>CM014731.1:85339198-85939198 GCA_004329165.1 Spatholobus suberectus | reverse complement strand
GAAGATTTACCATGTTCTTTGCCCACAAAAAGATTTACAATTAATCTTTAGTTTACAGTAATGATGATGATGATGAAAACTTCTCTTTGAAGATCCTCACTGATAAAAACTGGGAATCATGTGCAATTCAGTTTGTATGAGATACATTCCGGGGATTCTAGGCTTGGTGCTCAAAATTTTTGTTCATGGCGGTACCATGATTGGTTTTGGAAGTTATATGAATTTTTAGCCACCAAAAAAAATTTGGATATGCCTTTTGGAATAAGAAAATATTGGGAATATATTAATAGCATTATGCATGGATTTAATATCTGATGAAAGAACGACCTGGACGCTGCCAGTTAATACATTGTTTTAGTAGATTGTTTTATATAGATATGGATTCAAAGACCCTCCCTTGATTCAAAATGTTAAAACGATCATTAGACACACTTAAAATCATGTACATCTAAGAAAATCCAACATCCAGTTCATTTTAGAATCGTGATGTCAACTTGGCCATTCTACCATCAAAGATAAATCATGAAACAATTTTTCTTGTTTTATTGCCTGCTTTCGTTCCTTCATTTATTGTTTTTCTTGAGCCTGTATATTCTTGAAAATTTTTCATTGGGGCCACACTTAGAAAAATTTGAATCAAACTGAACTGCTCCAAAACAAATTGTTCCTAATCTAAAAAACCAATCTGTTTTTCGAAAAAATTTGAACTGAACCTTTTATATAAAATGGTTTGGTTAGTTGAATTGTTTTCACAAAGCAGATTGGTTTAGTTCGGTTCAATTTTTTGAAAAATTGAATCATACATGATTGTGAAATGGATAACTGAACCGAATATAAAAAAATTGAATTAATTTTGAAAAAAATTCAAATCAAACCATTTTTGAAAAACAGTGCAGTTAATGGAATATTTTTTCATAAAGTAGTTCGGATTGACTTTTTAAGATACTCATTTTTTTTTGTACAGTCCTAGCTACACTAATGGTCTTCAATTAGTAATTTATGAATAGATCAGTGAAAGGTATGTTCTAAAGTCTTTTTTTTTTTTTCAGGGAATTGGGGGGGGGGGGGGGAGGAGTGGAAGTAAGACATGATCTTGTACTTGAAGCAAAAAGATATGACCTTAAAACTGAAACTAGATTGTATAAGAGAGGAGTTACTAAATTGGTATTTGATACGTGGTTTAATTTATTTTGCTATACGTGGTTTAAAGTGTTTGGCTTCCTAACTACGGTAATATGGACAACTTACAATTTTGGTACTCTTCGATAACATTCTAAATTTGATAACCTTCTTTTATTTTTATTTTAATAAATTAAATTAGAAAGAAAAACTTGATAAATATTCAAGTGTTGTCATTATAATGAGAGGAATATGCACTGTAGGAAAACTTTTTTATGTTTTCCTTCTCTTACTATGTATGACAAAAAGAGGTAAGGAAATGGACTTTAATAATTCCCATTTTTTATATTTATGATTTATCTTATAGACATGCATGTATATAAACGTCATCTCATGAAAAAAATGGATACACCTCCTCTAAAGTGAGGAGGTGCACTATTATTAAAATGAACTCACAATCACGTTAAAATTGTGATAAAACTAAATACACATAACAAAATCAAAAGTTAATTATAATTTCAATCATTGATCTATTAATAGTTATTATCCTTTAAAATATACTTCCCTTACTTTAGAAGAGTCAAATCCTACACCAAACTTTGCAAATCAAGGCTTGCACCATTGTCAATAGACGTGTTAACTAGGCCTCAAGTAGTTAGTATCTATCACTATCACAAAGCTAATTAAATTTCCTAAATGTCAAACTAAAAGTTTAGAAGCCTTTTTTTTAAGAGATAGTGCATGGCTAGGATAAGGAAACAAAACATTAATGATGCATTGGATTACTGTTGAAAACCTGTGGGAGGGTGCCAAAAGTACTTTTGAAAAAGAAACTCTTTTATATCTTTTGCTCCTAACATACTTTTGAGAGGATCCAAACGATACTCCAAACATGCACTAAGTCTTAGTCAAAATTTAGAAAGATAAAATTCCGTGCACATTTTTAGTCATTCACGTGTACTTATGCCCAAGAAGCCAATCACCAAATGCTAGAAATATATGTGAGGTAGCCATAGTAAAATTAAGAATAACCAAGGTTAAAATCCATTTAATGATCACAAATGATACAATGATGACAAAAGAATTAAGAAATGATGAGGAAGCAAGAGTCGAAGAGAGTTCATGACCAAAAGCAAAGAGATAAGGAATATTCTCCAACTTTTTAGGTGCCCATGGCTTCAAAGCATTTAATAACAGATTTTTTTGTGTGTACAATGGTGGCAACACGGTTTAAATCTAGGACCTTGTGCATACTATTCAAACTCCCCTACTACTAGGCCAAACCTACTGAGTTTTGCAAGTTAAACGTGTTTAGAATGTTTTAAGCTAAAACTTCATATAATATCATATTATACAAAATGTTATCTGTTAAGCCAATTTTTTTTATTATTAATACATAGTTATTTAAAAAATATACTTTTTAAAAGAATATAAAATACTAAATCAGATTAGGATGGTCCAAATTATAACCTGAACCGTCCTCAAAATACAGATCTAATTTCTAAAACTCAAACCTTCAAAATTAACTTCAAACTAAGACGGGTTAGTGGAAAGGGATGGGTGATGAACACCACTAATTATCAATGCCACGCGAAAACAATGAGTTGCAAGGAATGGGAGGAAGAAAATTGGAAAGCTGAACCGTGGTGACTAAACCAAAAGGAGCGTGTTTAGTGGTGGATGAACAATTTATGTGATGGTAGGCACAAATCATAGATTTGAATCTTCACTACTCCAATTGCTTTAGGCCAAGCTTCAAGATATCCATGTAAATTCTCTGATTTCGGTATGAATGATTTGTCTTCGGCTGGACTGGAGGTGATCAATTATGATGCACAAAAGCTGGCCCCAAACATCACTTAACTGCAATATCAAAATAAAAAAGTGGTGACTACATAAAATAAAATACTGTATTAATATTTTATTGGGTGAAAATGAGTCTTAAGACAGTGCTAACTCAGTTTTTTTAGGCTGCTCTTTTCTTTAGAAGAAGAAAGTCTTCTAATTAACTTCTATAGAAGCCTTATTTTATGGACCTCTGTCCATTAATAAAAAAGTTTTATTTTTAAGCGTTTTTTTTAAAAGTGTGTTTAACCCAGCTTTTCCTTTTAAGGAGTAAAGAAGTCCAAAAAAAACCTGCCAAACACTACCTACTGTACATGCAGCTACACAAATTTTGCAGTTTTCATGTTCAATCAGCTAAACAAAAATTGTATCAATTGCTTCATAACCAGTCTATGCTTTCACAGTACTCTATGTAAGCACCAATCTTGACAAGAAACATAACTGATTTGCATTTGAATATTATAGCATCTTCAAGTTGTAAGTAAATTGAAAATAGTAGCATACACATAAAAATTTCCTGCATACATAATAAGCCTTGCAACTACTTTCAATCGAAATTTATAGTTTCATATAAGTCATATGGGAAGTGCCATTGCTTAAATTTTGGTTTCTTCTGTAATATTCAATCTTTTGACCGGTTCTTTCAACAGTTCTCCTTTCTGTGATGCTCTCATTCATTTCTGGAAGGTTCTACTTTTCCTCTACTCTACAGAAAGAATTGTATATAGTTTATATACGAGATAAAGGAACTAATTGTAAGTTATACATATTTGGCAAAGTTGTTATAAAAACTAATATAGAACATTTATTCCACTTTGCAAGTACTAACCTTTTACCGGGCTATTCTGATTTGGATACGACACCGTATCAAAGAGATTACATATGCAGACACTCCCACGTTTTCAGGCTTCAGAGACCACCTTAAGCTTCAAGCACCAATCTCTTTTCCAGATAATTCAGCCTCAAGAGATTCTATATATTTTGCCTTGGCTTCACCCTTCTCAACATGTCATTATGCAACTAAAATGCCATGTTGAGCTCTCCATTAACACAACAACCATAATACAGGTTCTAAACCTTTGTTTAGAGCATGTTATACCACAATTTAACTGGTGCTCTTATATTAACCCTTCTGCAATGCTCGTAAATTTTGTCTAGGCTTCACCCCTCTCCTCAACATGTCATCACGCAATTCAAATGCCTTGTCGAGCTCTCCATTAACACAACAGCCGTATATTAGCAAGTTATATGCAACCAAATCTGGCTTGAGACCTTTGTTTAACATACTATGCCATAATTTAATAGCTGCTCCTACATTGCCACTTCTGCAATAGTCATAAATTAAAGTTGAATAGGTAATACAGTCAGGGAAAATACCATTTTCAGTCATTTCAGAAAGAATTTTGGTGGCTTCATGAAATCTACCCAGTTTGCAAAAGCCACGGATAATAATGTTATATGTTACAGTGTTTGCTAAAAGCCCTTTAAGCATTGCATGGTGAAGCCCTATAGCTTCCTTCATATTTCCCTCCTTCGTAAGACGGTCAAGAAAACAGCCATATGTGATTGAATTGGGAGGGCCATTTGCAGCCTGCATTTTTTTAAAAAGAAGACCTGCTCTGTCCATTTCACCTGCTTTGCATAAACCATTCATCAAAGCAGTATAAGTCACAACATTAGGAAAACATTCCTCAGTAACCATCAAATCCCAGCATTCAAAAGCTTTCTTAAAAGATCCTTCTTTGCTGTATGCGTCAATCATGCTGGTATATATTACATTATCAGGTCTCAATCCTTGATCATGCATATCTTTTAAGAGACCAAATAACGTTTTCCTGTCTGGCTGCTTTAGAGCACCATCAATAAGAACAGCATGGCAAACCAGATCCATGTTAATTCCTCTTTGAATCATTTCAGAAGAAGCACTCAGTGCCTCCATCAATCTTCCTTCCTGGCAATAACCATGTAGAAGTGCACTATAGCACATCTCATTTAACTTTACGTCCTGTTTGTGGAGACCATCAATAAAATCTTTAGCTCTAGAAACCGTACCAGTAGAGCAAAGGCCACTGATAAGAGGTCTGTAGGTATATGTGTCAGGAACAAGGCCCTTTTGAAGCATGTCTTCAAGCAATTCAAAGGCTTTGTCAATGTTGCCATCCCTACAATACCCTTCAATCAAAACATTATACGTCACCTCCGTTGGCTTGATTTTCCTTTCAACCAACTCATCAAAAAGCTTGGATGCTTCAGCCATCTTATTTGTGCTGCAAAGCCCAGAAATAAGTGCAGTGAAAGTATAAATGTTTGGAGTAATTCCTTTCTCAACCATCTCATTATATAGCTTAAATGCTTTTTGTAGTTGTAGGTCTTTGCAGTACCCACTAATCAATGATGTAAAGGTTGTAGCGGTTGGCTCCACCCCTTTATTGATCATCTCAGTAAACAGAGACTCAGCGGCACTCAAATCCCCAAACTTGCATTGGCCATTTATCAAAGAGTTATAGGCATATACAGTTTCTCTTATACCATCTTCTATCATTCTATCAAAATAAGATATTGCAACATCCAACCTCCCCCTTCTGCAGAAGGAATCAATCAGAATAGAATAAGTAATATCATTGGGACACAAGTTCATCAAACTCATATTATTATAAAGCGACTCTGCCTTATCCAAGTCTCCACCTTTGCACAAAGAGTTGATCAACGCATTATAAACAAACAAATTCAGCACAAAACCAAATCTCCCTGCCTTAACTACCAAATCATAAGCATCACCAATCTTTCCCTGCTTTCTCAACCCATCTACTAACCCCGACACAGCAGCCTCGGATGGAGCAAACCCCAATTCAACCATTTCATCCATAAGCTGAATTCCAGCCTCAAATTGTTGCACCCTACAAAAACCAAGCACTAATGTACAGTATGTAACCACATCCGCTTTCAGACCCTTTGCCCCCAAGGATCTTTTAACCTCAACAGCTTCCCAAACTCGATCACCCTTGCACAGCCCATGAATCAAGACATTGTAAGTCACAATACTCAGATCAAACCTATTAGATTCCATCCACAGAATCTTTTCCTTAGCTCTAAAAAAATCTTTCAATTCACACAGGCTCCGGACCACGGCCGAGCAAGTATAAGGATCAGGTTGAACACCCGCATTCACAGACTCATCAAACAATTCCCAAACCGTTATAAATTTTCTGATTCTCAAAAGCCCGTTCAAGAGGGCACTCAATGTTCTAACTTCAGGCAACAAAGCGTTGGCAAACATGAGTTTCACAATGACCACAGCATCAGAAACTCTTGAACTCAGCACGTAACTCTGAACCAGCAAATCGAAACCCAAAGTGGACGAAAACTTACATCGCCTGTGAGAGTCTAGAAAGCGGGAAAAAACGTATTTTGGGTGGGACCCACGAAGGAGGAGGGTGTGCAAGAGGGAATTAGCGGGCCAGAAGAGCCTGGAGTGCACGAGGGCGTGGACCAAGATGGCGAAGGAGGTTGTGGAATGGTTCACGTTTTTGTGCAGACCCAGAAAGTTGAACAACCTCAAAGCTAGCTTCGCGTCGTCCAAGGTTTTGATCAAGACTTGTTCCACGTGATGGGGCCTCAATGTGGATGAAATGGAAGCGTCGTTGAAAGCCACCTTCCAACTCTGCTTTCCGCGAACGATGTCGCAAAGGAGTGACACGAAACGACCGTCGTCTTCGTCGTCCAGTTTGGATGCGGAGAAGTGTCGGCGAAGAAAATGGGTGGTGGCTGAGGCGGGGAGCACCGCGTGACCAAGTCGGAGCTTCATTCGCCACCGCCACACTACACACGCACGCCAGATTGAAGTTTGGGTTCTTCTCTTCATAAAATAATGTTTTTATTACTACTCAATTAAAAAAACAAAACTGCTTAAATTTATTAAAGTAAAAAAATTAATTCTAAAATTAATTAATTAAAAAATTAAAAAAATAGTTTATGCAGCATAGAGAAATTTTATATTGTCATCAAATCGTATTATGTATGATAAATTTGTTGACTTTTATATTAATTATCTTGAAAGTCAATCCAACTATAATTTTTGATTGGATCTTGCTAACCAATGTGCTAAAGGCACTAGTAAAAAAATTTAAAGTAGAAAGTTTTTATTAAAAATCACATTAGGAATGTGTTAGAAATCATAGTAGATGTACATTAATAACATATTTCTTAAATAATGCTTTAAGGACACTGATTAACATTTATCTTTATAATTAGTTAATAGTATAATTTTTTTTTGATTTCTGATTCATTAACAATTTAAAAAAAAAAAATCATTGACGGTGCTTAAAAAAAAAAAAACAAAGTATACATATAATTTCATTGACTTATCTAGATAGCATATAACTATATATTGGTCATTTCATGATTCTGGAAAGTAGTATATATTGCACGATGTTGATATAAAAGTGGGAAAAGGAAATTTCTAGTGCAGTGCACACTAAATGTTTGACACAATGTTAAGTGCATATTAGATGACAAATGAATACGAGTTCATTCATGAAAATCAAGTAAACAGCAAACTTAAGTAGAAACAATGATAATCATAGATGCCGAAGAGATAGTTGAATAAATAACTAATGGAAGAAATAATTCTTACATCAGGCTACTCTATTGTTTAAAGGGATGGGAAAGCTAAACTAAAGTTCTGCCCCACATTACCATAACTTCTACGATAACAGATACATTAAAAGAATAGAATGTGAATGAGAAGTAAACTGAGGGTCACTTCGAAGTTAAATATTAGAGAAATCATATGGATTATGGATATAATAAAATTGTAAAATTCATTTTGTAATCAATAGAGAGATAGAAAGAGAAAGAGATAAGACGAGCAATGTGTTAAAAAAATAAAGAAAAATATATTATAGAAATATTGGTATAAAAATGATTTATGAATAATACAACATTAATAAATTGTTTCTAAACTGTGGAGCACTTGAATCCAGCAGTTTGTGACCCTATGGTGTGAAATCCTTGAGCCAAAGGGGCTTCTGGGGTCCTCTTTTGGGCCTGTGGATGATTGAGTCTTGGTTGTTTGGGCCAGTAGTGCTATCACATTCATTTCTGGTAATGGAGAATATACATGACAGACATAACGTATTTGCTCCACAACCACAATCCATTTTTCCGTGAACTTTCGACTGGATATCTTTTTCCTGTTCAAATTTTTTAGCAGCATCTTCCATTTCCAACATGTCATCCCTCTTAAAAATAGTATACATTCTCCCACAGGAGCACCTCTGTGATGCAATGTCTGAATCGCATAAACAATAGAGCCAGAGAACCTATGTTAATAAATTATCATGATGCTAACAAAATGAATAAGGCTCAAATATATCATCATGTAATATGCTCTGCATATTAATGGAGAATATGTTCATCAAACCAATAACTGAAGCAATGGAAATAAAAATTCTCCAAATGAACGCACGATGTTTTCTTACCATGGTAAAGACAAATTGGACAGGAATCGCAGTACTCGCACAGCATGTAAGCTACGTAACAATCTCTGTGGCAGTCGCGGCATATTAAGGTACCTATGGTATTTGAAGAACTTGAAGACTCTTTTGAAGTGTTCAGTTTGAAGAGAGTCTCCTTATAAAATTGCATAAGATGCACAAAAGACAGTACAGTGGCATGATAAGCTGTCAAGTCCTTAGGTTTGTTCTTTGAGCCTGTGACTTTTAAGGACTTGTAAATCTGCATTGCCTCTTCACAAAGAAGTTCCTCGTATGAAATTATAGGAAACATTCTGAGATGGGCATAACGCTTACTAGCTGCAGCCCCCAGTGGAAACCAATCACCAATTGCAAAATTCACTGCTTCTCCACAGTTAAAACCTAATCAACAAAAAAAAAAAAAATCAAATAAATGATAAATATCAGTCTCAGGTGAATTGTATGTCTCTGACAAACACATACAAAAAGATAGATAGATTACCATTACTAAATCCAGCATGATATGCTCTAGGAAAGGTGATGACAAACTCCCCTGCCTTCTGGACAACCTTGTAAACTGCCACATCATTTTGTAGCAAGATAATTGGAGGAAACATGGTTGTTTTATGTGCAAGAAGTTCGAAAGCCCCATCCTCTCCATGTTTTGATAAGATTTTGTTACAATACACGTGATTCAAGACAACATTTTCAAATTGAGAAGCCGCATGAGCCGGCACGCCATACCAAATTTTATTTGCACCTGAATGATGATAATTTATGCTGCAAATAAAACGGAAATTAAAAGAGATTGTTGAACAATGTAAAAAATGATGGGGACAATGGAGCAGCAGATTAAATTCTGAGAAATACCTGTACAAATAGAGATCTTCTACATGCCACGCAAACATGCTGAACAGCATCCCGATGTAAAGCATAGGATCAGTTATTCCCTAAAAAATTATTCGGGAATTAGAAAAAAAAAAGTTTAAGTTCAATTTTGGTTTCAAGAATTACTTTCTTACTGGAATTTCCTTGTCAACTAAACGCAACGTGGATTGTGGTAGCCGTGAGAAATTCTGATATAAAAGAAATCAGACATAAATATATTGAGCAAACAATAAATATATGTGCACAGAAAAATGGCAATACCACATGGGCACACAGCAAAAATTTTGAGGATCACACATGTAAAAAGAACATAAGAAATGGAGTCAGCATAAAATCTGATGTCAACCTTCAAATTCCATTTACTTTTTCCAAGCTTGTCATTAGGATCACATGAAAAGGCGCTACCCTCTATATTGATTCCATACTCAACTGTTCCCTTTTTCCCATGTGCCATCTCGCGCCAGAACTCCTTTTCCAGATATGAAGATGAAAACCCCCCAAAACTGTGAAATCTACTGAGAAAAGCCTCATTTGCATGAGCCTCAAATTCATGATACGTGTAGTTTCTGACGAAGATAATAAAGCCAGCAATGAATTACTTTACAAGCTTTAGTCAGTAAAATGCTTAAAAACGTGATCATAACATTCTTTTACCTTCCCCTCATGGAAAAGGTTATTTTGTCTTTCTCATTCCAATCAGAAAGCCGAAGAGGCTGTACATTAGTTTCAAACTTGAAGTCCTTTTTCTCTTTGGTTAAGACGTCAACAGCAGGAATAGAGGCAACAATAGGAGAAACGATTTTACATATGCCTGAGAACACACAAGGGAATTTTGAAAAAAGAAATGCAGAAAATACCAGTTCAATTCTAGTTATTCTACAGAAGCATGCATATCCAGTGACTATATGTTGTGATGTTTTTAAATACTACTAATTTCGTGATTAAGGGAAAGAAAGGACAATTTTTCTTCTGATACTTTCCCTTGACTTCTGCATTCCTAAACACAACTAAAGTCTCCTACCATGCTATTGTAAAATGAGAATGGCTATATTTCTCTGCATCTGATAAGTCGAAGCTTATGGCATGTGCAGGATATAGCAAATATGGACACATTAGTTAATGAAATTAACATGTTACGTTAACTTGTGGTTTGTGGGAAAAAAAAAAATTCAAAATTTTTTAAGCATTTCAAAAGAGAGACACTCATAATCTTTTATCACATACCAAATTTAGATGCCTCTGGAGCAATCTTTTGTATATAGACAGAAGGATCCTCAAACTCCTGCCCTGATGGGTGGTATACTGGACACTCTGGAATATTACTGGTCCATTGTAGATCATTCAAATCAAATTTACCCTTTTTATTAGCCTTTGTTTTCCTCGTTCTTCCTTGTCTAGCAACTTTAGGCGCATCCATTTTATTTTATCTTTCTATACAACAAACGGTGCTGGCAATCTAACGCTTCTGTTGCTTCATTAGTTCCATGAGTAGACAATGCACGAATGATGGAAAAAAAAAAGTGTATGTGTGTGGAAGATTTATTTGGCAATGACAACAGAAATTAGATTGCAGGGTGTAGGGGTGAGTGTGTATTTGTCTCCTCTACTCTTGTTCCCTCGTTTAACACTACAATATTATATAGTGTTTCTACTTTTCCTGGTTTGTTAGCGTCCCAAACTAAGAACAAATATGCCTTTACAGAGAATGGCAGTTTTAGCAGTTAAGTGTGCGTTTTTTTTTTTTTTTAGGCACAAGGGGTGCCTGTTGGAGTTTTATAGCCGTTCGGCCCGTTCCCAGGCCCGAAAACAACCCATTTTAGAAAATAAAAAACGTATCCCTTGATTCTGAAAAATGTCAGACAAAGTCACTAACACACGTAACCAAGTTACTAATGATTAATGACAACCTTTGCCCAACCAGTTACGAATCCTAACGTGTTTCGCCCTTTTGCTCTTCTTAAAAGGTCGGTACACAGTGCAATAGCAACTTTTTAAAATTCAAGTGAAATCTAAAACAGTATAAATTAAGTGTAAAAGATATAATATAAATTTAGCAAAAATATTTGAAATTAAATTTAATATATGCGCATAATTAAATTAAAAGAAAATATAACTTTGAAATTAAATTTTATTTTGAGCTGAAAATTTTTATAAAGGTTAAAAATTATATATGTCTTTAACTCATTATGAGAGAGTATAGTAAAAGATTAATATTGTTTTTAAATAAATATATTCTAACTTCGATAAATACTAATATGTATATAGAAGTGAAAATTTAATGCATTTCGTGATTTTCTTAAAAAAATAATTAAAATTATAAAAAGAACAAATTAAAAAATATGTTTAAAACTGAAAATAAGTATAAACATGATTATATTAAAAAGATACATTAAAATAATTTTTTTTCTTTGCAAAGTAGTATAACAAAAATGAAATTACTCTCAAATATATAAATTATAATTTGCAAAAAAAAAAATGGTTAACATTTATGTAAGTTCCACTTGTTTAGGAATACAACTTATCAAATAGAGAATGAAACTCACATGTTAGTGAAATCTACAAAATTTTCTCAATACCATTGTGAATAATGCCTAGTCAATTATATTCTCTAACGCCATCCGATAAGATCATGTCATATATTCAACAAGTGTAGCCAACTACTATTTGCTTCACCTTTACATAAAAAAGGGGGTAAAATTTAACCTTGTCCTAAATGATTCTTTCATACTAGATATTACTACCTAAAAATCACTAATGTTGAAAAAGAAACTTAAAACTAAAACAAATCTTCCAGCTATATAATTGCTCTAATAAAAAAACCCAAGAAGAAATCAATTTAATCATCTCTATCTAAAAATTAAAATAGTTATTTCAATTGAAAACGTGTTTAGAAAGTATTCTTCAACAAAAGCATTTTTAGGAGTTTTTTTTTTCAACAATAGTGTTTTTAGAAAATTTTCTTAACCTCTTATATTTTTTTAATTTATCATTTTTATATTTATTTCTAAATTCAATTTTAATATTTTTTAAAAGAAATTATCAATAATTAAAAATAACCTTGTATCACTATATAAATTGGGAAGAGATCAAATGACACCGGTATAACTTACACCAACTATTACATTATTCAATAACTTTCAATTGAATGATTTTATCTCAAAACTCATCGTTGGATTCAAAGTTCTTTTCATGTAAATCATGTCTACTAAGTATTATATTAATCCAAAATTATGTGGTACATAATTCATATACATCAAAATTGGCATAATATATACTTTTAAAATATACAAAACTATGAACTATTTGATTACCTGCTTATTGTTGTTCAATTTTCACAAAATTTGACATAAATAATCAAAATAATATATAATTACAATTCAATGGTTGATTTGATAAAAATCACATTTTATATAAAGTTATTGATGGTGTAATAGTTGGTGTAAATTACAATGGTGTTATTTGATCTCTCTCCATATAAATTATTTATCATAAATTTAAAATAATATTTATATGTTTAAAAATATTTATTTATTACAAATTTTAATTATAATATAGTTTATATATTTAAAGTATTTATTTATTTATTATAAATTTTAGTTATATAAAATAAACATTTATCCTATACATTACACAAATTAAAATACAAGTTAAAAGAAAAAATAGAAAAGTGAACAACCACAACCACAACCATCCAAGCACATACTTGCAAATCAATACAAAAATAGAAGTTAAAATTGATAGACAATTCATCACATTTCCGTACTCACTTCATTCCTGTATCCACAGGTTCCAACCTAGGTCACTAATATTTATAAATATGTCAGCAACTTATGAGAGGACAAAGTATTCATCGACTACATTGAATTCTTTGCTGATAGAGCATATTCAACTTTCTTATCTACCTTTGGTTTTCCATTCTCGTCTATATCCTAGTGATCTTTCTTGTTAGTGCCCATGACCTTGTCTAGCTTTCTTTGTTGGAATTTTATATTCCAATAATTAATATGGGCTAATATTATAAGACAATTATATTAGCTATTTATCATTAGTGGGCTTTATTTTATGTGGTCAAATTAAGTGAGCCCATTAGACTTTTAAATAAGATGATATGGGCTTAAATGAGCAGATGTCAGTGTTGGCCCATTAGGGGATAATGGGAACCCTATTAGGTTAACACACTATAAGAAGGCTATGGTCCCCAATACACCGAATCACAGAAAACTCATACTCCCTTCTCCCCATCTGAAGAGAGGCTAAGGTCCCATCGGGAACTCAAGAGATTCGGTTGAGGAAGAACCATAAAGCCACCGGCTCTCTTTGTTCGTGTTCGTGATAAATTGTCTCAAAGATTCTGTGAAGAACGCTTAGATCAGGAACCGATTATGGATCCAGGTATTTATCCTATCCTTAGTAATCCAGCATGTTGTAGATCCTATGTGAGCAAGAACGAGTTGTTCTTGATATATGCATGCTTTTTGTAATTATATGCTTCCGCCTAAAGATCTCTCATATTAAAGATTAAAGCATGTATTTAAAGAATTATTTCCAACAAGTGGTATCAGAGCGGTCTCCTATGTTGGGTTATTAGGATTTGTATTACCTTTTATGGCTACGTTTTTTTTTTTTCAGTGGCCTGTATTCATGTCCTTGCCTTCAGTTTTCAATTCCATTGAAACTGGGATGGTTATAGCTGCAGATATCAGGGCCTTTTTCCTTTATTATTATTATTTTTTTTTTGCTTGTATATTGTTTTGCAAGTCAACCTTTTTTTACTGATTGTTGCTGTGAAGTTTTTTTTTAAAAAAGAGGCCAAAAAAAAAAAAAAGTTTTTTTTGTTTCGTGGTTCCAGCAAAATTGACGTTTCCGATCTCGTATATATTATATATTAATATATGATTATAGTATTGAAATTGAAAGCTTCGGATTTATATTTGTATATATATAAGGAATGGTTCCTTACTGTTCATGAAATTGGATTCAGTGTTATGCATATTGATTTCGGTAATATATATATATATATATATATATATATATATATATATATATCATGAATATATGATTTGGAAAGCAAAGCCGGAACAATTCGTTCTTCTTCTTTTGAATATATGCTAATATATATTTCCTTTTATATTAATATATATCAATACAAAATATGATTGTGCTTTCTTTTCAAATCAAGAGACGTCAAACGGTTTGGGTTATTTATTTCGTATATATTTAGATTTTGGTATATTTGGATCCAGCAATATATATTTATATATATATGATTTATTGTGTTTTCTAAATTGTTCAGTTTACTAATAAGTTGTTGATATATTTAGAAATTATGAAATTAAAATTGACGTCAACGCTTATGCATGATTTAGACAAATTTAGACCCTTCCCATATTTTATTATTGTCTAGTAATTTTGGTTGGATTAATTGAAACAACATGTTGCCAAAGTAACCTCTGTTGCGTAGGTTGATTCGATTCAATTTACATAGATGTTGCATGGAATTATTCATGCGAACTGTGCTCGGCCCAAAGGAAGACACAGTTTGGCCGGATAATTACATGCCTGCGATGGTAAATGTGTGGTGATTATAAAGATTGATTTTCCATGTGAACAATGGAGTGTCCAAAGACAACTGTTGTTTGACAGGACTTATCACCAATGTTTGATCATTGCGTCGAGAGTACCACTTGCAATTAGTTCTTTCAATCCAAAGATTGAGGATTAATGGTGCGTTAGGTATCTTGTTTGGGTCTTTAAATTTGCCATAAAGATTGATAATGCATGTCTTATTAATTATCTTTTGACATGCCCACTAATGTTATTGTATGTTTATTGTTCTCTCTTTAGTTGCTACCGCTACCGCTTCTAACTTCACTACTCAAATTAATGGAATCCCAATGCTGAATGGGACGAACTTCAAGTCATGGAAAGAGGCCGTAGAAATTGTTCTCGGCTGTATGGACTTGGACTTGGCACTGAGGACGGAACGACCCACTTCCACTCTGGAGAACTCTAATGAGGCAAAAATTGAGAGGTGGGATCGATCCAACCAAATGTGCCTCATGATCATTAAACGCTCCATTCCGGAGGCATTTCGGGGCTCGATTGCTGAGAGCGAGAATGCCAAGAAGTTCCTGGAGGCAATAGAGCAATTCTTTGCCAAGAATGAAAAAGCTGAGACAAGTAGTCATTTGACTAAACTCATCTCTATGAGGTACAAAAGTAAAGGGAACATAAGGGAGTACATTATGGAGATGTCTAATCTCACATCAAAACTCAAGGCACTAAAGTTAGAGCTTTCTGAGGATTTGCTCGTGCACTTGGTTTTGATCTCACTTCCTGCACACTTTGGGCAATTCAAAGTGAGTTATAACACTCAGAAGGACAAATGGTCCCTCAATGAGCTTATATCTCACTGTGTGCAAGAGGAAGAGAGACTGCAGAGGGATAAGACTGAAAGTGCTCATTTGGCTTCGACCTCTCAGAATAAAAAGAGGAAGAAACATAAGGAAACTGTGGAAAGTCCTTCTCAAAAGAAGAAGCTGAAGAAGCAAGATGAGGAATTTACTTGTTTCTTCTGCAAGAAGACAGGACACATGAAGAAGGACTGTTCTAAGTACGCCGCTTGGCGTGCAAAGAAGGGTAAACTTCTCACTTTTGTTTGTTCTGAAGTTAATTTAGTTTCTGTACCCAAGGACACTTGGTGGGTAGATTCTGGTGCTACTACTCACATAAGTATGTCTATGCAGGGTTGCCTGTGGAGCCGTCCGCCAAGTGATGCTGAAAGATTCATCTATGTGGGCGATGGCAATAAAGTTGCAATTGAAGCTATAGGAACTTTTAGATTACTTTTAAAGACTGGTTTTTATTTGGATTTGGTTGAGACATATGTTGCACCGTCTATTAGACGAAATTTAATTTCTATTTCTATTTTGGACAAATCTGGTTATTCTTGTTCATTTGGAAATAATAAAGTTAGTCTCTCTTATGATTCAAATATTGTTGGTTACGGATCTTTAATTGACAATCTTTATATGCTTGATATTAAGCATTCCTATAACGAGATATTGCAAACAGATTCGCGTGGTACGAAACGTAAATTAAATGAGAATTCTGCCACCTTATGGCATAAATGCTTAGGCCACATCTCTAAACAAAGAATTCAGAGGCTTGTGTCGGAGGAAATTCTTGGACCCTTAAATCTGTCAGACTTCCAAGTCTGTGTTGAGTGTATTAAGGGTAAACAAACAAACAAAAGGAATTTAGGTGCCGAAAGAGCAAAGGATGTCTTAGAACTAATACATACGGATATCTGTGGTCCTTTCCCTACGGATTCATGGAATGGACAAAGATACTTTATTACGTTCATAGACGATTACTCAAGGTACGATTACCTTTATTTAATACATGAGAAGTTTCAGTCTCTAGACGTTTTCAAGTCTTTCAAAGCTAAAGTTGAACTTCAACTAGGAAAGAATATTAAGGCCATCAAATTTGACCGTGGTGGAGAATACTATGGCAGATATGACGGATCAGGTGAACAACGTCCAGGGCCCTTCGCACTTTTCCTCAATGAATGTGGAATCGTTCCGCAATACACTATGCCGGGCAAACCCAGCATGAACGGAGTTGCAGAACGACGAAACCGGACTCTTAAGGATATGGTAAGGAGTATGATTAGTCACTCTTCTCTACCAGAGTCGCTTTGGGGAGAGGCATTAAAGACCGCAGTTTATATCCTCAACAGGGTACCAAGTAAAGTAGTTGCTAAAACCCCTTATGAGCTATGGACTGGGAAAAAGCCCAGCATCAAGCACATGCAAATTTGGGGATGTCCAGCTGAAGCAAGGCCTTATAGGCTGCATGAAGGTAAGCTAGACTCAAGAACAGTTAGTTGCTACTTTGTTGGTTATGCTGAACGCTCTCGCGGGTATAAGTTTTACAATCCCATTACAAGATCCTTCTTTGAGACGGGGAATGCAAGATTCCTTGAGGAAGTTGAGTTTGGAGGGGAAGGAAACATAAGGAGTGTTGTCTTTTAAGAAGAACCTGTCATTAGCAATGAACAAGTCTTTGCACCTATCATTGTTCAAGAAACAGATCCAGTACTTAATAATGATGTTATTCCTAACATCACTCAAGAACAAGACAACACTGAGATTCCCCCCCCCCCAAGCACCACCACCTATAGTTCAAACTCAACAACCTCAAGAACTGCCGCTAAGGAGATCCACTAGAGAAAGGAGAAGTGCAATTTCAGATGATTATATTGTATTTCTTCAAGAACATGAGGATGGCATTGGCTTGACTGAGGAAGATCCAATAAACTTTAGTCAAGCTATGCGAAGTTCTAACTCTCAAAAGTGGATTGATGCCATGAATGACGAGATGAAATCGATGGCTGACAATGACGTTTGGGATCTCGTCAAATTGCCTGAAGGTGTGAAACCCATTGGTTGTAAATGGATATTTAAAACCAAAAGGGATTCAAAGGGTAATGTTGAGAGATATAAAGCTCGTCTTGTTGCCAAAGGGTTTACTCAAAAGGAAGGCATTGATTATAAAGAGACTTTCTCTCCGGTTTCTTCGAAAGACTCTCTTAGGACTATAATGGCACTTGTAGCTCATTTTGATTTAGAGCTACATCAGATGGATGTAAAAACTGCGTTTCTAAATGGCAACATCGATGAAACAATCTATATGGTGCAACCAGAAAACTTTGTTTTAGGCAATACAAAGTCCATGGTGTGCAAACTAAAGAAATCCATCTATGGCCTTAAACAGGCTTCCCGTCAATGGTATTACAAATTTCATCAAGTTATTACCTCCTATGGCTTTGAGGCAAATTTGGTTGATGATTGCGTGTACCAAAAGTTTAGTGGGAGTAAATTTGTCTTTCTGGTATTATATGTTGACGACATCCTACTAGCCAGCAATGATATAGGCTTACTGCACGAAACCAAGAAATTTTTCACAAAAAAAAATTTTGAGATGAAAGATCTTGGGGACGCCTCTTTTGTCTTAGGAATCCAAATACTTAGAGATCGTTCTCAAGGTATTCTTGGGTTATCACAAAAGAGCTATATCGATACATTTTTGGATAGATTCGGCATGAAAGATAGTAAACCAGGAGATACACCCGTTGCTAAAGGAGACAAGTTTAGTCTCAAACAGTGCCCCGTTACTGATCTTGAAAAGAGAGAGATGCAAAAGATTCCTTATGCTTCCGCTGTAGGGAGTCTTATGTATGCTCAAATTTGCACTCGTCCTGACATAGCATTTATAGTGGGAGTCTTGGGGAGATATATGAGTAATCCTGGTATGCAGCACTGGAAAGCAGTGAAGCGCGTGATGCGCTATTTGAAGAGAACAAGAAACTACGTGCTTACTTATCGGAAGTCTGACAGTTTAGAGATCATTGGGTACTCTGACTCCGATTTTGCGGGATGCCCCGACAACAGACACTCTACATCAGGCTGCATCTACATGTTGGCTGGAGGAGCTATTTCTTGGAAGTCTACCAAACAGACTCTTGTAGCTTCTTCGACCATGGCAGCGGAGTTTGTGGCTTGTTATGAGGCATCAAACCATAGGTTATGGCTGCGAAATTTTGTCACAGGCCTACGCATGATTGACACCGTTGAGAGGTCACTCAAAATCTATTGTGACAATAAATCAGCAGTGCTCTACTCCAACAACAATAGGAGTTCTACGAAGTCGAAATTTATCGACATTAAGTATCTTGTAGTTAAGGAAAGAGTTCAGGAAAAACAGATTTCAATAGAACATATAGGGACGAATTCTATGCTAGCTGATCCATTAACTAAGGGCTTGACACCTAAGGTCTTTCACGAGTATGTTGCTCATATGGGTGTTGTCACTGAGGTTGCCTTAGTTTAGTGGGAGTCCTTCTTTATGTTCTATGTTTATTTGATACAAACTTTATGTTGTTTTATTTTTCTGCAAAAATAAAGATTATGAATTTATCAACCTGTTTGTATCTTGTTGTGTACAAAAATTTTTTTGTGCTTAAGGACTTTGGATTGATCTCACTAAAGACTAAAGTTGGACCAGTTGGAAATAGGCATGATTGAGATCACATTACATGTAATTTCCATGCTGCTCATCCATATTGATCTATGTCATTAAGTGTGTTGATGTGGTGGTCATTGGGGTTTAGTCACACTTTACAATAGTGACGAAAGCCGCGGTGGTTCCATTATTGATGCATAAGATGGACCAGATTGTTAAAGTAAAAGTTTAAAGATAAATAGCTTACAGATGCGCGCCTAAAGAATTGTGATATAATTGTTACAATATGTAGTCCAAGTGGGAGATTGTTGGAATTTTATATTCCAATAATTAATATGGGCTAATATTATAAGACAATTATATTAGCTATTTATCATTAGTGGGCTTTATTTTATGTGGTCAAATTAAGTGAGCCCATTAGACTTTTAAATAAGATGATATGGGCTTAAATGAGCAGATGTCAGTGTTGGCCCATTAGGGGATAATGGGAACCCTATTAGGTTAACACACTATAAGAAGGCTATGGTCCCCAATACACCGAATCACAGAAAACTCATACTCCCTTCTCCTCATCTGAAGAGAGGCTAAGGTCCCATCGGGAACTCAAGAGATTCGGTTGAGGAAGAACCATAAAGCCACCGGCTCTCTTTGTTCGTGTTCGTGATAAATTGTCTCAAAGATTCTGTGAAGAACGCTTAGATCAGGAACCGATTATGGATCCAGGTATTTATCCTATCCTTAGTAATCCAGCATGTTGTAGATCCTATGTGAGCAAGAACGAGTTGTTCTTGATATATGCATGCTTTTTGTAATTATATGCTTCCGCCTAAAGATCTCTCATATTAAAGATTAAAGCATGTATTTAAAGAATTATTTCCAACATTCTTTCCTTTGATGTATTATAACCAATTGTTAGTTTCTTAAGAAATCTACGTCTGATCTTTGTCTTCCTCCCTATTTTCTTGTGATTTAACAACTTTTTGCATAGTTGTTATAAAAGGTCTTACAACATGGGATAATAAAAGCAGAAGTTACAATAAAAAATAAGGTAATACAATAAAAGTCAAAATGCCAATATGGAGAACAAAAAATCATACTTAAATAACTGCAAGTTAATTGAGCTTTTGGATGCCTTTGTCTTAATTATAAAAATAAACAAGTAAATGCCTTCTTCAATTGCATCTAATGTAAAAGTAGTCAAGTGTACCCAACATTTCTTTCTTCTTTACGTTGCCTTATATTGGGAGGTATGTTTTGCGATACATTAATTATCAAAAAATTCACTGGAATTGTGCACCACTATTAGTAATAAGACATGATAATCAATGAATGTTCTCGACATGGCAAATACACACATCATAAAACAATGTTACAACCTGTTTCAAAAATAAAAGGCCAACACAAATCAAATTTTGCTATCAATTATCAAAAAATAAAAATAAAAAAATATTGAAGAAGTGAACTGTAACAAAATCAATAGAGAGATATTTCAACGAGACAAAGAAGAGACTCGGTCTTAATAGAAAGAAACCTAATACAAAATAGCTCATCTCGCAATTTCCCGTATGTTAAAAACTCACAAATATGCTACACATCGATTTTTCATTCTCATAATGTTCTTATAATGCCAAGTCGCATGAACTAAAGTTTATGCCACACCCATCACAAAAACACCTGAAGAAATATCACATACTTTAATCAATTCACAAATAACAAACAAAGCAAATCCAAATATATATATATATATATAGCAATATTAATTCCTAAAATAATATAACATTGAACTTAAAACATGGAAATTATCACATAGATCCTTGAAATTTGCATTTTGCCATTCAAATTAATTTCACAGATACGAGTTTCGTAATTGAACTCGCAAATACATGTCAAATACTCGTATGTAATTTCCATCTTTCATATATTAATATGAGCAAAAATATATATTAGTTTGATCGTTTGTTTTAAAAAAAAATGTTGCAAAGGATGCAAAGTATACCCAAATGACCCATTTTTTTCATGAGTCTTCCTCCTTCATGACCAATTCTTGGTTTTTCAAATGTTGGACTCATGGCCGGTATTTCTCACCCTCATCTCCTCTATGGTCTATTAGGACATCAGAAATGCTAGCTAGCAATATATTCTTTTGAACATATTCTTTTTTATTGGTTGAAATTTATTAAAAATTACAATATTTTATGGGTCCCATGTGTTATTTAATGAATTTCTCTTCTAATTTTGTACTTTTTAATAAATTTTGACAATAGAAAAATGTGTTAGAAAAAATATGTTTGAAAGTGTGTCGTTAGAACTCTTCATTAGGACATTAGTTTTATACTCAAGAGTTGTCAATATTGGAGCTGCTAACACTTTTTTAAATCTGACAACTCTTATTCATTATCCCAAGCGAACAGGGGACATCATGCTAAGTTATGTTAGTTTTCTAAAAGACATTTTTTTTGTCATTTGGATTATTTTGCAAAAACTTTAACAACTTGGTATATGTTTAGATAATCATTCTAAACATATTTTTGGAGAAGTTTTTTTTTGTATCTTTTATTCTAAATAAATGTATTCCCTCTGGTCCTATTTATACGACCCAATTAACTATATCACCAAGATTAAGAAAATTGGTTAATTTAGTTGATAGTATTAAATTTGCCTTAAATTTATATAATTTTTTTCCAAAACTATCCCTAACATAAGACTTTCTGTCTTCCAATGAGTCTCAATTTAACATATCCACTAACTACTTATTGAACTTAGATAAATGACTTTAATTAAAGGTATTTTTGTAAAGAAAAAAATTAATGCAAGAGACATTATGAATTAGTTCTTATAAAAAGGACCAAGCAACACTTTCAATTTGGTTCTTATAAATAGGACCAGAGAGAGTACTTTTTAAAGGGGTTTAATAGTAATCCAAACTTACCATTAATCATTTCATAAGGAGACTAACAAGCAAATAAAAAAATTATAACACATTATCTAGTACATTCTTTTGAATACACTTTTTATTATTATCTAAAATTTATTAAAAATCATAAAATTTTGTGGATTTCACTTCTTATTTAATAAGTTTCACTGATTATTTTGTAATATTTAATAAATTTTAACTAATAATTGAAAATGTAGCAAAAGTGTGTAAGAAAGAAAGTTGCTAGTACTCTTCATGCAAATAATAACATTTCAATATATAAACCAATATCTAGGTTTCAAAAGTGATAGATTTATGGCTTAGTTGCACTTCTAGTCTTCTAACTAACGTTATTTTGCAAATTTGGTCTCTTTATTATATTTTTTGCTAATTTGATTCCACTATTTTAATTGTACAATTTGATCTATCTGTTAACTTAACATCCAATATTTAATCAAAATGATGACATGATAGTGCAGTAAAATATCATGTCAACATGAATGAGTTGACGTGACAGTGCAATATTATCTTGTCAACATTTCTAGTTGGTGCAAATTGGTGGTGATGGCTTCGCAACAATGAAAAATCATCAAAGAAAAAATCATTAATGGTGATGGTCCAATCTCTATAGACATTGGATGCAACAAGGTGTCTTGGCAAATCCCCTTCAAGATACAATAAAGTTCCTTGATATGATTTGCACATTCACAACCAAGCGTATCGTCAATGGTAATTTATAAAATAATAGTTTCCTTATTTTCTCTGCGCACAAGAGAAAAAAATGAAGTGATTTGAATATAAAGAATTTGGTGATTTGTGTGTTTTTGTTATATTATTGTGTCCTTTTCTACATGCAGATTAATTTATTTAAGTTTAATTACTCATTTGATCTTTATAGTTACAAAAAGCTTTTTTTAGTCCCTAAACTTAAAAACATTTTCTTAGTCTCTACATATATCATTTATAATTATTTTTAGTCCCTACACATATTATTTTAATCCCTTTTAATCTCCATGGCGAGGATTAAAGGATTAAAAATGATATTTATAGAGACTAAAATGAGATGTTTTTAAGTATAAGGATTAAAAGAGAAAGTTTTTGTAATTATAAGAACTAAACGAGTAATTAAACATTTTATTTACATCTTATGACTATTAGTGAAGAGTCACATCACATAATTTTTGGTAAAGAGAGACATCATTTCATGAAAGATTACGAACTTTTATAAAAGGATAGTGTAATCTTTCATATTTGCATCTTTTTATGAATAAACACATTTTTTCATGAAGCAGCACACATTTTCATACAAATTTTGTACTTGCATTTTTCTATTAATAGACACATACTTTCATAAGAAAAGAAAATACAAGTTTTCACTCATTTTAAAAATCTCTCACACTATTAAATATTAAATATCAAATTAATAGATGAATCAAAATTACAAAGTGAAGATGAGATTCGTAAAAAAAAAAAAACAAAAAAACTGAAGGACTAAATTCAAAATAATAGGGAATCCAAAATACAATTAAACCTAGATTTATCTTTTTTTTTTGTAGTATACATCCAACGGTTACGTTTTCATCAAACCAGTGTTGGACCATGGTTTGGGGTGTACCATATTACACGCACCGTTAAAGTGTCACCCGCAAAAGCAGAACCCTAGGACCGGTAGTGTTTGTAGTTTGGTTGAGCGTGAGGCAATGACTCGACCTTACGGTGTGAAGGGGCGGAAGCGAAAGCACGCCGAACCCAAATACGACGCTGAATATGAAGAAGACGTACAAGCGCAACCAAAGAAAGCTGTGGTTGAAAACGACGAACCAACACCGGCACCAGCATCGGAACCAACCCCAGCCGAGGAGTATGAATTGAGCGGTATCCCAATTGCGCCGAGTGAGAAGAACAGTTCCAAACCCAGCGTCATCTTCATTCTCGAAAAAGCTTCTTTGGAAGTCGCCAAAGTCGGCAAGGTACTCCACTTCCCACTCTTCTATTTCTCATGCTCCCCTCCCTTCCCTTATTACTTTTAATCAATTCTCTTCTCTTTGTTATTGTGACTCTGCAGACGTATCAGCTCTTGAACTCGGACGACCATGCCAATTTCCTCCGCAAAAATAACAAGAATCCCGGAGATTACAGGCCCGACATTACACATCAGGTTCTTCCAAATGCATCATCATCGCTCTCCAATCTTAATTTTCCTTTTTAAATTACTTGTTTAAGGTTATGACTTGTGCAGTTTAAATGGTTGGCTATTTTTTATTTATTTTTTAATTATTATAACTTGAAATCTGATTTTATGTCGAATGGTGTTTTGTTTTCAGTCCCTTCTATCTATTTTAGATAGCCCGCTAAATAAAGCTGGGAGATTGAGAACAGTATACATAAAGACTGAAAAAGGTGTTCTTATAGAGGTTAAGCCCTTTGTTCGTATTCCAAGAACATTCAAACGCTTTGCTGGTGTCATGTGTAAGTCTTGGTTACCATTTGATTTCCTATGCCTCACCTTCTCTGTGAGGAAAAGTAATAAGCTCTCATTTGTTGCTCCTAAACTTTACTACCCTGCAGTGGAACTGCTTCAAAAATTGAGCATATCTGCTGTTGGCAAGCGCGAGAAACTTCTCCGCACCGTCAAAAACCCTGTCACGCAGTATTTGCCTGTCAACTCACGAAAAATAGGTGCGTTGTGTTCTTGAATGGTTTTGAACATGATTTCATGGTTACACACGATTGTTTTGAAGGAAGCTTTTGTTTTAGTTAAGACATGCAGAGGAAATGTTGGAAGGATTCCTGAATCCAAATGTTTACTTCTTTGTTTATCTTCTCTTTTAATAAGTTCTTTTATCAATATATTCAAAATAATAGAAGTGATTGCTTCCTTTGAATGTCAGGTCTATCATATAGTTCAGAAAAGCTTGTAGATATGGATGACTACGTATCAACTGTTTCCAACAATATGGACCTTGTCTTTGTGGTACTCTTACAATTACAAGTTCAACTTTTAATTTCTATACCTGTTGTCTCAGTGGATGCTTAACGTTTAATATATTCTAATTTCAGGTAGGAGCAATGGCCCATGGGAAGATTGAGACAGATTATACAGAAGATTATATAGCAAGTATGTTTATCCATACATACTTTTTTACCTTCTCTCTTCTTAGTAATTAATTACATACACATGCTAGTCAGTTTTGGCTCCATTGATTTCCTTTTTGTCAAGTCTTCTGTCCTATCAATTTGGGACCGGATACTTTTTATTTTTAATTTTGTTATCATTATTGAATATTAGAGGTTCTTGATTGATGTTTATAGTTGTCCAATTAAATTTTAAAGCAACGGATGAAGAGTTTCATGAAATTTTGCAAAACTTAAACTGGTTAGGCCACCTGATCTCCGTTCATTTGGCTTCCTTTGTAAAATGAGTGAAAAGTAAAATATTTTATGTTAAGCCAAGGTTGGACTAGACTAGCTTTGATAATATTGGCAAATACACGGATCTGCTCAGCCTGGCAGATCAGTATTTTTCTTTGGTTTCTTTATTACATTTTTATGAAGAGTAACCACAATCTTGCAACTAAATAGCTACATTTTTTTAATAGGATGGCCACATAAAGAACCAAAGTGGGATGTTTTCTTTCAAGCCAAACATTACTATCTTTCGCATTAATAGAGCTCTTGCTTAAATTGAGCCGAATTTGAATGGTAAAACGTTGTGGTTAAACTGAGTAAAAGCTGCTGATCCTGAGAAACAACAGCCCCCTCAACTATGGATCATTTTCATTTCTCCTAAAATTTTGTTGTCAAAACTTGTTGTATATTTGTTTAACGTGTACCAGTCAGGATATTTTCTAGTTTCTTACATCATCGTGTTTCCTGATTGCAGTTTCGGGGTACCCTCTAAGTGCTGCTTATTGTATTGCAAGGATTACTGGCGCCCTTGAGAGAAAGTGGAAGATATTGTGATTTAACACCTTCAGTTCATGCCTGAGAGACGATTTACTAATTTGAGTTCCACAGTCAATTTATGTAGTATCAGGGATAGGGCCTTCCCTGGCAGTCATCTAGGAAATACAATATTAGTTTTTTTTTTCTGAGGCATTTTTAGGGTCTGATGTCCTGGACCAGATCGATGTTTCAATGCTGTATTTGAATTAAATATGCTTAATATATTATTTTGTTAGAGGATGCGGGGCTTGCTCTATTATGGTCTGAGGATAGCGGGTCGTGAACACGGTGTTGTGTATGCTGGTTGGTGCATGAGAGCGTGCGAGGCTTTATGGTGGTTCAAAGGTGGTGTGAGGTTGAGTGTGGTCTCCTATACCTATGGCTTTATAGTTGATGGGAGTTGGGTTTGAATCAATAGCAACTACGATATTGGGTTTAGTGTAGTGAGGATGATGATTTACAGTGATAGGAGTGAATTTTGAAATTGTACAGCCTCTGTAAGCTGTGGGGGGAGTGATGAATATGAATGTGAGAGTGTGTGCAATATGCGTCTGTGCTGTTGTTGAGGGAATGATTACAGATTCTATGCAATGAATTACATATATGACTAATTACAGTAACTATTTACAGAATCTGATCCAGATATGCATGACTAATTACAGCAATTAATTTCAGATCTTGATCCTCATTACAACACCACCCTCTGCTGCTTCATCTCATGTCCCCAATTGGAATCAATGGGCATGGACCAATCAGCGGTCCCCTGCCCCTCTGTGGTTCCCTACGAGGAGGACTTCAAGAGGCTATCCGCAAGCACGTGGTGGCCCTTACCACTGCGTACCCTTTTCTGGAACCCTAAACAGCGTCGTTCACCCACAACGACGGTAGTTCTGTGAACCTCCTCCAAGCAGAGGGCACGATCCCCATTACCTTCCAAGGTGCCACCTACGACATCCCCATCATCATCTGGCTCACCTGTGTCTACATCAACCTCAAGCACGACATGATGATCAAGCCCCCCCACCCTCACGTTTACCCCATTGGTTTCGTCTCTGTCCCTTACTTACAGATTTGGATCTACTTTAGTTGCAAACTCGTCAATCTCGTTCGCAGTCTCACCCTCCTCTTCACCCACGACCCTCCCTTCGATTATTCCCAACTCAAACCTAACCCTAACCCCAATCCCCCTCCCACTTTCGGGGTACCCTCTAACTCTAATCGTTGCAACATATTGTGATTTAACTCCTGTAGTTCATGCCTGAGATGCAATTTACTAATTTAGGTACCCTAGTCAACTTGATATTAGGAATAGGGTGTTGCCTCGCACTCAGTCATGTACGAAGTACAAGATTACTTATATTTTTCTAAGCTTTTTGTGTGTGTGTACAATGGTTGTACTAACGCTTTGTTTGGTATCAAGCAAAGAAAATAAGAGAAACGAAGGGAAGAGGTGAGAAAAGAAAAGAAGAGAAATAGGTAAGAAATAAAGTAGAAATTAAAGTTGTTTAGTTGAGGAGAAATAGAGTAGAAATAAATGGGTGAGGTTGTTTGGTTTGATAGAAAAGAAAAAAAAGGAAATTGGATTATTACCATTATATCTCTAACGTATTATTTTTTGTGGTTAAATCGATTTATGGTGATCAAAATTGATTTTACTATAGTCTTAGAGAGGACGTTAATAACACAACATGATAAAAATTGATTTTGTCTCTGTTATACACAACTTATGTGATAAAAATCAATTTTGTATGTACAAATCAATTTTCCCTTTGGCCAAGAGTAACTAAAATTGATTTTACCCAAGGAAAATTGATTTTCACACTCAGTAGAAGCAAAAAATCGATTGTCATGCTCCATAAATTCGGTTTTTGATGCATTTGACACGATATATTCAGCGAAAATTGATTTTTTCTTGGAAAAAAATCGGTTTTCTGCAACATCAAAACATCCAAATCTGCCATGATAACTGCAAATTTATCTCAATACATGTAGATTACATACCAAATGAAGTTAAAAAAACAAGCAGATCTGAACCATATTAAGTACATATGAACAAAATCCAACACCTTCCAATTAAAAAACGAACCTCAAAGTGGAAGAAGGTCGTTGTTCGAAGAAGAAGATGCATGCGGTGGAGCTCTAATTGCTCTTCAATGTCCGCAACAACCAACACGACCAGCTAGAATAACACTAGCAACAAGACTTCATTGCAGTAGGGAGGCTATTTTTAGTAAAGATGAACGAGTGTGTACGATTTCTTCTCAAATCTTCTCATATTAACAAGTATAAAAATATCTGTGGGTCCCACCTTATTTTTAAAAATTTCTCCATATTTCGCCTGCACCAAACTTGAAGAAATTTTATAAGTTCTCTTTTCTTCCATCCTTTTCCACGCTCTTCTCTCCCATTTCGTTGCTTCCAAACAAGGCGTAAAATTAAAATCTATGACCTCATATATATTATTCAAATTCTCCACTACTAGACTGATCCTAAGTTTTTTTCTGAGGTTTTTTTAGGTCTGATGTCCTGCACGGCTGCACCAGAATCATGTTTCAATGCTGCATTTTAATTAAACATGCCTACCATGCTTAATATATTATTTCGTCAGAGGATGCTAGACAAAGCTCGAGCATGCGTGGTTTGGGAGTCGCAGCATTTTTTCCCTGGTCCAAATAATTATCTTTTTATCGCAGGACTTGCACAAGTTCATTATGATGTAGTGCTTCATTTTGTGGTTTCATTTACAGAGATGTCACTCTTGAGTTTTATAAAAATGTGGCATGTATCTATCAAGATTTCACAATTGCTGACTAAAACACAAGTCTAGTAATATTCCAATGTGTTATAAAGGGTTAAATATATTTTTAGTATTTATAAATATAAAAATGGTAGCATTTAATTTTTAAATTGTCTCCTTTTGATAAAAAAAAAGAAATGATTTTTTTAGGGACTAAAAACGAATATTATCTTATTTGCAAATACTAAAAATATATTTAACCTTACAATAAAAATAACAGTTTTATCAACACTTGTTTTTGGAGCATGTCTTAAATAGAAAAATATATTAAATATTAAATAAAAATAACTATTTAATATGTTGAATACCATTAAAATATTTTTTTTGAAAATGAAGAAAATTATGAATACCTTTTTCATTCTTTTAAGAACACGTGTCAACAAAATCTTAACTAATAAAATCTTGTCATTATATAAGTTGAAGTATTTACAAATAATTTCCTAAATGCATTTGTTATTTGTTACTAAAATTTTTTCTTTTGATGGTAAAAGAAATTTTGTTACTTTATATATGTATATCACGTTATTTTTTATAAATATTTTCTTCAAGTTTAAATTCAAACCCTAGATATAATTGTAAAAGTGCTTGAAGCAGTGTTTTAAAACCCGGCTCGGACCAGCCGGTTGGACCGGTTCGACCAGAAACCGGACATGTGAACAGTTTGAGTCAATAATAGGATTGGATATGTTATTAACCCGATGATGATGTCATTAAACTAGCCATAAACCGGATTACACTGGTGAAATCCAACTCCAAGCCGAGCACTCTGGTTTTTAAGCCAAAAATACAAAAACTTCACCTAGTAAGGATCAAACTCAGAGCCAGGCAATTCGTAAGCGCAACCACTTCTCACTAAACCACCATGAAGATTTAATAATTATGTCACACAAATAATATATATATATATATATATATATATATATACATCTCTTTAAACATTATATTACTCACACCGGTTCATGCGGTTCAACTACTGACTCACTGGTTTGACCAGTAACCCATCAACCCAGTACCTTAACCGAGTCGATAATTAGTCCGGTTTTTAAAACACTGGCTTGAAGAATTAAATAATTATAAAACAACCTTAATTAAAATAACAAAAATTTAAAAATAATGAATAATGAATAATAGGAAAGTTGCTTTGAAAAAGTAGTATGAATTGTCCGTGTTATATTTTCATTGACATTATAATAAAATATTGTTTGATCCAAGTTAGATGAGTTGAACAAAATTTTAAGAAAATAAGGTTTGTATAATTGTATTCATTAGCATTGATTTAGGCTGATATTCTAATCTCTTCGTTGTAAAACTTTTGAACTCTCATTTTATTAAATGGAATTATAAAATATAGAGTTAATCATAGTTTTAATCTTTTAGTTTGAATTGTAAGCAATTTTAGTCTTAGTTTTTTTTGAACTAAAAAAGTTTATTATTTTTAAAACTAAGCAAAATTAATCTTTTGTTAGTTTTTGTACTACCCCGATATGGTCGAACAGGACAAAGACAGCCGATCGATAGAACCAATCAGCTGTCCTGGCCAACCGTCCTACAAGTGGCCGACCGATCTCACCACGGAGCGTCTTAAAACAGGAAAGTATGAAACTAATTTAATAAAGGAAATCGGGCGACAAATCCGAGAATGAAGGCAAAGATACTCCGTAATATAGGTAACGGACATATGATATTAAAAGGGGGACAGGTACACACTTTCTAACCCTAATCTCTCTATCAAAGAAAACCCTGCACCCCTTCACAAGATCTCCATATCTGACTTGAGCGTCGCAGTGTCTTTGCAAGTACCCCCCACCAATTTGCGTAAGGCTGTTTAGTACGTCAGAAGGAAAAGGCACGGCCGTGGGAGGCGGAGCCTAAGGAGGAGCGGATTTTCAACAAGAACAGTTTTGTTATATTTAAAATCCTTAAATTATTATTTTTTATTCAAATATTTAGAAATTTGTGAGAGGATAAAGATATGAAATGATTTTAAAAATTTAGTCCTAAGAAATTTAATAAAATCTTGATAAAATTTAAATGATTTGATAAGATATGCGATTATGATTTCAGCTTTTTTTTTAATTTTAGATGAAATTTGATATTTTGATTAGTAAATTTTGAATATAAGAGAATTGAATTAATTTAATCTATAAAATTTGGAAAAAAATGATAATTCAAAATTATGAAATTTAAAAAATTATGAAACTAAGAGTAAATAGTGTATGTATCGATATTGTAAAGAGTTTTTGCACTTTGTCTTTCAATCATAAAGTGTTATGTACGATAAGTTTTTTGATTTTAATTAACTATCTTAAAAGTCATTCTTATTATGATTTGAGTGATTGTTAGTGTAAAAGTTTTTAAGACTTTTACTAAACTTTCTTCAAAAAATTTACATAGAAATTAACTCATTTACTAAATTTTAAAAATAAAAAATTAAGAAAGCCAAGAAAAACCAAAAAAATTCACTTGATTGTTTAAAACTCAAAAAGCCCAATTTTACACCAATGGTTGGTACAAAGTAGTTAAATGTCTAGAATTAACTCTCATCTTTCTTATGAATATGAATTTAACTTTTCCTTACGCCACTCAAATTTTATTTGGTGGGCATCTCTCCTTAGAGAGATTGCCCAGTGCCAAGGGCCTAGTTGAGTAGTTGTAAGTAAAGTTGGGCAAGTGGCTTGGCCCGTTCAACACCAGTTCGCATTGGTCCATATTTTTAACAACCTAGCCCAACTTGATCTGCAAACTAAATGGGCTATATTTTAATGACCTGTGTCGTCCTGTGTAGCTCACAATTAAACAAGTCGAGCCCAGGAACCAAAGATGAAAAAAAAATTAGAAAAAATTTAAAACTACCTATAAAACAAAAAAAATTTAACTAAAAAGTCTAAATAATAATTTTTTGTTTTATTTTTATGAGTTGCTACTTGTTAATACTTGATAAAATTTAATAACATGATAAATATATTAATAAAGCATAAACCAAATAATTAATAAAAAGTCCAAATAATTAAAATAAGACAGTAAAAAAGGAAAGAAAAAATAACATTACCATATATCAATAATTAATATTACCAAATCCCTATAAAACATTAAATATTAAAAAAATTGTTAAATTATTTTTATTCTTTTTAGAAAAAAAAATACAATGGTTTGCAAGCTAATCTATTAGTCCGTAGTCCAAACTTGCTAAGCCAGCGAGTTACACTTACTAGGTTAAAAAAACCTACATTCTAAATGGGACTCCTTTTATAAGGCTCGTGACCTGCACAGTCCGCAGCCTAAACAAACCCACTCATATACCTAGCTCTAAGTGTGAGCCTAAGAATGTTTAATCTTTTGAGTGAGTCTCCATTGATAGCCCTGACTGTGTATTCATTTATGTGGATCTCTATTGGTAGCCTAATATGTCATTGACGTCCTACATGGTAATATTAAGGTGCTTTCCTGGTTTACACTTGGCAAAATTAGTATCTTGGTCCCTTAATTTATATAAAAGATTCAATTGAGATTCTTTATTAATAAAAGGTTAAATTAAGTCTCTTAATTTTCAAAAACGTACCAATGTTACCTTTTTTGTCCAATTGTGAGAAACAATGTTAACCCTGTTGCATACATGGCATGAGAAGTTTGTGCCACGTATGCATCTTGGTTAACGTTGTTTCTCACAATTGGATGGAGAGGGTAACATTGGTATGTTTTTGAAAATTAAGAGTCTTAATTGAACCTTTTATTAATATAGGGACCACCAACATGTTGTTAGTTTGACTTGTATTAGGCTTAAATCCCTTAAACAAGGTTTCAAGTTTGTATCTTGTGAATGAAAAAAATGTGGTTGAGAGGGAAGACCCTACTAAAGGTGGTCAACTAGGTTTTTTGGTGAAAATTAGTCACAACAAAGTCGATAAATACTTTGTACCTATAACATGGTTACCCAAAAAAATAATAGAAGAGTCCAATTGAACAAAATAAATAAATTAAAAGACCAAAAGTAGTAATTTAGCTTTTACACTTTTATGCACAAAAAAAAAAAAGAAGAAGAAAGAAAAGAAAAACAAATTTAAATGGCCCTCCTTTTATAAGGCCCACGACTAGTACAGACTGAGGCTAAACAAACAATCTCCGGGTCGCAATTCATATACCTAACTCTAATTGCCAGCCTAAGAATGTGTAATCTTTTGTGTGAGCCTCTATTGGTAGCCCAATATGTCATTGGCTTCCTACATGGTAATATTAGGATGTTTTCTTGTTTTACACTTGGCAAAATTAGTAATTTGGTCTCTTAATTTATTTAGAGGATTTAATTAGGTTTTTTTATTAATAAAATATTCAATTAAGTCTCTTAATTTTTAAAAATATACTAATATTATCATTTTTTCCAATTGCAAGAAATGACATTGACTATGTTGTATACGTGGCATGAACTTCTGTCTCATGTATACAACATAATTAAATGTTTTTTGCAATTGACGAAAAAGGTAACATTGATACATTTTTTAAAATTAAAAGACTTAATTAAACCTTTTAATAATAAAAAAATTCAATTAAACAAAATAAATAAATTAAGAGACTAAATTAGTAATTTAGCTTTTACACTTATGAAAAAAAAGAAAAAGAAAAACAATTTCGCCGAAGTTAAAGACGTGGTTCGAGATTGGAAAAAAATTGGAATGTGTGAGAGTTATCAACCCTTTACGCGCAAACTTGTTCCCTTTGTAAGCAAGCAATCGGAGAGCTAATTCACATCATCACATCACATCACATCAAATCACCCTGTGCCCCAATCGGTATCGGCATGGTCCAACCGGCGGTGACCCAGTTCCTGAGCTCCGTCCTTTCCCAGCGCGGCCCGTCCGCGGTCCCGTACGCGGAGGACACGAAGTGGCTGATCCGGCAGCACCTGGTGGCTCTGACCACCACGTTCCCTTCTCTGGAGCCGAAAACGGCGTCGTTCACCCACAACGACGGCCGTTCCGTGAACCTCCTCCAAGCGGAGGGCACAATCCCCATGACCTTCCAAGGCGTGACCTACAACATCCCGGTCGTGATCTGGCTGATGGAGTCGTACCCCCGCCACCCGCCGTGCGTCTACGTGAACCCCACGCGCGACATGATCATCAAACGCCCCCACGCTCACGTTAACCCTTCCGGCTTGGTCTCCGTCCCTTACTTGCAGAATTGGACCTACCCCGGTTCCAACCTCGTCGATCTCGTTCTCTCTCTCAGCCTCGTCTTCGGCCGCGACCCTCCCCTCTATTCCCAGCGCAGAACTACCCCTAACCCTAACCCTAACCCTAATCCCCATCCTCCTCCCAATTTCGGAACCTCTTCCTCTTCTTCTTCTTCATCTGGCTACCCCCACGCCCACCCTCCTCCTAGGAGTTATCCTCCTTCCCCTTACCCTGCCCCTGCTCCTGCTCCTAGGGTTCACTCCACGGAGGACCCTTCTGAGGTGTTCAAGCGGAACGCGATTAACAAGCTTGTGGAGGTGGTGCACGGCGATGTTGCCGCGTTGAGGAAGACCCGGGAGGGTGAAATGGAGGGGCTGTTCACTTTGCAGGGGGTGCTGAAGCAGCGCGAGGAGACTCTCAACAAGGGCTTGACGGAGATGCAGGAGGAGATGGAGGCGCTGGAGCAGCAACTCCAGATTGTGTTGATGAACACTGATGTTTTGGAGGGGTGGCTGAGGGACAACCAGGGGAAGAAGATGTTGGGGGGTTTGGATTTGGAGAGCCCTGAGGATGCTTTTGAGTGTGTGGATGTGCTCTCCAAGCAGATGCTTGAGTGCACTGCTGCTGATCTGGCTATTGAGGACACCCTTTATGCCTCGGACAAGGCGCTTCAGGTCGGGGCGCTGCCGTTTGATCAGTACTTGAGGAGTGTGAGGGCGCTGTCCAGGGAGCAGTTCTTCCACCGCGCCACTGCCACCAAAGTTAGGGCCGCTCAGTTGCAGGCTCAGGTTGCCAGTATGGCTGCCCGGACTCAGCATTATGGTACCTGAGGCTCGCATTGCGTTGTGGCTTGGTTTGTGGGTGGTTCAGGTGATGAAATCCGCCATTGTGGGTACAGAGTGCTATTTTGTTGCTTCACTTTAAGTCACTGCTTCTAGCCAATATATAGCATGAATTGGTCAGTGGTCGCCCTTATAATTACAGCCTTCAACAACTTTGAAATTGTTAACCAGAGGCTGTACCATTGTTCTTATACAGACTTAATAATATGATTTTCTTGAAAATTTTGGTTTGAGGGGTTGTTAGCTCAAGCTTTTTTTTTTTTGTTTTCTTTTTTTTTTAATAATTTTATTCTTTAGGAGTATACATGCTTATATGGATCATCGATTTGTTACACCTTGTATTTTCAAACAATGGGTATATTACCATTACCATGGATATATATTTTTTGGTGCTTCTATGGTTGTCTTGATTGGCCTGGCCTGTTTCATTTTATTTATATGCAATAGTTAAATATGAGGACTTTGTTCGTGTTGCTGGCAGAATTTCCTTGCATTTGTTTTGAAAAAATTATTAGATGGGAAGTGTTTGAGTAGAATTGTACACTTTAGTTCATGTGTAATTTGTTTTGGCAAAGTATCTGTTTAATTGTCTTATGACCGTCAATAATTTAACATTCGGGCTTCTCTGGGAAGGAATAGTTATTTCTTTGCTATTTGCTTATTCAATTGGTTTTTGACTGATTGTAATACGTTGCCAATGGTAAGTTAGACCTTTGCTTCGCTTGTAATGATTTAGATTGCGTGCATGGATTTGGTGACAAGCATTTGGATTTGAGTATTGCGTATAATATAGTTATATGGGCAACTGGCAACGATGTATGATTTAACAGAAATCCTGGCATGGGTCGGTATTTGCTTTGCATGAGCTTTTATATGTTTCAAAATCAATAAATTAGGAAAAGCAAAAAAATTAAGGAGGGATGTTACTTGAGATGCACTACTCCTGTTGTTAAAACAAAATGATGTAGTTGAACTTAGGGTGTCAAATAAAAGAAACATTTTGGGACAACGATAAGTCCAAATGCAACTTTCTATATGTTTCCCTTGCTGCCTAGTAGTTGTTTTGCTAAAGTTCATGAAGAATGGTGGAATGGATATGGTAACAGAAATATATTGAGAATTGTGTCCTCATATAAAAGAAGAAATTTGTTTAATATAAGAATTACACATGAAGATAGAATCGTTCTTGAAAATGGAACAAAGACAAACTGTCAGTACTAAGTACTAACGAGTGCTTCAGTATGATAACCCTCCTTTCCCTGTTTCCCGGTATGTATATGTCAAGGACTCCTTAAAGGAAACCATGGGCTGATCAACACGTAGAAAAGCCATGCAAACTTTTCAGATAGAATTTGTTTTGATTGTTTCAATTGTGCATGTACAGTTCTGTAGTGTATTTGGCCATTATTTAGGCCAGAGGAATGTAAATAGAGTAAACTATCAATTTCATTCTCGAAGTATCAATTTCTCTCTTACTTAATTCTTCAAGTATTGAAAAATAATAAGTAGTTTTTAACATTTTGTTAAATCCGTCCTGTTAGTCTTTTTCGTTAATCAAACGGTTCTTGAGATCTTAACGGGATAGATTTAATAAAACGTTAGGAATTATTTATTATTTTTCAATACTTGAGGGACTAAGTAGGAGAGAGATTGATACTTCGAGGACGAAATTGATGGTTTTCTCAATGTAAATAGGTGCTGCTTCAGAGTTTATGAACACACGCTGTCCAAATTTAGACATGTTCAAGAGGAGGAAATTTTGCTTTGTTATTTCTCAAATATTATCGCTTTAAAATAGAATTGTTAGTTTGGTTGCATTTATTTGTTTTGTTAATTGGATTATATTGACGCTGGATCAATGCTACGCAACTTGGCACAGATGCATCATGTTTTCATTTATGGGGGCCAAAATATGTGTATGAATTAGAGATCCAAGGATTATAGCTAATTTAAGCACAATTCATTTCATACTGAATTTCCTTGCTGAAAATTTTCTTTTCTTTTTGTCTTCTATGAGAAGTGTTAGTAAAATACTTTCTAATACACTCTTTACTATTAGTTAAAGTTTATTAAAAATTACAAAATCACAAGTGAAATTCATTAAATTAAAAATATAACTTATAGAATTTTGTGATTTTTAACAAATGTCAGTCAATAATAAAAAGTGTGTTTAAAAAAGTGTGTTGGTAATATTTCTTTTCTTCTATTACATAAAATTAAATGGAAGAACCGAAAAAGAGATTGTTCATTGGTGTAGACTAGTGCCATGATTCAGAGAAATGCAAATCATTTGCTGCTTGATATGTACTTTGAGTCAATCTCATAGCTCTTAAACTTATATCTCTAAACTCTTGTAGTCCTTCTACTGGTAGACACGGCCAAACAATGTTATGTCACCATATCTCGCCCCTCCCTTCCCTCTTCCCCCTTCCCCCTTCCCCTCCCCTTGTGTACCTGTAATGAAATAAGGAGAGGTAGAGACAGACAAATATGTTAGTCATTTTTTACTCTTTCAATTGATTGCCGTGTGTTACACAAATATTGATTGCCGTATGTACCTGTAATGAAATAGGAAGAGAGGTATTTTATCAAAATAAAATAAAATAGGAAGAGAGGTAGAGGCAGACAATATGTTGGATTAACCAAACCTTTACCGTTGTACGAGACTTCCCATTTTGCGTATGGCAGTGCCAATACTTTGTCTGCATCCTACCGATTTGGAATTTAATTGATTGGATGCTTTTGAGATGCCGCAAATAAGTTATAACTAATGAATGACTAGTGTTTTTCTTGTTCAGATTACTTCCACTTCTTGGAATTGCTTTTACCACTAAACAATAGTAAAAAATAAGCTGTCCCAAACATGATTTAAATAATGAGTTGCTTCTTGGATTGCTTGAAATAAAATCAAATGGATATTGAATTTGTTTCTATCTAATTCTGGGCTCGATAAATAATTTGATATACGCCATTTTTCCCCCGTGTTTCAGAATTCAGTTAACTAACACGCTGTTTCTCTCCGTCACCTCAACGTGGCAAAGTGCTAATGGTCTGTGTTTTTTCCAAGAAGCAACCCTAATTAGAATTTTTTTTTTTACATATTAAAAATTTCTATACCCCAGTATGTGGTTTAATTTAATACAAAAAGCATAATTTATGAAAAATGTTAGAGCATCTCTGATGCAAAAAACTTAATTTAGGTTTTTAATTTTTTTTAGTAAGTTTTTTTGTTGTTAAATAAGACTTAAGAATACTAATTAATTTTTATTCTGACGGTAGAACTCAATTTGAGTTCTTAATTTATTTTTGACGGATCTGATTTTATCTTTCCACTCATACAAGAATTCTTATTTTGAGTTAAAAAATTATTTTTTTAATAGTTAAGCAACCTTGCTTGGTGTTGTTTATATACGCAATTTCCATAAGACCTCTATAAGAATTTATTTGCTCTTATGGTATTTTTAAGTTGCTTAACTCTAAGAATCCTACATGCAACTCCCATTGGAGATGCTTTTAGTAATACATTAACACATTTTTTTTTCAAACACTCTATTATTAATTGAAATTTATTGAAAATTACAAAAATTTGTAAGTCTTACTTCTTTTTTAATAAGTTTCACTAATAATTTTGTAATTTTCAATAAATTTTAAGATATTGTTAAAAAAATGTGCTAGAGTGTGTTGCTAATACTCCTCTAATTTTATTGGATGACTTATCACAAATCCTCTTGAAAAAGATAAATGTCTTTAGGAATACAAACATATATGACTATTGTTAGCTTGTATTGTAAGGTGTTGGGTTAAGTTATGGAATGAGCACAACCTCCATTAATGACTTATTCACACGGTACCCAAGTTTTCAAAGATTTAACAAGTTCATTTCAATTATTATCCAGACAACAGAACTATTTTTTTTCTCATATAGATACTAAAACTTAAAATAGAGACAACTATAAGTACCAAATGAATAGTTTAACCATTATAAAATATTTGATTTACAATTTTTTTAATTTAAATAAAATTTTTAAAATGTAATGATTGACAACCTTTAGAGTAAAGATACCATGCTTCAAAATTCAAACGTGAAATTGTACATACATATTAATCGAAAAAGAAACCAAATTCTAAGTATCTTTGACACCAGAGTTTACTACGTATTCTTTAGTAAAAGGCAAAAGAATAATTTGCTCCATGTTCACCACGTGGCTCCGTGAATTCAACTTAGTGTGATATTTCATTTTATAATTAGAGCACTTGCTTCATCTCCACATTCTATATGATGTGGGACTTCAAACACTAACACTTTGTTCCACCCCACTCTTTGCTTCTCTCCACTCTTTATTTGATATAGGGCTTTTGAGTACAGGCATTTATTCCTACTTTCACATTTCATCTTATGTGGTAATTGATAATCATTATAATTAACACATTAATTATCATCACAATTACCTTATTAATGTTTTGTAGGTGATAATTAAGTCACTTTAACACGTATTTTAATTAATGGGTTGAATTGAGATTAGAAGTAAATTTTCAACATTTGATCCATTATGACCTTACTTTGATATTTTGACCATAACTTGGGTTGTAGATATCAATTTTTTATGGTCTTTAAATACTAGGAAAACAGAGAAAAAGGATCTACAACTATTATGTGATGTAACTTTTTCAAATTTGGACTATTAAGCGATCAAACGAAGCCTTCAACTTGGGTAAGATGTGTTGTCACTATTGTCAACACCATTAGTGATGGGCTAATGATGCTGCTGTTAGCACCATTACATAAACTTTCTGACACTATAAAATTGTTACAAAATTTTTGGCAATGTAAAATCACTACAAAAAGTTTTCCACAACCTCATTTTTTAGCAATTCTTACACTTGTCAGGAATTTTTGTAGCAATTTTACATCACTATAAAATTATTGTAGCGGTGTTTACAACATCATCATTAAACAATGTTAATGGCATAGACCAAAACTTAACATTTTATGTATGTACAGGGACTAAAACTTACAGTTTTCTCTTATAAAGACTAAAACTTAAACTGAAGACAACTATAAGAACCAAGTGAATAGTTTAACCAAATTTATATTAGAATGGCTTTTTAAACAAGTGAATCATGAAAAAGAATGCCCCTCATGCTTTACTGATATATACAAAATGCAATCCTAACCAAGAAATAAAGAAAGTTCTAGACTATGAACCCAAAAGATCACAAACCCGCAAGAAAGGAATGTAAATTTGTTCTGTATACGTAAACCTCGTTGAGTACAAGTTACAAATCAATTCAACATTCCCCATTTTTCATTATCAGTATCTTAAGTTTTCAAAATTACAACAAATCATGCTCAATACTTAGTTCTACTAAGGAATTAGATGATCCAAAGCACACTATTACACCAAGTCTCAAAAATAAGAAAATCATCATCGGTAATTCAAGTTGAGATGAGGGATAAATTTTGACTTTATTAATCTTTAAGGAGTGTTAGCAACATACTTTTTAAGACACTTCTTCTAACACACATTTTTATTATTGATTAAAATTTATTAAAAATTATAAAATTAGGAGAAAGGCTCATTAAATAAGATGTAGGAATCACAAAAACTTATCATTTTCAATAAATTCCAACCAATAATTGAGAATGTATTCAAAAGAATATGTTAGGGAGTGTGTTGCTAGCATTTTTCATTAATATTTTCAATGTCTAAACTAGTTTATCAAGGTAGAAAAGTGCTAGGAACACATTCTTTAATACACTATCTCTTATTGGTTAAAATTTATTAAAAACTATAAAATTAAAGAGATTCATTTATGGTTCGTTTGGAATGGTTGATTTAGGGAGGAACAATTATAGGAGAATGGAAAATAGCTTTAGATGCTTTCCTTCCATTGTTTGGAGCCTTTCATAAAGTGAGAGAAGAGAAGAAAAATGTGGGACCTAACTGTTTTTGTGCTTCGTTTAAAACTAGACAGAAAGTAGAAAGAAGGCCTACTTTTGCTTTTAAAAGAATACACTATCCTTATTTTTGCACATTTTTCTTTTATATCAAGGATAGTTATGTAATTTTAAATATATATTTTTCCTTTTATTTTTTATGTAATTTTAAATAAAATTTTTAAAATGTAATGATTGACAACCTTTAGAGTAAAGATACCACGCTTCAAAATTCAAATGTAAAATTGTCAATACATATTAATCGAAAAAGAAACCAAATCCTAAGTATCACTCACATCAGAGTTTACTCTATATTCTTTAGTAAAAGGCAAAAGAATAATTTGCTCTATGTTCACACGTGGCTCCATGAATTCAGCGTAGTGTGATATTTCATTTTATAAATAGAGCACTTGCTTCATCTCCACATTCTATATGATGCGGGGCTTCAAACACTAACACTTTGTTCTACCCCACACTTTGCTTCTCTCCACACTTTATTTGATATAGGGCTTTTAAATACAGACATTTATTCCTACTTCCACATTTCATCTCACATGGTAACTGATAATCATTATAATTAACACATTAATTATCATCACAATTACCTTATTAATGGGTTTGTAGGTGATAATTAAGTCATTTTAACACCTATTTTAATTAATGGGTTGAATTGAGATTTGAAGCAAATTTTCAACATTTGATCCATTATGACCTTACTTTGATATTTTGACCATAACTTGAGTTGTAAATATCAATTTTTTATGATCTTTAAATACTAGGAAAATTGAGAAAAAGGATCTACAACTATTATGTGATGTAACTTTTTCAAATTTGGACTATTAAGTGATCAAATCAAGCCTTCAACTTGGGTTAGATGTGTCGTTGCTATTGTCAACATCATTAGTGATGGGCTGACGATGTTGCTGTTAACACCGCTACATAAACTTTCTGATAGTGTAAAACCACTACAAAAAGTTTTCCATGTCCTCATTTTTTAGCAGTTTTACATGTGTCAGAAAATTTTGTAGCGATTTTACATCACCATAAAATTATTGTAGCGGTGTTTACAACATCATCATTAAACACTGTTAATGGTAGCAACCAAAACTTAACATTTTATGTATGTATAGGGGCTAAAACTTACAATTTTCTCTTATAAAGACTAAAACTTAAACTAAAGACAACTAGAAAAACCAAGTGAATTGTTTAACCAAATTTATATTAGAATGGCTTTTGAAACAAGTGAATCATGAAAAAGAATACCCCTATGCTTTACTCATATACACAAAATGCAATCCTAACCAAGAAATAAAGAAAGTTCTAGACTATGAACCCAAAAGATCACAAATCCACAAGAAAGGAATGTAAATTTGTTTCATATGCTTAAACCTCATTGAGTACAAGTCACAAATCAATTCAACATTCCTCATTTTTCATTGTCAGTATCTTAAGTTTTCAAAATTACAACAAATCATGCTCAATACTAGCTTAGTTCTACTAAGCAATTATATGTTCCAAAGCACACTAATACACCAAGTCTCAATAAATTTGAAAATCATCATAGGTAATTCAAGTTGAGATGAGGGCTAAATTTAAACTCTATTAATCTTTAAAGAGTGCTTGCAACATACTTTTTAAGACACTTCTTCTAACACACATTTTTATTATTGATTAAAATTTGGGTTAAATATGTTTTTGGTCCTCCAAAAATTGACTCATTTTGGTTTTAGTCCTCAGAAAAAAATTTCCTTGAATAAAGTCCTTCAATAAAAGGGTTAAATATGTTTTTGGTCTTCTAAAAATTGACCCGTTTTGGTTTTAGTCTTCAGAAAAAAAATCTTGAATAAAGTCTCTCAAATATTAAAAATACCCTAATTAGATCCTTGTACTAAACTCTGTTTAACTTTTTTGTTAAATGATGGTCACATCAGCATCACAATCACCATTAATTTGTTGATGTGGTCGTTCATGGCAACTGTTATGTCTAGGTTAGATTAGTAACATACTTTTTGAATAAAATTATTACATGTTTAACACTAAATCACATATTTTTTTAAGCCTAAAGCAAAAGTAATTACATGATTGTTTATTAAAAATTATCACTAAGTACTTCAGGTAATAAAATACTTTACTTAGAAGCTAATATGACCATCATTTAACAGAAAAGTTAAGCAAAGTTTAGTACAAGGATTTAATTAAGGTATTTTTAATATTTGAGGAACTTTATTCAAGAAAAAAATTTTGAGGACTAAATCAAAGCAGGTCAATTTTTGGAGGACTAAAAACATATTTAACCCAATATTAAAAATACCCTAATTAGATTCTTGTAATAAACTCTTTTTAACTTTTCTGTTAAATAGTGATCACATCAGCATCACAGTCACCATTAATTTGCTAATGTGGCCGTCCTTATCAACTGTTATGTCCAAGTTAGATTAGTAACATACTTTTTGAATAAAATTATTACATGTTTAAACCTTTATCACAAATTTTTTAAACCTTAAAGCAAAAGTAATTACATGATTTTTTTTATTAAAAATTATCACTGGGCATTTCAGGTAATAAAATACTTTACTTGGAAGCTGACGTAGCTATCATTTAACAGAAAAGTTAAGTAGAGTTTAGCACAGGGATCTAAATATGATATTTTTAATATTTGAGGAACTTTATTCAAGAAAAAATTATTTTGAAGACTAAAACCGAAACAGGTCAATTTTTGGAGGACTAAAAACATATATAACCCTTAAAATTTATTGAAAACTATAAAATTAGAAGAAAGACTCATTAAATAAGACGTAGGAATCACAAAAAATTATCATTTTCAATAAATTCCAACCAATAATAGAGAGTGTATTCAAAAGAATATGTTAGAGAGTGTGTTGCTAGCATTTTTCATTAATCTTCTCAATGTCTCAACTAGTTTATCAAGGTAGAAAAGTACTAGGAATACATTCTCTAATACACTATCTTCTATTGGTTAAAACTTATTAAAAACTATAAAATTAGAGAGATTCATTTATGGTTTATTTGGAATAGTTGATTTAGGAAGGAACGATTATAGGATGATGGAAAATAGTTTTAGAAGCTTTCCTTCCATTGTTTGGAGCCTTTCATAAGGTGAGAGGAGAAAAAAAAATGTAGGACCTAACTGTTTTTGTATTGTGTTTAAAACTAGACAAAAAATAGAAAGAAGACCCACTTTTGCTTTTAAAAGAATACACTGCCCTTATTTTTGCATATTTTTCTTTTTTATTAGAGATAGTTATGCAATTTTAAATATATATATTTTTCCTTTTATTTTTTATGCAATTTTAGCTTTATTTTCTTTCACTTTTTTTCTTATCAAACAACCTATAAAATCATTTCACTTTTCATTCTTTTTCTTTTCTTTTCCTTTCTTTTCTTTTATTTTATTTCTTAAACCAAACTTATTTTAAATAAGACATAAGATTCACAATTTTTGTAATTTAAAATAAATTTCAATTAATAATAAAAAAATTAATTCGAAAGAGCATATATTTAACATTTCTCATCAAGGTAACATACACAGACATAAAACGACAATCATTTCTGTCCCATACTTAAACAATTCTACATAATTCTCAATGTACAAATCATGAAAAGCAATCATCACAGAATGAGGCAACCATGACGCAGTAGACATGAACATCCCGATGACAATGAGCCTATGCCTTTGCTGAAATTCCTTACTTTCATGAAATTACTTCTCTTATAGGGATGACAAATCTGATTTCTCACAATCAATTTACAACCAAAAAGGCACATAGTAAGGACAATTTTGATTTTTACAATCAATTGGTTTTCTCAATTCTAAATTAAAATAGAAGTTTTTTATCAAGTGAAAGAAAAGGCAAAAATTAAAAAAAAATGTACGGTGATGGGATAAATGCAGGCGAAAATATAATATGTATAATAATTAATTTTAAATTTAATCGCTATGTATTATTAGTATAAAAAAAATTATATTATTAACTAATCAAAAATTATTATTGATATAACTTTTAAGATAATTATTACAAAAATTAACAAATTTACTAGACATAATAATTTATGATTGAAAAACAATATAAAATTACGTAAAATAATTTTTGTCAATGAATTAGTATTCGTGTTGTATTTTCGTTATAAAATCATATTAAAATACCCACACAAACGGCGAGAGAAAAATGGTATCATCATACACCAGAAACCTTGAACTTAACTCTTGTTCCTTATAAAACCCCATTTCTGACTAGTTTGAAGGCCAGAGAAAGAAGAAATGCTGAGAAAAGTGTTGCGCCAATGTTACTCATTTCATCGTCCCACAGTGAATGTGTACGCAGTGCCGCGGCTTTATCGAAGGCTTTGTTCCTCTCCTTCAGAGACCACTGCCGCTACAATCTCCATAGACCGTTCTTCCCTTTACAATCCACCTGGTAGGTACACTATTCAATTTTCCTTCATTTCTTTGCTTATTCCACTCTCCTCCTCAACTTTTCAATCTCTCTCTCTCTCTCTCTTGTGCCAGAGCATTCTCACCGCCCAACTTCCGATTCTGAGCTCGTCAAGCACCTCAAAGGCATCATCAAGGTTCTATTCAATTTTCACATCATAAAAATTGGGTACTATTTCACATCATACTTGGGTCTCGCCGTTTTTAATTTATGTTGCTCATGATTATCAGTTTCGTGGAGGCCCTATTTCCGTAGGTGAGTACATGTCCGAAGTTTTGACAAATCCTAAAGCTGGGTACTACATCAATCGAGATGTTTTTGGAGCAGAGGGTGATTTTATCACCTCTCCTGAAGTTAGCCAAATGTTTGGTGAGGTAAGGTCAATTATCCGTTTATCTTACTATGTTGGAGCACCAACTAGAGTTGAAGCTTGTCAATGATTCTATTTCTAATACCTTGTTTTTTTCAAACTTAGATGATTGGTGTCTGGGTGATGTGTCTTTGGGAGCAAATGGGTCAACCGCAAAGAGTAAATCTAATTGAGCTTGGCCCGGGACGAGGCACTCTCGTGGCTGATCTCCTTCGTGTATGACATGACATACTTCTATGCTCCAATTTCCATTTTAAACCTTTTGTTTACTTTCTCAACAATTACGTATAACTAAGGCACCATATCATTGTTACCAGTAAACAAAGTTTTGAATTTCTTATAGGGTGCTTCGAGGTTTAAGAACTTCGTTGAGGCATTGCATGTACACCTGGTGGAATGTAGTCCAGCACTGCAGAAGCTTCAGCACCAGAACTTGCAATGCATTGGTGAAGAGAATGCTGCCCAAGATACTGATAAAAGAACTGCCAGGTCTTTGTTTGGCACTCCTGTGTCGTGGCATTCTACGCTGGAGCAGGTTCCTTCAGGATGTATGTAATGCTTTTCCAATGAAAATAGACTTTTGGGCATAAAATATGATGTGCAACTTTTTATATGAAATTCTGAATTTGTTTTCTGTTCTGTGTTACTGTAAAATATCTTATTGGACTATATTTGGATAAGGCACTGACCAAGTTATTCCTTTTGTTGTGCTCCAGTGCCAACAATTATTATTGCGCATGAGTTCTTTGATGCCCTACCCGTCCATCAGTTTCAGGTAATAGAATGCTTGTGCTATTAAGCTGAATTAAAACTAAGAACATCTATCAAGCTGCACTTATGAAATTTGAAATTCTGCAAATGTTTGCTTCCAGTGTTTCTTCCGTAGTCGTGGCTATTTGTCCTTCGACATTCTTTCATCCTCTGTTATTTTTTTGACTCATATTTTTTCCTTTTTACTGACGCTTCATTTGAGTTAGTCCACCTACTATGCCTTTGCTATAATGCTATCTTACTGGTTGATTATCAAGGGGCTGAATAAAATGTAAGAGATGTTCAATGGTTTGAATATTGAACCTCAACTGTTGCTTCCTGTCTTGTTTAAACAATTCCAAATTTCCAATAACTTCCTGCAACAGAGAGTTTTTTGAGCTTGGTAAAAATCATTGTTTTAGTTCCTTAATGTCCATTAGAATAAAAGTTATGTCATATTATACCTTATAATATAAGTGTTGCAAAAAAAGAAATCCGATTTCTCTGTCAATTCCTACCTTTTCTATATTGCTCTAGGTGTTACATTTCTGTGAAGTATGATTTCTTTTTCTGGGCACTGCAGAAAGCATCTCGTGGCTGGTGTGAGAAAATGGTTGATGTGGCAGAAGATTCATCGTAAGTATTGTAATGTAATCTACTCTTGAAATTGTATTTCTTCTCGGTTAGTGTATTGATACTTCTTACATATATCGGATAGGTTTCGTTTTGTTCTTTCTCCACAGCCTACACCTGCTACTCTCTATCTATTAAAGCGATGCAAGTGGGCTGCACCTGAGGAAACTGCAAAACTCAATCAAATTGAAGTTTGCCCCAAAGCCATGGAGTTGACTCAGACCATTGTTGAAAGGATAAGTTCTGATGGTGGTGGAGCTCTAATCATTGACTATGGCTTGGATGGAGTAATCTCAGACAGTCTCCAGGTCTAGCATCTTTCCAATCTTATTCTTAAAAGTCTTGCTTTCTACTTTTATTGTGTTCTGTATCCCAAAATGTAGTATCCTGTATTCTTAGTTTGTCTTGTGTTGTAATACCATGGAAATATTAACATAAGCACAACATGTTGATTAAGTTTTTGATAAAAATTAATAAACATCATGACAATAACTCACAATCTGTCTCTCTATTGGAGCATACCTTATCATCTAGAGGGTGGCTGATGGGACTCACACCCGTGGAGATACCCATAGAGGGGCCCAAGGAGAGAAGCTCAAATGAGGACACCCGTCAATGCAAAAGATGGCGTGTTTATGAGAGGAGGGGTAAGAAAGCAAAGGAAAAAGAGGGAAGGCCGAGTGAGGTGTATTGTTAGTTACTGAGAAAATACACTTGTATGGGGAGAAATGTAAATGGAATGGAGTGTAGGGACTAGGGATTGTCAGTCATGCAATTTGTTAGTGTGCTGTTCAGCAGGACAGGGAATGCTCTCTGCATCTCTGTAAGCAGCTCTGCTCTGGGGTTACAGGGGCATTATTCTTCTGTCACGGTTCCTATTTCCACTAAATAATACAGATTCTGAGTTTTTCTTGCCTGGGTTCTATCAGCGGGGCATAGAATCTGGGGAGAAGCCACCTCAGTATCTGTTTTTTCTTTTACTACCCTTGCTTGTTTATTTGTAACTAATGCAGCCACTGGAATCTGTTGTACTGTGCCAAGGGAAACCGTTAGATGTGTTACCATAAATAATTGTCATCCTAAAGGTTAAATTACAGATTCTTTATATTGGTAATTGTTAATGGACTTTTTGGTTACAGTACCATGTACATTCTAACATCTAAGTAAATATTTTAATTTGATATAATAGTTGATACATTATATTTAGATTGTCTTTCCACCCTCATGCTTTCTTTTATGGTGTATGTATTTACACAGGCAATTCGGAAACACAAGTTTATTAACCTTCTAGACAATCCTGGATCAGCGGATCTCAGTGCATATGTTGATTTTGCTTCCATTAGGCATTCGGCAGAGGAAGCTTCAGGTACGTTTCCAAATGCTTGTAGTTGTGCGATGATTAGAATCAGACATGGGAAGCATATATATTAGCTGAAAAAGTAAAGATTAGTTTCCAACTAATTTAATAATATATATGCAGGAGAAGTGTCTGTTCATGGGCCAATTACTCAATCTCAATTTCTCGGTTTGCTTGGAATAAATTTTCGTGTTGAGGCACTCCTTCAAAACTGCACGGAGGAGCAGGCTGAATCTTTGAGGACAGGATACTGGCGTCTTGTAGGTGATGGTGAAGCTCCCTTTTGGGAAGGAGCTGATGAAGGTGTTCCTATTGGTATGGGTACTCGCTATAAGGCAATGGCTATAGTCAGCAAGAAGCAGGGTGTTCCAGCTCCTTTTCAGTAAAGCAAAGCCTAATCAAATTAAAATGTCCAAGCTATTAGTGTGCCAGGAATAGGATTGAACTTTCCCCAAGTAAGGTACTCAATCAACGGTTGGCACTTCCAATTCCTAAAATGTTTTCTTTTATTTATTTATTTTAGATGATTGTTTAATAGGTTTTTGGTTTGCTTTGTATTGTAAGAGTTACACGATGTAACGTTCTTGTAACAATTTTAATAATGCGACCATTACTAAAAGTTAGAAAAGGATATTTATACATGTCAAAAGAGTGGCTGTACTGTGAGTTAATTGTGCTTCCTTACCTGAAGCCTATGTGTGGTTGGGTGTATTTAGGACGAAAGAAAATAGGAGAGAAGAAAATAAGAAAGAAGAAATAGTCTTCTATGGTTTGGTTAAATGGAAATTAAAAGGAAGAGAAATGAAATTTGTAGGGCTTACTATAAAAATAATTCCCTCTCATGAGCGGTGAAATGGGAGGGGGAGTTGTGTGTCCCAATCTTTTTTATTTATTTTTTTGTTCTAAATATTTAAAAAATAAAATTATTTTTTCCAATATAAAAAAATATTTTATATTAAGAAAAACTAATATAATAAAAAAAATATTTTTAAGTTAATTTTTTTTTTAATTAGTGCAAAAAGTTTTTAAAACTATTTATTTATTTCTTTTTTTTACTTTCCTTTTTATTTTTAGAAACAAGCAAAAAAAAAAATCCTGTGTTTCTCTCTTATTTAAATTTATCCAACTAGTACATTTTTTTCTATTTTTATTTTTACTTCTTTGTTCTGTATTTCACTCCTAATCTAAACAAAGCATAACTAATTTTTAGCAGCCTAGAATTTTACTTGTTTTGAGAGTTGAGAATCACCGTTATAAGCTACTTATACTATGTTTAAAATGATTAAATCTTCAGAAATAATTATATTTTCTAAGTTTTTTTTTCATAGAATTGACAAAAATAAATATTTTTAAACATAAATTAAATATACTTAATAAATACTCTTTCGCTCCATCCCCTCCTGGACCCTTTCAACATTTTGTCCAATAAAAAGGTTATGTTGGCAATAAACATAACTCATAAGTAAGCACATCAATGATTTTGATGAAGAAAAAAATTAATAAAAAAAAAAAAACGAAGAATGGTATTGATGTGTGAATCAAATATGAAAAATATTAAATTTAAATATACTTTTAGTTTTTATAAAATGAATAAGTTTTGATTTTAGTCCTGTAAAATTTTTTCTTTATTTTTCATTCTTCTAAAATTTGAAATCACTATTTTTTATCTTAAAAAAGTGAGCAAATTTTAATTTTGATTCCTATAAAATAAATTTTCTTTGATTTCCATCCTTCCAAAATCTAAAATCACTATAAAGGATTTAAAAAATATTTAGAAATATCACATACTAATATGGTGTCACAAACGTTAGTATGTGCCATTTGAAACAGTTAATTGACTTTCTATTAAACACATAATTGTAGGGATAAAAATAATAATTTCAATTTTTTAAAGAAAGAAAACCAAAAAAAATAAAATTTATAAGGACTAAAATTAAACTCACTCAAGGACTTAAAAATCTTTAAACCAAAATATTACGCACAAGTCACATTTCTCGAAATTCAGTTGAACGCACAAATAAACATTTATTTCCTATTCAAATCTATACATTCTTAAAGCTTGTTTGCATATAGTTGGAAGGCTTTGACATAGAGAAAGAAAGCGCACCAGTGGCTTTCCACGGGGACTCCTTTGATTTCTATAATCTTCTATTCTTAATTTATTTCCTCTGAACTGAACATTTCTATATTCTTTATAGCCACACATTGCAAGCTTTGTGCAGTTTCTGAGAAACCTTTGTTTACGGATCACTACTCGCCTTAGCTTACCAAATACTAACTCTGCTGGAATACCAACTAGGATTTCAGAACGAGCCGAGTCCTGAAGAACACAGCAAAGCACGATAGTGCAAATTGAAAAGAATAAACGAGCCGAGTGAAACAGAGAAATTGAGTCCCTTACTAGTTCCTACAAAATCTTAAAAGGTGAAGAATCCACTACAAAGCAATGTCCATTAACATTCAGCACACGAATATTAACATGAAGCATAGCCATCACTAAGTAAACATCACAGTTCACACAGATGAAGTATTATTACTCCAGGTATTCGGGATTAAACATCATAGCAAACATACTTGCAGCCACCTTATCCTTAACAAAACCCATCCATAACCCATTTTGAATTCATCAAACCATCGCAAAAAAAGAAACAAAGCATTATTAAACGTCTCTACAAGATGCCTTACGAGTACCATTTCCAATTTCCAATTTCCAATTGAGCTCATTTCAGTAATCAAAAACCCTTCACCCCCATTTGGCCATTTCAACAAACACCTCGTATGTTACAAATGAAATTCAAATGCAGACAAAACGAAATGAAATTACAGTGTACTCAACTAAAACTAAAACAACATGATGCTGCTAATCAGCGAGTGCTAAACAATGGCAATCTTGGCACCAGCTTCTTCGAGTTGCTTCTTGGCGTCTTCGGCTTCTTCCTTGGAAACCCCTTCCTTGAACTTCTTCGGCAACCCTTCGATCAACTCCTTCGCCTCCTTCAGCGCCAGACTCGTCAACGCTCTCACCGTCTTGATCACCGCGATTCTCACGTTGCTCGGCACGTCCTCGATCACCACGTCGAACTCCGTCTTCTCCTCCACCACCGCCGGAGCGTCCGCCGCCGCAGCTCCGGGGGCGGCGACAGCGGCCACGGGGGCGAACGCCGCCGCCGAGACGCCGAGCTTGTCCTGGAGAAAGTCCACCAGGCTCTTCGCCTCCTCGAGGGTGAGTCCGGCGATTTCGTCGCCGAGCTTCGTGATCTTCTCCGGAGCGGCGACGGCGGCGACCACGCGGCCGCGGCGCGTGGCGGCACGCCGGGAGAGGCTGGGGAATGGGAGGGAGGGTTTGACGGAGGGGTGGTGCGCAGGGTAAGAGGAGGGTGTAGGATAAGATAGGGAGCGGAGGGTGAGGGTTGTTAGAGTGGTTGAGGCCATTTTTGTGAGGGAAGGTTTTTGCCGGTTAGGGATTTGAGGAAGTGAAGACAGAGAGAAAGAAGATAGGATAAGTGGATTTTGAAGGGATTGGTTATGATGGTCTCATGGAGTGGGTCGAGGTGAAAATTTGAAAATGCAGTTTTGTGGATAAAATAAATTGTCGGAAACTATTTATTCACCTAAATGATAAAAGCACAGAACTGATAGATGGTGTTTTATTTTATGAAATATTATTAAAATTTGGTTTTCCTTTCTCATTTTTAAAATTAATAGCTTTTTGTTTTTTATTTTTTTTAAATTACCTAAATTCTTATTTTTAAATTTATTATTTATTTTATACAAGAATCGACGTTTGAGTATTTTTTTTAAAAAATTGAAACTAAAATAAATATTTTAAAACACAAAGACTAAAATTAAAATTTGGTAATTTTTTGACTAAAAATATCCTTAATTTTTATTTTTTTTAATGGATGTGTTTACTTTTTTTTGGGGGGGGGGGGGGTAATTATGTTATAAGTGCGAAGTATTTACCGACTTTATTAATAACTAATTTTTGTTAATTGATTATCTTTAGTGGGGTCTTTCTTTTCAACCATATTTACTGTTTTAGTTTGAGTAAGTTTTTTAGGAGAAAAAATGATTTTATGTAGAATAAAAAAATGATTTTATGATTTTTTTTTTATAATTTATTTTCTTTTCAATTTTTTAAAAAGTAATTTGTTAGGTTTTTAAAATTAATGGATGTGTTAGATTTAATTCTATTTGCTAGAGATTGAGTGCGTGTTTAAATTATTTTAAAAATTTATTTTTTGTTTTTGTTGGGGTTTTGACAAATATTAAAAAAATGATTCTCTTAAAAAAATGATTTATTGTCAAACACTTTTTTTATTTGGTGAATTGTCAAACACATATTGATTACTGAGCAAGTTAAACATGTATTTATCGAACTTAATTTTATATAAATATTATACTATTAAACGTGATGACAATGTGAATTTTTAGTAATATAATTAAATTATAAGATTCTTTTTATTGTGTGCCTAGATGCATAATAAGAAGTCTAAAATAAAAGTTTTAATAAAAATATTTATTATACCAAAAATAAAAAAAGAGGAGTTTAATTTTTATTTTTTAAGTAATTTAAAATATTTAACAAAAATATATTTCATCTTTCATATAAAATGCTCATGAGTATATAATAGAAAGTCCTTTAAAATATAGGATAAATTACATTCATGATTTATAAGGTTTAAATATAATTTATAGATTTTTATATTGTTATAAAATTTAATGTATTTTTTAAATATTGTTTTAAGATAAATTTCTTTTAAAATAAATTTTCTTTTCTTTTCTTCATCTATAAGTATTTGTAGGAGAATAAAATAATAAGATAAAATGCAATTGAACTTTTCCATAAACTAAAATTAACTTAATCACTTTAACTTTTAGAAAAGTTAAATAAAAAGAACTTTTATAAAAATTAAAGAGTGTAAGTTAATTTTAACATATGCAAAAAACTCAATCATTTTCTTTTCGTATGTTTATGAAAAAGTTTATCTAAAGAGGACTAAAATAACACAGATTCTGCGTGTTTTGTTTTTGGCCTTGGAGGTTTCTATCAGTGGGGCATAGAATATGGGGAGAAGCCATCTCATTATCTCTCTTCTCTTCTACTCTACCCTTGCTTGTTTATCTGTAACCAATGCTGCCACTGGAATCTGTTGTACTGTGCCATGGTAAACCGTTAGACGTGCTACCTGAAATAATTGTTATCCTAAAGATTAAATTACAGATTCTTTATATTGGTAATTATTATGGATTTTTTGTTGATTACAGTAACATGTACAGTCCAATATCTAAGTAAATCTTTTGATTTGATATGGCGGTTGATACATTATATTTAGATTGTTTTTCCTCCCTCATGCTTTCTTTTATGGTGCATGTATTTATTGACACAGGCAATTCGGAAACACAAGTTTGTCAACCTTCTAGGCAATCCTGGATCAGCTGATCTCAGTATGTTAATTTTGCTTCTATTAGGCATTCCGCAATCCGCAGAGGAAGCTTCAGGTGCGTTTCCACATGCTTGTAGTTGTAACACAGTATGATGATTAGAGTCAAACATCAGTAAGTATATATATTAGCTCAAAAGTAGAGATTAGTTTAGTTTCCTACTAATTTTAACAATATAAATTTAGGAAAGTGTCTGTCCATGGGTCAATTACTCAATCTCAATTTCTTGGTTCGCTCGGAATAAAAAGGGTTGTCAAACTTTTCTTTATTCAAATCTCTGCATTCTTAAAACTTGCTTGAAATATAGTTGAAGGCTTTGACATACAGAAAGAAAGCACACCAGTAGCTTTCTATGAAGACCCCTTAGATTTTTATAATCTTCTATTCTTATTTCCTCTGAACTAAACATCCCTATTATATTGTATTGGAAGTTAAATTGGATGCAGAAATTTCTGACATGCAGAAAACCTCAAATTTAATTATCAATATCATACGTGGCGAATGGCTGATAATTTCTGTACGTAATAAATAGTAATGGTTATAATTTTTATAGCCACACATGGCAAGTTTTGTGTAGTTCTTGAGAAACCTTTGTGTACGAGTAATATACACGCCTTAGATTACTTGCGCTGTCGGAATACCTAGATGACACACAATTGTACCTTCAGGGCTTCCTGGTTCCTAGTATCTTAAAAGGTGAAAAATCCAATACAAAGCAATGCCCATTAACATTCATCACACGACGATTAACATGGAGCATAGCCATCACTAATTAAACATCATAGTCCACAGATGAAGTATTATTACTCCAGGTATTTGGGATTATGGTGACAAGTTCAGGAAGTAGTGAAAGTCAATCAAATATGGACCGTCCATGTTACAATGGTTATGATTCATCCTCAAACCGATAAATTACACGGTAAGTAACTCAAACTCAGTCGCGGTACTTGGTAGAGTAATCTTTGGGTGAAATGACTAAACCGCGTCCCTTCCTTGCACCACGGTAGACTGTTTCGACAATATCAATGAACTCTTGCTTGTCTTTGAGAGCCCAATTAATCTTATTGTTGTTTCCAGTTCCAAGGTCTATCATAATATGTTTGTTCCTAAAGAAGAACATGACGATGCATGGGTCATACAACTCGTACACGGTGTTGAAATCGGGCACCTCAGTTATATCCACAAGGTAAATCACTGCAAAAAAATTTATCGCCTCGGCATCACTTCATCCATCCGATTTCCAAGCCAAATTAATCAGGAGATTAGATCAACATTGTTATATATACATCTTAAGTCAAGTAGTTAGATACACTTACTCAGGCAAGAACAAACACAGCAATATGAGAGACAGAGCTAGATTAAACAAACGTACCAAACAATGGAACTTTCTAATACGGCTACGGTTGGATTTTGTAGCATCATGGTTAAAAAGGGAGAACATTGACAGATGAAAGAAAGGGAGGGGGGTGTCTACCTTATTCGACAAAAAAGGCTCCGTTCAGCAATTGACAGAATGCATCCTTCAAAACATACGTAGAGATGATGATTCATGAATCTAGGCAAGGACAATTGGAGAAGAGAGAGAGAGATAGCATACCTGCATGCAGGTGTCATCCCAATCGTGGCCGAAGCGGATGACGACAACCCGTTCTTCCTCGGAGAGAATAGCCTGATCCAGAGTGCAAATGTGGTAGCAAGTATGACATTCCTATTTCCTTCCCTCAATCAACTTGATCTCAGGTATCTAATCTTCACGCTTTCCTTATGAGGATTCTCTCTATTCTATTCTCCAGCAACAAGCCACATCTACGTATATATATATATGAACCGAAGTGTCTAGAAACAACCGTATACTTTCTCTCTCGATCTCTCTTGACAAAAAAAAAAAGACGCTTCCTTTTCTATTCGTCCACTTAACGCCCATATTTCAAACACCAAGGAAAATATTATAGCTTAAGATTTTAAAAGATAGTTTTTGATTATAAAAAATCTTGTGATACTTAACGAAGACTATCAAAAAAAACTTAAAATGATATACAATTTAGCAGTATTTAATTGAGGATTTTGTATGACTTATAAAAAGTCTTTTCATATTTAAAACATACAAAGTTCGATAAATTGGTTTTGTAAAGTGGATTTCGTATCACTTTTAAAATGATGTATAAATAGCACACCCATCAACAATCTCATGCAATCCTAATATTTTTCTACTCTCTCATTTCTTCCTTTTTATACCGTTGTCAGACTTTTCTTCTCCTATCCCACATAATTTTTTATTTCTTTGTTAAAGGTTGTATGAACATTAATACTGTACTTAGTCATTTTTTTTTCTAATCTTACACACCTCTACAATACACACTTTTTCTACAATTAGGTAAAAGACCTTTTATTTGTCTTTGTCAACTTGTTTAGACAAATTCATTATGTACATTACCAAAAAGACATTGTAAAAAATGCATAAAAATCGTGCATCACCAATGTCAATCACATACTTGCTCATTGATTCCAACATAAATTATAAGACTTTGTTTCAGCTTCAACTAAAATAGTGTGTTCTGCAACATGGATTATGTAGATTTCATGCTTCCTACTATATGAGGAATTTTTTTTTCCCATAAAATTATTAGAAAGTTCAAACTTTTTTTTCCTTTTCATGGTGAAGTGTTTTATTTGTTTATTTTTGGACACTTCTATTGTTTAGATAACAATGGCATATGCTTACAATACTAAGCAAGCATTATGAACTATGACTTGTTATGTGATTGAGGTATTAAAAGGAGCCACAGGTGATAATGAAATGGTTAGGTAATAGGTAATAACTTGTTATATGTATTAGACAACAAATGTTTTTATTTTGACAAAATTAATAAGATATGAAGTTATAATAAATTAGCTATTAAAATATGAGTTTAATTGCTATACACTATGAGTATAAAAATGTTTACCAATCAATCAAATATCAACTTTAGTGTGACTTTTACATTATCAATACATTGCCTATTTTCTCTTAAAAGATTAGAAAAATTGTATTAGTTTTACTTTTTTTTAATCCAAACCTTATCATTTTTTTGTTATGTTTTTCATTAACTCTTGTAATTTTGAATGTTTTATAAAAAATCATGAGGTCCTTTCAAATCTTATAAATCTATAAAATCCTTTCAAATCTTATAAATTTTTATGATATAAATCCATTAAAATTAAACTACAATATCTTGATTATAAAAGTTTTTAAAAAAATCTTATAAGTCATCACATTCTTATATAGTCTTTTAAAATCCACAAGACTTTTTTATACCAAAATAGTCTTTTAAAATTTCAATCCAATGCATCATCTAAAACATTACACACTTCATCAACCATTACCATTATACCCCTTTTTTTAAAATAAATATTCAACAATAAAATTAATTTGGAAACTAAATCAGCCAATAAATTTTATATTTAATAAGTAATTTGACTAATAAAATAAATCGTCAGGATGTAATTTCTATCATTCAAAATTAATATAAATATATTGTATTAAGTAATACAGTAATTGGTGTTTACAGGTGTTAATATTATATTTTCACATGCGGGGGTAAATTATAATAATTTTTCGTAAGCCTGTGATAAACCTATCTTTGCTGACAATTGCAAAATTAGCTGACCTACAATAATTTGATTTTGTTTGGCTTTGTGGGAGTTAGGTCCAAAATCGATTCAGGAACTTTTGTTAATAAAACTGGCATGTTTTTGAAGAATAAAACTGACATCCAGAGCCAATATCTTGAACTTAAAAACAAAGACGTAACACCCCATGCTTGTAGCACAATCTCTTATATTCTCCTCCTCCGGTTATTTATAGAGGAATCAAATAAAAAGTTTAGCTTAATCTTTTTTATAAATCTAAAATTTTCATGCATTAATTATTTTTTACAAAAAAACCCTTAATTATGAATTTTTTCTATATTTAATAATAGTAAGTAAAATACATTAATGTTTTAGACTCTTTAAAAATCTAACTTTCTCTTGTATAAAGAAAATTTTGAAAACCTTATTTTATCTCTTCACATTTATAGCCAATAAAAATCAAAATAATAAATATATTAGTGATGAGAAATTAAAAAAATAAATATTAAAAAAAATAAAAATATATCTCATTAATGTTAAGAATAAATTTAAAACAAATTTAATGCTATTAACTAAATTAACTAATTTTCTTAACCTTAGTGAACTGGTTAATTAGATCTTATAAATAAATAAAAAACCGAAAGGAGTACCATATTCATCCTCATAAATATATAAATCCCAACTATTTTGGTGAACAAATTATGCTTCCATTAAAATGATTATGCATAGGTTGGCACACACGAATGCTAGTCACTCAGTAATCACTATTCAGACTAGAAGAGCAAATGTTCCTTCAAAGTTTGAACTCTGAACAATATGCTCTAAGTTGTTACCATTATCCCAATTTTGTATAAGACAAAACTTAAGTGTCATTCTTCAAGGTGTTTTTGATATTGTTCTTCAATTAAAATTGAAGTTTCACTTCAATAATTTACATACATTAAAAAACAATGTAAATTACTAAGATAAAACTTTAATTTTGATTAAAGAACGGCACCAAAAACACCCAAAATACTACACCAAAGTTGTCCTTTTGTATACTCCAAGTATTATCGCCGTTTTCCTCGGATCTCTAACCTACTAGATTTATTGCCTCCACGTACAAACGCTTATTAACATTTTCAACAAAATCAATTTGATCAATTCCTGTGTTTGTTTCCTCCATTGCAAAATGCCAGAACTAGATCCCAGATTACTAAGCTAGCACAACATGAAGTTCTTCGAAATAAACAAAACGCACTATAATGGGTTGTCAACCGGCGGACACGCGTCTATGATAGTTTACACACACATTGAATCTACTCCCATAAATTTCTGAGAAAAGCAAAGACATGGATAATTTATCCAACCAACAATAGCCATGACTTTCATCCCAGTTAATAGTGAAGGTGCTGAAACATAGTTAATGCTCATGACATCACGCAAAAAGAAATCCCTTCTTTTACAGCCAGTTTATTGAATTAAACAAGGTAAAAAATAAACTAACAGCACAACCACAGCAACAGATCCTTCAAGTTCTGTTCTTCCCGTTCTTGGAGCTCATGCCTGCCAAGAAATCAATACATAAGTTACTATGTTACTTATCATTATATAAATTCTTCTGTAAACAATTTTTTTCCCTAGTTCTTTTTTGTTGGAATTTCTGGGCTTTAGACATGTTCTAAATCTCAATCCCTGTTCTCCAAATGTTGTCAAAGACTTAGTTGTATATATACTAAATAGGTACAAACTAACGATCACTCTTGCAAATGTAAAAATGGAGAGAGCAGAAATAAAACTCAAGGGAGCATTTGGTACAAGAGAAGTTTTTAGTTTCCCAGGGACCTGAACAGGAATATTTGTTTCTCATGTTTGATTTATTATTTAAAAAATAACATTCTCAAGAAATATTGTTTTTCAGAAATCTTTTTTACCCATGTTTCCCACGAAATTATTCCCATGAGGAGAGGTGGGAATCTAACTTTTCTAAGTTACGAGAAAAGTTTTATTATAGTAAAAATATCACATTACTTTTATTAACTCATTTAATGTGATAAATAATTAAAGTTTCTAGGAAAGTTCTATTTAAACTAAACGTAAAAAACCTTTAATTCCCAAATAACAAATATAAATATTTCCAAGAATATTTATGACCAACTAAACAAATTTTAATCATTTCTAGGAATCATGATACCTGAGCTTGAAAAAAATTCTCTTCTACCAAATGCATCTTAAGGGTGTGTTTGTTTCATGAAATATTTCTTGTTTCCATTCTCTAATTTTATTTCCTGGAAATCGTTTCTATGTTCAACTTTTCATATTGTAGAAACATAGTCTGCATTTTATCATTATTTCCATTTCCTATGTGTTTTCTTTCTTACTCAATCTCAAATAAGCTCCTTTCTTCTGATTTACTCTGTTATTTCTCCACCCTTTTTTCAACCATCGTTTTCAGATTAAGAACCCCAAATGCAAAACACAACTTCACCTTGACAGACTGTTGATTCAAATTTTGAACTGTAGTGATTCTGCCTCCAATGGCAGAAACTGAGACTCACCCAAAACAGCTTTGAAGCTTAACATGTAGAAACATTTTTGATTTTCTGGACTTCAATTTCAGAAGTTTGTCACATCAAGAGGTTTATTATGATATAGTGATGATAAATATGAATAAACGTCAATACAATTTTTGGGAACAAAATAGCTGTTAGATAAGCAATTATGTAATGTATGCCCAGACAAAGTGTCAATGAATCCTAATTTTCCTAGTGACTATGCTCAGCCAGCATTCATACTTGTATGAGTTGTGTCTAGGGTATAATTTAAATTTAAATGAAACAAAACAGAAGAGGATTGGGGCTGGTCATCTTGTGGAATAACCCAGATTTGCAATGTAATCTTGTGGTTTCTAAGATGCATCGATCAGGTGTAAAATGCAGACACTGACTGCAATACCCAAACGTACGCAAGAAAGAAAGCAGGTTTTATGAAGCAACGCATAAAAATGGTGAGAGGAGGTATATAAAGCAATGCATAAATAACAACGAATGAGCTAGTAGCAAATAAAAATGGTCAGGTACCTAAGACATGCTGATTAATGCCCCTTGCCATGATCATCATGATGACCCTCCCAAGGATGCCTCCAGCCCTAGAAAATATCGAAGATGAAACAAGGCTATTGTTAGGGTAAGGGTGAAACAAATTGATTGAATTATCAGACAGAATGTTACCAATACAACAGGACCATCCTGCTTTGCCCTGTAAAGTACCCAAAACCTGGAACATATCGTCAAATCGATGAAATTAGGGCAAGCGAAGTGAGTAGGAAAACAAAAAAAAAAAAAAAAACATAGAAGAGAAGTGAAGTGAACTGACCACATGACCGCGCACAAACCCTTGCCGGTGAGAGTGTGCCAGCGCTTTGGGTGATGAATGGTAACACCTTTGTAGGTTGTGCTTTCACCGTGTCCGTGCCCTCCCCCCATCACGATTCTCACGTCGCTTCGCAGATCAAATGGAAATGAACCAACCCTCGTCTCCACCCACACCACACCAGATCCCTATTTCACATCCCCTCTTTACCCTTTCTTCAATTTTTCTTTCATTTTCAATGACGAAATTTATAAATGTACTTTATTAAAACTAAAATATTACATGATGTAATTATTTATTTGGTTCCTATACTTACGTCATTTTTACCTTTTGATCCTTATACTTAGAAATTATCTATTTTAATACTTATACATATACTTTTAATATCATTTTAGTCCCTGTCGTAAAGTGTTCGTAAATAAAACTATTACAAAATAAAAATTGACAGTATAAAACCGCCACAAACTTTTTGGTAATCATTAAGCCACCACAAATTTTATTTGTTTTTTATTTTATGAGGCTAATTTGTGGCAGTTTAAAAACCGCCAAAAAAATTATGATAGTTTTACATCGTCAATTTTTATTTTATGACAGTTTTAGTTAACGAAGTTAAGACACACTTTACGACAAGGACCAAAACGATATTAAAAGTGCATATATAGGAGCTAAAACAGATAGTTTTTAAGTATAGGGACCAAAAAATAAAGATGATGCAAATATATGGAACAAATGAATAATTATACCATATTATATTTTCAAATTTAAGAAATTAAAATCCTTTATATAGTGTGTGTGTGTGTGTGTGTATGTGTTAGAATAACTATCTTTAACGAAAACATTTTTAAGGACTATTCTTCGACAGGGAATTTTTAGCTTATTTTCTTCAATAGAAGTGTTTCTAGGAATTTTTTTTCAACCTTTCATCTCTTTCAATCTATAATATTTATTTTTAGTTTTAATTTGAATTTGAATTTTTTTTAAAAGAAATTATCAATTATTAAAAATAATCTTATATTACAATATAATTTTTTTATCATAAATCTAAAATATAATTTACATTTTCAAAAATATTTATTTATTATGGATTTTAATTATAATATAATTTATATATTTAAAATCATTTATTTATTATAAATTGTAGTTGTAAAAAAAAAAACATTTATCCTGCTAAAATACTAATTATTTTTAAACTTTCCATTTCAAACATAAAAATTAATAATTTATCTTCAAGAAAAAAATAAGGTATGTACCAACAATGTAAAATAATTTTACATTATCGTCTAATCAAAAACCACTGTGTATAATGAATTTGTTAATTTTTACAATAATTACCTTAAAAATCATACTAACAACAATTTGTGATTAGTTAACAATGTAAAATTTTTAACACTAACAGTACATAACCAATATATTCTTATTTTAATAACTTTTGTAATTAAAAACTAATATTGGGTCAAACACTCAAAAGTATGTCTATTATTACTCTAACATGCTTATTATTAGTCTATTTAAATAAGATTAATAAACATATATTCTCACCTTATCGATCAATTAAAAATCATCATTTATATAAATTTTAAAATAATTATTATAAAAATCAACAAACATATCATATATAATGGTTTGTAATTAGATAATTATATAAAAAAAACTTTTATACTTTCAATACATATATTATTTATTCTTTAAATAAATTTTATCTGGAATATTCTTTTCTCTTTGTTAATTAAATTAATATTATGGACATTTAAAAAAATCTTAATAAAACTAGCAATTGATACATAAGAATGACAATAAACACTTATTTATATTGAAATTATTTTGTAATTTTCTAGTATACTCTTTATTTTTTTTCTTTTGTTAGTTTGACATTTCATACACAGTTGTTTTTCTCTTTTCCTATGAGAGTATAATTAAAACAATAATAATTGATGCTATCTTCAAAGTTTAACATAAAAAATAAATATAAACAAAACGAAATGTTGAAAGAGTTATCTATATTTACAACTATGGCTTAAATTTACTTTTGGTCTCTATAGTTTTATGATTATGCAATTTTTGTCTCTCAAAAAAAATTATTGCACATTTAGTCCCTACTTTTTCTTGATTAAGCAACATTGAGCCATCATTAGTCTGTTGTCAATTTTAATGAAATTGTTAACGTGACATATTAGTAATGACATGACACTGACATGTTAACATGTCAATACATATGCTAACGTGGCACTGACATATGTGTTGACGTGACACTAGGGACCAAAATTACATAATTGTAATATTTTAGGAACTAAAATTGCATAATCATTATACTTTAGGAGCCAAAATTGCATACTCAATCTTGTCTATTGTTTTATTTTTGTTTTTTATTTTATTTTGTTTATCCTTTTTCATTCATTTTATAAATTATCATATTATAATTTTTAAAAAATAAAATAATATTCATAAATAAATAAATAATGAAAGTGAAAAAAAGTAAGAAAAACAAAATAAAACGAAAAAATTAGACAAAAACAAAATAAAAGGAAAGGAACGAGACACAACATATTATCATAATGTGTGAACACCCAATTTCATTTGGATAAATAAAAAATATTAAAAAATGTCAAAACAAAGAAAATATAAAAAATGATCATCCATGAACCTCTATGATTTCACCTTTAACTCATTGTCACACGCTATTGAACCATCAAGCCAACATCATAGAACCTCACCAAGTGGTGTGCGGATAACATGCACATGACATATTGAGAAGTCTTTGTGGCTCGTGATGGCCTTTGGTTTGCTTTTAGTTTGAGACTAATGGTAAATATGAGGTGTTGTTCATTGGGCTGTTGGTTAGCAAATGAAAACACAAAGACCATGGTGCTTGGTTTAGGTGATGGTATGAAATTAATGTTGATGCTAGGTTCCTATGTGTCAGTTTAATTAAGTGATGGCAATGACAGAATTTGATGAGCCTTGGTTCGTGATTTTAGGCTTTTATATGGTTAAGGATGACATTCTATAATGTTGGCTTAATGGTTCAGTAGCATGCGATGATGAGTTGAAGATGAAGTCACAAAGGTCAATAGAGGATCTTTTTTTATATTTTCATTGTTTAGACATTTTATCATATTTTTTATTTATCGAGACAAAATTAGGTTTCCACATATCATAAGAATATGTTGTGTCTCTTTTACTTCCTTTTATATTTTTTTTGTCAAAGTTTTTTTCATTTTCCTTTTCGTTTTGTTTTGTTTTTCTTCCCTTTTTGCATTTTTTTCATTATTTATCAACATTATTTTAATTTTTAAAATTTTTAGTTTGATAATTTTAAAAAATGACTAAAAAGACAAGGAAAATAAAATTAAAATAAACAAAAATAAAAAATGAGACAAAATTAAGTGTGTAATTTTAGACCCTAAAATATCACAATTGTGTAATTTTAGCCCCTACTTATCATGATTATACAATTTTGGTTTCTAGTGTCACATCAGCATGTCAATTTCACATTAATATGTTAGTGTCACGTCAACACATGTGTCAATGCAATGTTAGCATATGTGTCAAACGGTCATGTCAGCATGTCAATGCCACATTATCACTAACATGTTACATCAACAATTTTTGTTAAAAAATTGACAACAAACTAACAATGGACCAACATTACTCAATCAAAAAAACTGAGACCAAATGTGCAGTAAAATTTGTTGGGGACCAAAATTGCACAATTATGAAACTAGAGATACCAAAACTGAATTTAAGCTTATATTTATTTACTAACATATCATTGGTTCGAGTGAACTGAGTTTAGATCTCTTAAGTAAGGTCTCAGGTTCAAGCCTTGTGAATGAAACAAATGTCGTTGGGAGGAGAGCCCCCACTAAAGGTGCTAGTTAGATTCTCCAACAAAGATTAGTTATTGGTGAAGCCAATGGATACTTTACAGCATTAACATGGTGTTCTAAAAAAATTTTATTTTTATTTATTTATTTATTTATATAAATAATTTATCTAGAGAAACACTAATACATACTAATTAATTACTAATCATTATTTGTCAAAAGTAAATTTAAAAATATTTATTAACTGAATATATCCTTAAATACTAGTTATCAAATATAAGATACATTAATTTTAGCTAATTAGTAAAGTTTTAAGAAATTGACATACAATGATTTATACATAATCTAAATTTCTTTATATTTTTTTCTAAAAGGTATTAAAATAAAAAAATTATAAAAATATAAGTGAGATTGAATTAAAATTATAAATAAAATTATAATATAAGAAAACACAACAAAGAAATGATATAAGTTTGTTTAAGTCATAAAAGAAACTAAAATAAATTTAAATAACATTTTGTCCTTCTGCTTTTACTTAATTTATTTACATAATTTTGATATGTATTATAATAAAAATAAATTAAATCAACCCATATAATTATTACACTCTATGATATTTATAAATAATAATAATAATAATATATATATATATATATATATATATATATATATATATATATATATACTTTCCTCTATTTTGTACTTAAGAAACTTTCCTGTTAAAGAAAAGTTAAAATATTTTTGTCATGATTATTTAAAATTGAAAAGATAACTTAAATCATAAATAAATATTTATTTATCAAATTAAAATAATATACAAAATTTAAAATAACTCATGCAACATACTTGGTAAAACAACTTGTATACATGTGATCCAATTCACACTTTAGCAAGTATTTTATGAAATAATAAAAAATAGAACAAATGGGCTTTTTAAACCCATAATAAAGAATGTCCAATCTTATTATGAAACAAACTTCAAAATGATAAATTAAAAGATAACTCATTAAATTGGTTGAGATGGTAATTTCTTATTTGCTAAGAAGTGTCGAACCAACTGTAGAGCTTGCTTGGGAGCGAAAGTAGGAACTTGATGACCAGCACCTCTTATTGTAACAAAAGTAAGCCCATCGAAAACAATGGTCCACCCTCCCACCTATAACACCCCCAAAAAATGATTTTTCATCCATAAGTTAAAACTAAAATTGGAATAATAGGACACAAATTCAGCCTATATTATTTTCGAATTAATGATAACAAAATGACTTCAAACCGTGTTTGGTTATTTTGAATTATTTAAAATGAAATGATAATTTTATTTCATTTTATTCCATTTTATTTTACTCACGATTGCTTGTTCAAAATTAAAATATTAAGGATATTGTACACCATATTTTAGCATAATTTAGTTCCTTCAAAAAAGAAAAATCAACAATTTGGGTTTGAAAAAAGCTTAACCGTAAAAGGATAGTCCCAAACACAATGCGGTTTTTACCTGCTGGCTGGTATACCATGGAGTCCAATCTTCAACTATCCCAAGTCCTAACTTTCTTAGTGTGTATCTTGTTGCAGTCACGGGAATTCTTCCATCAGTATCTCCACTATGTAAAAAAAGAAATAAAGTAAATTAATAAATGAAGAATTAAATAGATTAAAATAGAATTGAAATAAACAAAGAAATGAAGAATAATACTATTTTTATAAGAGATAACAACAATTCATATAACAAATTGTACAACACCACTTTTGTCTCTATCTCTTTAGACACCAAAAATTGTTGTTTAAACTATTGTATGAGTTGTTATACAAATAACATTCTTGTTTTTACAATATTTGACAAGTTAGCATATATTCACACTTCTGAGTTCCATAAACTGAATTTTAAAGGTTCAAAACCCTCTCCCACCCCTCCACCCACTCCACAAAGAAAAAAACTTACTAGGATAAGTTGTATGCGGCAACATGACAATTGATTAATGAATTATTTTAAAAGGTGTTAGTTAAAATCAATTGGTTTTCTCTAATTTTCGAAAGGGACTAATAAGTAACAAATATGTTGCAGTAATGTAGTGTACCTGTAAACCCAAATGCGAATACCACCAGCAATAAGCTTATTGATGACAGAAAGCATGGAGTGTGGTGCGTCGTTCCAAAATGAGATATTATTGCTAAGGACAAGCGCACGAGATAGCATCAATACATATTTTATTCATGATTTATCTACCTAACACTTATGTATTTATATTATAGCACAAATTAGGGTTGATTTGATTATATTTTCCAATATATAATGTTAACCTAAAACTGGAGTTAATTGATCACATAAATAAATGTCATAATTAGAAAGGATAACAAAACAGAAAAATGAAACATAATAGGAAAGGGAAAGGTCGATCAAAACCTGCAGTGAGTCCATGGATACGGAATTTTGGTGACATTGGCATGCAATGCCTTTTGGACTTCTGGCCTATTTAGGTACACTTCAGTATAATCAGATGCACAAGGATCATATCCAGCTGGTTTTTTATGCCACCCATTCTATTAACATAAAATTAGCCAACATGCTTTATAAAATGTAGCTAGTTAATCTCATAGTGTAGTTCACTTATTCACCCAGTAAGCAATGTTATTTGTGCCTTATTCAAAAGTACTATTGTGCTTTTGAATATGACATACAAATAATAGTGTTTGATTATAAAAAATAAAATATAAGATAGGATCATTACTTTCAAAAAAGATAGGATCATTTACGCTTAGATGTTACCATCAGTACTTTTCAGATAGATGTACTACTAATTTTTTCTTGCTTAAACTATTGATTAAGTTCCTATAGTTGATGTTACTTTATGCATTAATTTTTAGATTAAAAATTAAAAAACATAAGTTTTATTCCCTACTTTTGCAATTTCATTGAAGACTACTCCTTGCTATTATATATTTATTAACAATGTTAAGGCATAACTAATGTGGCTCATACGTGCCAATAATGGGATTGAAGACTAATGATTCTTATAGATGATACTACTTTAGAAATTAGTCCTTACATGGAAAAATGTAAATTTTAGTCCTTATACTATCTTTATTAATACAGAATGATTACTATTGTTACATTTTTCCCTTTAACTTTGTCTCAAAACATCGATTGCTAATAATGGTTCATGTGTTATATGCATCAACACCATACCAACTATATAGGTTTATGGCAACCTTTAGTTTTACTTCTACTACATCTTTTTTTTTTATCCTCCATTATTTTTAATCTTCAAAAATACTAGTATTTTAGCTTGCATAGGATAAATTTTGATTTTTATATAATTAAATTTCATAATAAATAAATACTTTTTAATATATAAATTATATTATAATTAAATTATATAATAAGTAAATATGTTTAAATATACAAATTATATTTTGAATTTACAATAAAAACTTTGAACTGTAATATAAGATTATTTTTAACTATTGACACTTTCTTTAGGAAAACCTATTGAAATGCAATATAGAGATAGAGATAAAAGATGATAAATTGAAAGGAAGATAGGTTGAGATGATTGAGAGAAAATTTTTGACTAATTATGGATATAATATGTGAAATGCACCTTCAAATAAGAGAAAATAAAGAATGCCAAAAATTTGTAAGGTTATTGAATGCTAATTTGAATAATTTAGAAGAAGACAACGAGTATTCCCAACCATTACTAAGAGACTTCCTTCATTTGTGTAAATTTCTCTCTAGATGCTTGTTACAAATCACATTTAGATACATATAAGTGACTATTTCCAATCATTATTACGAAGTGAGTGCATAACTCTAGTTTTGACAATGATGTAACGATAGAGACCATTTTGTATTAGTAAAAATATTATAGGGACTAAAACTTACATTTTTTTTTGTAGACAAAAACTAATTCCTAAAGTAGTATACCTATATGAATTAAAAGATAAATTTTAACTATGTCACTATCATGTGTCAACGATGTCATCCAAATCAACTATGTCATTGCTATGTATTAACCCACTTTAACTTTGTTAATAAAGATGTAACGACAATGATCAATTTTCAACAAAAATGTGGGTATAAGGACTAAGGGTCTATTTGATTCCCTTATTACTTTTTTTGTTTTAAAATTGCTTTATAAAATAATGTCACATTACTCAGCAATCAAATTCTTATCTAAAATTTAATAAATTTTGAAAATTATTTTCAAAACAAGTATTTTAAAAACAAAGACTAGAAGAGAAATGTTTTCTCATTTTCTTCTTATGTAGTAATTAATTTGCTTTATGCCTTACACCACCTTCCATTAGTCTTTATTTAATTGTATTTTGAAAACTAAAAATGGTTTTTAAAAATAGAATTCAAACACACCCTAAAACTTACATGTTTTTTTTTTTTACCAAGACTAATACTTAAAATAACATTACTATTGAACTTTAATATGCATTACTTAACTAATTAATGTGGAATTTTACTAAAAGATAGAAAATAGTTGTCAAAGGCTCACAATTTTGGAAAAAGTTTGAGGGGCTGCGCCTCTGATGACAAGGGCTTCCTTTCTGGTGTTGCTGTTGTTGCTGAAACACCTAGGTGTGTACAAGCTATACATGTCAATAATCTTATACACATTGAAGTATTTGTTGAGTTCCACATTGCAGTCACTTTTTTGATTTGGAAGGCTGAAATTGCATATGGTTGTAATGTTATGGTATAATCCATCAGATATGACAGCATGATCCCATGCATAATCTATCATACCCTTTTGATCAGTTTCGTCGTCCAATAATGCATTTCCAATCTACACAAGCAATGTCATTGTGTCAAATTAATATTGGTTTCATGTTTTTGCTTTAGGACTTTTATTGTTGATTGATTATACTTGGAGCTTGTTTTGACCTATGTTGCATGATCACTGGTATGCGATATCCCATGAAGATACGGGTAAGAAATATGTCAATTTTTAAAAATTAAAAGTATGAATAAGCTATCATAATTTTTAAATAATATATAAATATAGAATATTTATAGATTGTTATGAAAATTTTTATGATACGAGAAATTAACTTGAAACTCATACCTTACAAGTGTCTTACAAGTAAAGATGAATAAGTTTGATTAAAGAAAAAAATGAACATAGAAAATTATAAAAAAAGACAAAAAAAAATCTTTAAATTTATTTGAAAATTTGTCAATGTTTTGGGGAAAAAAAAAAAGACTTCACTAATATTTAAGCTATACTCTAAATTGCACTTAATCTTATTAAGGTTGTAGTCAAGTAGTGTACATTTTAAAAAATAATAAAATTGTCAAGTATTCAATTCTACTCAATGTGTACCTGTATTTGATACATATCAGGTACAAATATAATTGACAAAATGAACTACTTGTGCTTCAGAGTGGACGAAAGAATTTTACCATGAATCCTTTGAAGTTAATGTAGTCTTTATTGCTAGGATTGCGATTATTATCAAAAATAAGCTCAGAAAGTTGCGGAACATAGTGCCCTGAAAATTCAAAACAAACCAAATTTAATTTAATTTAATTTAAGATGAAGAAAAGGCCCAAATCATATCATATAGTTTTTGTAAAGAAATGTATAGTATTTTAGAACATATATACCTGCATAGCTTTCACCTGCAATGTATAACTTGTGTGATCTGAATTGTGGAAATCTCCTAAACCACTTGATGACAAAGGTGTGTGAATCTTTAGCTGATGTTGGAAAATTAGTACCCATCAATGAATAACATTTAGTAAAATCAAGAGAAAAAAATAGTACAAATTCTTAGATGATAGCAGCATTACCAGTAATAGTGTCACCTAGCTCACTTATATCACTGCTGGTGTTGGTGTAGGAGAATCCCACTCCAACAGGGGATTCCAAAAACAAAAGATTGGCAGCTGTGGAAATCATATTGGTTAAGGATCATTGCTTTGTCTAGCATAGTTTGTTTAAATAATAAATACATATATTATTGTTTATAATACAAAATATTACATAGTTAAAAAAACTACAATCATGTTGATGATAAGTGATGAATTATATGGAAGTAAACAACAATGTCGTAACTTCATGATTATACAAAATAAATTAAATTTATATATTGAACTTATATGAGTAAACAAAGAACAACGTTGAAAATCAGGGTAAGGATAGGGGAGGGGGAGAGAAGGGAAAGTTGTGCACAAATTTTAAAATTTAAAATTCTCACCATTGTCACCATTTTACCAGTTTATCTTGAATTAACACATTTACCAAATTTACAAATCAACTTCTTAGTTAATGACCATGCTTTGGTATGTAGTGAAAAATTATGGCTATCAATGTAAATTTGCCAACCTTTATTCCAAGAATAAGGGTTCAACTTTAGCTTTGGTTGGTTGCTGTCCTGGGGAAAGAAGGGTCCTAGCTCCTCTGCTTCTCCATAACCAATTGAGGAACAACCAGGGCCTGAAACATCCATTCATTTTCTTCATATTAATTGCAGTAATGTACATGTGTGTCACAATCAGTTATCAATTTGTATTGCTAATTGCTTTGTATTTCTTTAAACTTACTACTTAATTAATAGTACATTAGAATTTAGAAAACATACATTGGACATACTAGGGGATTTAAATCCTCTCCTATTTGTTATTGAATAATAGAAAAATATTACGTTAAAAACAAAAGACATGATTTTTATCATGCAACTGACAAGTTTCCTATGCATAAATGTCTCAAGAAACATATAACTTGTCTAAGGAATAATGAATAATTTATTAAACAATAAAGAACAATTGTAATTGAGTACAAAATGAACATTTTTATAGAGTAACTCCTAATGGATGAGGTTAATGAAAGAGGTTATATTAATTAAACATGAAATAGTTTGTTTTTCCTGGTGAAATATTATTCTCTTATTCCTCTCACTAAGAAGAACGTATAAAAATAATAATAAAAAAGACAAGTCAAGGAGTCAAAATTAGTTTTCCCCCTTTCTCTTTAAGGAAATTAGAGGCATTAAAGATTTCTCTCAATCTAGAGCAATGGATAGAGGTAAGTAACATGTTCTCTTATGAATATGTAATAGGTTGAGAATGATAAATTTATAAGATCCTTGGTTACTTTTCTATTGTTGTTAATCATGGAAAATAAATTTTTACACATTGTATGGGTATTTAAAGAGAGGAAATAATATAATGTTTGGTTGGGAGGAAATGGAAGGGAGGGAAGGGGAGGGGAAGGAAAGAATTTTTATAAACTTTGTGATTTGGTTCAATTTTTAGGAAAAGATGGGAATGAAGGGGAGCAAAACCCCTACTCACCTAATTTTTGCTCCCTTTTAATATTGGGAGGATTTGGAGGCGAGGAGAGGGGATTTAAAATATTTCAAGTATAATTACTAAAATATCTCTTACTTATGTTTTGAGACTCAAAATTATAAGAGTATAAAGGTAAATTAATTTTTAAAATCTCTCCTCTCTCCTTGTGAACCAAACAAAAAAAGGGTTACCTCCTCTCCCCTCCATTAAAATCCCTTCCCTCTTCTCTTCTTAACCAAATAGAATTTCTAATTAAAATCTCTCCCCTTCCTTTCCCTTCCCCTCCCTTTCTGTTCATTAAAATCCTTCCCCTTCTCTCCCCTCCTTTGAACCAAACATACCTTACTATAAATTGTTAATATTAATAATAAATATTATATTTTATTATATATGAATAAATTAAAGAGATAAAACTTTTAAAATTAAAGAAAAAACTATAAAAAAATATTTGAACCAAAACATATAATCTTGATGTTTATTAATTTAATGTTGTCTTGTTTTAATTATATAGGGCTTGTTTGGATTAGCTTTATTAAAATAACTTATAGAAAAAAGAGCTTATTTAGAAGCTCTATTATGAAAAGATCTTCTTAAATAAGTAAATATTGTGTTTGGATAATACATTCTTAAGTGCTTATTTAAAATGAAAATTATTTGAGAAGCCAAAAATTTTAGTTTCACCATAAACTCTATTGGGAGCTTTTACTTTTCCAAAAGCTGAAAAAAAATATACATCCAAATACCACTTTTTACATAACAAAGTGCTTATTCCAAAAGATAAGCTCTCAAAAAATCTTTTAATATATATCCAAACAGGCCCATACACTACTAAGATGACCTGTAATAATTTGGGGGGAGAGACTAATGTTATGTTATTGTCTTGTACAAATGAGTTTGATGAAATCGTATTTTGGTTGGTCTCTCTCTCTCTCCTCTCTTTGGGACAATCAATATCTCAAAATTATATTAATCCTTAATTAAATTGAATTGAGTCAGGTTAGCTCATTTGAAAAAAGGATAATTTTATTCTAATATTTATTTTTTTCATTTGTAAAATTCAAATCCAAATCCTTATCTAAAGAAAATCAACTCCTTGTCATTTGGATTAATAAATATTGGTTATTCTCGCTTTTGCAGTGTTATAATGTTCTTGGTATTCCTTGTTTCCTTATAATTCATTTTTTGTTTTGCAGATAAAAAAGAAAACATAAGATTTGCCTCAAAGATAGAAAAACTAACTAAAAAATTATATAATATATCCCGATCTCTTCTGTCATATTTCCTACTTTTCTATGATATTTATTTTTGGTAATTTTGCAGTTTAAATCAATAAATTACAGATGTATAGTCTTCAAAAAATAAATTACAGATGTAACGTATAACCAACTTCGAAAGTGGTTGTCAAAAAAAAAAAAAACTTCGAAAGTGACAGCCTTAAAGGGTGGTATATAGAGGATATAAGCTACATATCGTAATAAATTGAAAAATTAAAATCAAATTTAAAGTAATTATTACGACTAATTCGTAAAGTTCGTAATGCTACATTCCAACTTCCATGTTATTATCATTGTAAAAAAAAGTAAGTCATGTTTTTTCAAAAGCAAAAGGCAAAGAAGCTATAGTAATGATTTGTGGTTCCAAAATTGAATGAATCCATTGATTTCATCATGGAGTTGCTCAAGAGTCAAGAGTTTAACTTTCATAGAATTAAATCATTGCGGGTTTTAACAAACCCCAAGAAGATGAGGAAGTTACAACTACATTTTTTTTTTACTCATTTGATGATTATCAATATCGAATTTATAGAATAATTAATCTGTTCCTATACTATAAATATTATAATTCTCAACTTTGAGAGTGAGACTAAGAGAATCTCACAGCCTCATTTTTAACACCCTATTTCTCTTTTTGTTGAAAAATGCATTTCACACATTATTCTTGCGTTTTTTTTTTTGTTGAGAGATGCATTTTACACACTATTCTTGTAAATTGCAAAAAATAATTCCTTTCAGCATCTCAAATTACTCTACTTCTATCTTTATTTACATACTTAATTTTTTTAACCACTAATCTATTTTAATTTAAAAATAAGCTTATATGATAACTTAAATTATTTATTATAAATCTAAAATATAATTTATATATTCAAAAATATTTATCTATTAAGAATTTTAATTATAATATAAATTTATATTTAAAACCATTTATTATTAAAATTTTAATTATATAAAAATTATTTATTTATTATGTATTTTCATTATATAAAAATAAATATTCATCGTATACAATGCACCACTTAAAATACTAATACCGAGTGTGTGGATCAACTAACGCAAAATTGTTCCAATTTAACCATAGAGAATACATCTAATTTGTACCAAAATCAAAATACTAATACTAGTAACAAAAAAGGACAACATGTACCTCCTTACCATAAAATTAATTAACTTTAGCTCCTAATTTATTTTTTTTGTATTTTCTAGTACACTAACAAGCATCTAGTATATCACATACATATTTTTTTAATCTACTCTTGTATGTTATAAATGAGAATCTCTAACTTGAAGAGTGAAATTCTCACTCTCCTCACTCTCTCAATTATAGATTCTTAATACTCTCTTCTCTCATTGGGAGGTGCATTTTGCACACTATTCCTACAACTTGCAAAAAAATATTTTTCTTAATCATCTCAAACTACTCTCCTTTTATCTTTATCTGTATATTTAATTTTTTTAACTGTTTATCAATTTTAATTTAAAAATAACATTATATCATAGTTTAAAATATTTATTATAAATATAAAATATAATTTATATATTTAAAAATATTTTTTTATTATGATATTTAATTATAATATAATTTATAAATTTAAAAATATTTATTTATTATGAATTATAATTATAATTATATACAAATAAATATTTATTCTGTTCAATGCACAGACTCAAATACTAGTTTAAGTAAAACTAGTATGTTAACCTGTGCATTATACATGATAAAAGTCTATTTTTATATAATTAAAATTTATAATAAATAAATATTTTTTAATATATAATTTATCTTATAGTTAAAACTCCTAATAAATAAATATTTTTGAATATATAAATTATATTTTATATTTACATTAAAAAAACTAAATTATATTATTAAGTTATTTTTAACTATTGATAAATTCTTAATAAAATGATTGAAATTAAATTTAGATATAAAAATAAAAGAGCATAGATTTAAAAGGATAGGTAGTTAAGAAAATTGGGTATATAGATAAAGATAAAAATATGACAATTTGAGAAAATTGAGAGTTTTTTTTTGCCTGGTTATGAGAATAATATGTGAAAATGAAATGCACTTTTAAAAGAGATAAAAAGAGAAAATATTCCTAATTGAAAGATTGAGGAGAGTAGAAACATCACGTTAGTGGTATATATATATATATTCTAATTTATAACATAGTGGTAGATTTTAAAAAGCAAGCAAAAAATGCACTTAAATTATAAACTTGTATAATTAATGCAAATAAATAAATAAATAAAATATGTAGTTTAGATTTAGAGAAAAAAGACTAGACTTTGTAAAAAGATTGAAAAGAAGTAATTTGAGAATATGAGTAATTGAAATTGGAGAAAAAATAATATAAAAAGAAAATTTTAAAAGTAATTAATTTGAAAAATAATTTGAAAAAAAAATATTAATGTAAAAGATGAAAGAAGTTAATAATTAATAATAAAAAATTAAATAATAATAAAACCACAACTCAAAGGAAAAATAAGGTAAAATAGAAAAAGTTATCACATTCAAAAGGGAGAATTTAAATTTATAATATAGGAGTGAATTATTAAACTTTAAACACATTTTTAATAACTCACCAAAAGCAATTATATATTGATAAAATTAATGTTGATTTTTTATTTATGTAATTAATAATGAAATGTTCAAAGCTCACCGAAAAAAATAAATAATTAAATGTTTAAAAAGATTGGATATCGGTAAAGTGACTATCACAGTAAATACCAAATTCCGCTCGTATTTTTCTTTAAACATCAAAGTATTTGATGTATAAAACTAAGATATATACCCGAAGCGGGATTATATCATAAGCACAAAAATGTGATCTTCTAGCAAATATTTAATTTTACAAAATGTACAGGAAGAAGTCAGAGCTAGCTTAACAAAAGTAGTGGATGACATAGATGAAAATTTTGCAGTGAATATTTCATTTTATAGATGTGCATAATAGAAAACCATTTTTTTAAGTGATATATGGGTTTCAACCATGATAATAATCACTAACTTTTGTTTTGGGGTAAATATTAACGATTTCTAGAATCTAGATATGAAAAATAAGATAAATTACTATGAAACAGTTAAGCAGAATTCAAACTTCAAAGTTAGAAATTTTTTATTTATGCACATGCTTCGTTAATTTTGTTTTATTATTCCTTCCCCCCCGCCCCTTTGCTGGTGTTACTAATCTAAAGTTTTCTTGACTTTATGTTCCTATCAGCACAAGAAAAAAGTTGGGTTTTCACTTCAGTTCCAAGCAATATTCATTACTTCAATCGAATTTCATTATGGCAGTTTCTGCTGCAAGTTGAAGCCACTGACTGAAGACTTTTTGATCAAATTTCCTATAACCGCATGCTTGCTCCATATTCAATTTTTTTTGTACAAAGTTATTTTTGTTTTCGTTTTTGTTGACCATTTGGTCTAAAAAATAAAATGGTAAAAAGGGAAGACATGCTCAACAGAAACAGGCTGGGTCAAATAACATAGTAGGATTATAAAAAGAAGTTCATTCAGAAGATTATTGTACAAATCTAAATCATAAATAATTTTACTCAATTACAACTACTCAATTAATCTCTAGACATCACGAGATCTTTTTAAGAGAATTGTCCATCAAGCAGAAGTTTAGTGGCTTTAAAATTGAACCCGCATCATGTTTGATCTAATTAAGCTTCATCTTGACTCTTTAGGCTTTTTTTGTTTGTTTGTTTTTTTATTTCTGTTGGTAAGCTATAAACTAATGAATTTGGAAAAGGATTACGTAACCTATAACTTAAATACTTAATTAAATAACTTCATACGTCATCCTGGCAGACTGTGCAACAAACAAATCATTAATTAAGTATAACAAATATGATTATAATTGTTAATACGAATGTGGCAAAATTGGTTTGCTCTCGTAAAAAAAAAAAAGAATAAAGGAAAAAAAGAAAGTTTCCTTAGATCTATATTAATTGTTTATGCCCCATAACATTTATACACCGTTTTAATGAAATAGTAAAGTCCTTTTCCTCATACAATAATGCTAAACATTATTGGCACAATGAAAATTCAATTCAATGTTTTCAAATAATTAAACCAAGGTTTCAAACTTTAAAGCCGATGTAGCTAGGATCTGATCTGTGGGTTCTGACTTGTAACTTCAATACGATCAACTTGGATAACCATATCAAATAAGGCTGGGTAAAAACTAAAAGATATAGCTCCTATGCACGAGGGTTATAACCTTAAGATATTTGGCATAACTTGTTTCACAAGGGGTATAGTGTTGACTGCATAATTATAATGCTATATATGTGCGTAGCGGCAGGTGCGTGCCTCTTATTTTTTGTTTTCTTCTCCTAATTAAACTAATTGAAGCTATGGTGATTTGCATTTAATCTGGAGTACTTTTATGATATTATTTAGGAATCAGACAATGAGTGCTGCATGACTTGCGCGCAGGAATGAACTGGAGATCACTCGGAGTTAGGAATTATGACATTCAATTCGTCAATTGATGTCTGATTTTATTCTTACGCGTTTACTTTTACACATCTTGTGAATCTGATGAGGTTGCACGTGTTCTAGCTATAAACGAGTTTTGCTGAAACTCCTTGATTTTGGTAGAAACTAAGAAAAGGCCCCATGTTTGCTTCAGAAAGTTTTCTTTCATTTTCTCTTTTTTTCCGAAAAGAAATTTGTCTTTAACTAACTTTATATACTCCACAAGTAACATCGTAGTCGTTACGAATTATTGTGTGATAATACACGAATACCGACATTACTTGTCACAATCATTCATTAATTGACAAGACTCAGAAGTCAGTAGGTTATATCAATTATACATGATAGTATTATTTACCCAAATACGTGTGTGTGTGTGTGTGTGTGAGGTTATGAGTTATGACAAAAAGATCACCGTTTCGTTAGGATTTCCGTGAGGTAAGTTATGTATTAATCAAGCTAGCTAGGATAGAAAAAGAGGTAGCAGTTGAATGAGATAAACATGGGGGTGAATACTAAATATATAAAAACGATGCATATATGAGGAGCTGAGTTAGTAATTAAGTACCTCCGTTGAGCCATAGGAGAACAGGTTTTTGTTCTGGTTTGTGAGTGGACTCAAAGAACCAATAGAACAGTGCTCTTCCATGAGTTTCATTGACCGTGATATAACCCGCATATTGTTTGAACTTCACCGCTGGCTGCCCGGGTAATCCATACACTCTGTCAGCTTCTTGCTGTGCCAGTACCTCCCGGCTACGGTAATCAGTTACTGAAAGCTTTGACACACCTAAAGCTTCTTTGGTCAAACAGATGAGAAGCAGAGCAATTGGGAGAATTTTGAAAATAACTGAATACAAAGCCATATCTGATATCTCTTAATTTCTCTCGATTCACTTCCTCAGCACCGGGGGTGGGGGGCTCTGGTTTAAATAATGAAGAGACTTGAGAAAACAGGAAAGAGTAGAGTCAGGTGTATGAATTGCAGGTACTGTTTGCTTTATCTCTAAAACGAAAATATCCTTATTCCCCAAAGCCACGTCGGAATGACATTACCAAATTCACTCATCTAAAATGAGTAAGATCATGTATTGACATCCAAAATTATCCATGATTTATTATTTACGTTTTATGTAATATTAATTATTAATGACTAAAACTGCTTTCTTTAATTGACTTTAACCATTTTTGGAAACATGACTTGATATTTACTTATTTTTTTACTAAAATTCGTTTTAGTCTTTTATATTTTAAAAGATTTTGAGTTTTTAACTCTCAAATTTGAATTAAGGATTTCTTTTGAAACAATGATTGTTTTTGATTTTGAAACATGATTTTGAACCCCTTTTTTTATTAATTTAAGACGTAAAACTTGTCGCATTAGATTCACTTACATGAAAATTATGAAATTCAACTAATATTCAAACAAAAAGGGGGCCATAAACATGGTGAAAATCGCGTGAAAAATGAGTTTTACGAACAACTAAAAAACTGAAAAATCTAATGTTATATTTATTTTTCGTTGCTTATAAAACTCACTTTTTATGCAATTTTCACTATATTTGTTGTCTTTTTTGGTTCAAACATTTGTTGGGTTCAATAATTTTCATGTAGGCGAATCTAATTGAACAAGTTTTACATCTTAAATTAGTCAAAAAAATGTTCAAAATCGGGTTCTAAAATCGAAAACAATCATTGTTTTGGAAGAATGATATACACTCATATTTGAGATAAGAGACCAAAATAAATTTTAGTAAAAAGATAAGGGGTTAAAAATATATTTTAGCCACAAAATTATATAGATTTTTTTTTTTTTTTTAGTTTTAAATACTTTTATAGGTATGTTGTTTTACAGCGACTTTTTGGTATGTTATATAGTAGATTTTTTTTTGCATAATCAGTAATTACTATTTTCTTTATATTTAATAAGGAATTTATGTTTAATTAGAAAATTGTATATATATATATGTAGTTATAAATAATTTAGGAATGTTGTATGATACAGATTTTTGCATATTTAATAATTAAGATTTATTTATTTAAAATATATTAAATTTAATTTCTTTTTGATATGGATCACAGGTATCCTTTACAAGAAACAATCCAGCTCGGGTCAAGTATGAAATTTAATTTCTAAAAAATATTTAGATTTAATAATTTATTTAAGATATTTTATATTTAATATATGTTTAATTAGGAACGAATACTTTTAGGTATGTTATATGATAGAGATTATTGCATAATTAGTAATTAATTTTTTTCTTTATTTAAAATATCTGAAATTTAGTTTCTAAAAACGTTATTTATATTCATAGATTTATTTAAGAGATTTTATATTTAACGAGGAATTTATGTTTAATTATGAAATTATATACATTTTTATTATTTTTAGTTTTAAATACTTTTAGTTTTTTTACATTATAGAGATTTTTGCATAATTAGTAATTATTATTTTCTTTATTTAAAATCTGAAGTTTAATTTCGCTAAAACAATTTTTTTGGACTTAATAAATTATTTTGCAGACTTTTTTATTTAATAAGCAAGTTATGTTTGATTGTGAAATTATGTAATTTTCATTATTTTTTATTAATAAATACATTTAGGTTTGTTATATAATATATATTTTTGCATAATTAGTGATTAATATTTTCTTTGTTTAAAATATATGAAATTTAATTTCTAAAACAAAAATATTTAATTTATAAACTAGTAATTTATCCCATGCATTGAAAAAGATAAATATTTATTTATATAATTAAAATTCACAGTAAATAAATATTTTCATGTATAAATTATGTTTTAGTTTTATAATGAATAATTTAAATCGTGTATAAAGTTATTTTTAACTATTAATAATTTCTTTTAAAAAATGCTGAAATTTAATATAAAGATAAAAATAAAAATAAAAAACGTAAATTGAAATAGATAGACAATTAAGAAAATCGAGTATACACTAATACACATAAAGATAAAAGGAGGTAATTTGATATGTTTGAAAAAAAAAATGACTAGTTGAGATAGATAGTGTATGAAATGCACATTCAAAAGAGAGAAGAAAATTAATATTGAAAATATCTAATTGAAAGGGCCAAGAGAGTGAACACATCACTTTCCAAATTATGTATGTTAGTTTATAACCTATTGTGATTTTGAATTGAGATCTATCTAAATTTTATATTTAATTAAGATATAATAATTTATTTAAGAGATTTTATGTTTAATTAGGAAATTATTTATATTTTTATTATTTTGTAGGTATGATATATAGTAGAGATTTTTGCATGATAAGTAATTAATAACTTTTTTAAAAAATATATGAAATTTAATTTGAAAAAACACTCCATATTAGGAGAACATTTTCAATTTAGATTTGACTTTTTCAAAGTGAGAAATTCACTTTAAACAGTAAAATAAGTCATCTCAATTATTGATGAAAAGTTAGCAGCTAATATTATAATACATTTATAATTGATTATACATATGTATGTAATATTTAGGGATGACAATAGATAATGAACCCAATAAATACCTGCAAAAATTACCCATGATGGGTAGGGGAAATTATTCGCTTAATGGGTACGGGCTTGGATACAAGTAATTACCCGCAAATTTTAATGGATACGGGATGTGGGGACGGATACTTAAGTACCTAACCTTACCCATACCCACACATATAATAATAATAATAATAGGTAGATTTTGTATTTACTTATTTTTCCAATTTTCTCTATTTGATGTGTTGTTGCTGCTTCCACTCTATTGAATTCCTAACTCCATCTTTCTCACAAAATACCCTATACATTGCAATTGCTCTTGAGCTTCTTTCTCATGGTCATTACTCTTTCTAATTCTCTTTTATCTGTGCAAAATAATTCTCTGGTACAATTCTTTCATATTGCTTTGTTCATATAAAATTTTATTTTTCATCTAAAAATATTATATATATATATATATTGCTATCTTTTAATCAATATTTTTTATTTTTTAAATTTTCATAGTTAATTAAAATGCGGGTAACAAGTATGGTATTGACATTTAAGTACCCAACAAGAAAGGACACAAATATTAAAGTTACTATCCACGTGGGTGTGGCTTTGGGTATGGAAATTTTTTTAAAGTGCGGGCATGGAAATGGGTATTATAATATCCTATCTAGGCCCTATTCATTGTCATTCTAGTAATATTGATAATTGATTTTTTCATCAACTAAGATTGCTTACATTACTCTTTAATCTTAATTGCTCACTTTAAAATAAACACGTCCAAACAATTTTAGTTTAAATTGTTTTCATTACAAAGAGAGGTTATACATGGACTTTTTCAAAGCTCCATCTATATTTTGAGGTTGAGTGGAACTTTTGAATGAGATAATTACTTTTGTTTGATCCAAAGGATTCAAGAGGGGCATGATTCGCGGGCTGGTCAATTGCTTTGGGTTGAAATTTTTGAAAATTTTGCCAACGTATAATCCATCTACTTTCTATGCATCACGTACATACAATCCATTCATAATTGCCTTCCCCACCATCGCATTCATAAATAATAGAAAGTAAGACCGCAAAATTGTCCATAGCTGGTTTGGCCATATACAAAAAATAATATTGTCTTATACCAAAAAATAAAAATAAAAAAATATTGTCTGCCTGGCTGGTACCACAAACCTGATCAGTAGAGTTAAAGGAAGAATAAGTAAACCATCAATTTGGTCTTTAAAGTATTTTTCTTTCTCCTAAATAACCTTTAAACTAATGAAATTATATAACTAGTTCATAAAGTATTAGAAATCATACTATATAATCCCTCAAGTATGAAAAAATTCTTCAAATTAGTCTCTTACTAGGGACTAAATTGATGAATATTTAATATTTCAGGAATTATTTATGTAATTTTATTAGTTCAAAGACTATTTAGCAGAAAGAATAATACTTTAAGGACTAAATTGATGGTTTATTCAAGAAAGAATAGAATATTGTATTCGATATTTCTGCCGGCCTCATAAATTTAAGCAAAATTACATTACATGGAAAGCAGGCCCAAAACGGCAAATGAAATAAGTGAGACTGAGGGAAAATAATTAATTCATGTTAAAATAGCATATGATCACTGATACAAATGTTCCGAATTTTAAATCAGTTTTTGAAGTAATTTAAACTTTGACTTTCTAATTAAAAGACAAAATGGAAGCAGGAAGGGAAAATAATTCATCCGCAGCAGAATAGCATATCAACTACAATCTTCAGCTAGTAATTAACTCCTTTTTGGCTTAATTCAGAGTCGGTTGTTTTAAATTAAGGTGATTAGTGCTTAACAAGTGATGTATAATTTTGCAGGCTTCATTTTCATGTTGATATTATATTTATATTAATATTATTTGTTTAGAAACATATGAATTATAATATATATTTTAATTTTAATTTTATAATTTAGTTATGTATAACATTAAAATTTATGTATTATGTTCGTGAATTAAGTTGATCAAATCCTATCTCATGCATTTATTAATTTTTAATTGCATTAATTTTTTTGGTAAAAAAGAGAAAATTCAGGAGAAGGAGATGGTGCCCCAATCCAAAAATGAGTGAGGGTTCAAACTTATGATCTATTAGATGTGAAACCCTATTTGTTCCATTCCACCAACCCGTTAAGTTAATTACATTAATTTTAAGTAAAAAGAAGTGAATCTATTAAAAATTTAATAAAATAAAAACCAAATTAAACTTGTAAGCACCTAGGTACCAAAATCGTATCGTCATAAACACTTGTATGACAAACTGATAACACTGTCTTTTTTTGAGGAAAGATAACACTGTCTTTGATATGCATCAATATATGATTAATTTTATTATGACAAGTTTATTTAAGAAATATTTTAATGCATATTAATGAACAATGTTGTATACTTTTGAAAACAGCTTTTAAAATAATTGACACGCAATATATATCAAAATTATAAATATTAAAACTTATACATATTATATTATAAAACATGTATTTTTTTAAAATATTTAAGCATATACATATACCGTGTACGTGATTTATGATTTTTAAAATTTTAGCTATGCCACTTTTGTATCCATATCACGTCTTTCATGCACATTAACTTTTACGTTTCACACAACAATGATATTTGATACGAATTTTTTTACAATAAATATTGCAATTTTTTAATCAATTTAAAAAGTGTGGGTAAAAGAAAGAAAAAAATATTTCATAAATAAAATTTACCTTCATATCTTACAAAACCTACTCAATATAATACCATTCATCTCTACTTGTTTAAGGGACCCAACTCATCTCCAGGAAGACTAACCACTTAGTCGTCTTTGTTGGTATTTAATGATAAATCAAGTGAAGTAAAATGTAATCAAGTAAAAAAAAATAAAGTGAAACAAAAATATCATACTATACCAACATGTTGTTGGTTCGAATGAAATTGGGTTTGAATCCCTTAAGAAAGGTCTCGAATTTAAGTTTTATAGATAGAAAAAATGTGGTTGGAAAGAGAGACCTTACTAAAGGTGGCAGTTAGGTTTTTCGACGAAGATTAGTTATCAACAAAACTGGTAGATATTTCACACCAATAACATGATTATCCAAATACCGTTCATACCTTCTAAATAGGGAAGAATAAAAAATGGAAGGATAATAAAATGAAATAAGATAAATTTTACTTAATTACTTACCATTCTATTATAGAATTTAATTGAAATATATTAATAGTGTAAAATTTTTTTATATTGTTATTAAACCACAATTGTTATGTAATTATAAATTATTAATTTTATAACAATTATTTTAAAAATCATATATGAAATAATTTTTAATTGATTGATAGTATAAAAATATTTACATTAGCAAAAAATCAAAATTAAATTATTTTATTCTATTAACATTTTGACAATTAAAATAATAAAACTTAAGGTGAATATATTTATTAATCCATACAAATATGATGATTTTTTGTTTCAGTCCTTCAAATTCTTTTGTTGTTTTTTATTCTTAAAATTTTTTAATGTTTTGAAAATAATTCTTTTTACCATTTATTGATTATGTGATATGCATTTAGATATATCTACCTCACATATCATTTTAAAATGATTGTTATGTAAAATGTTTAAATTTATATTAAATTATTATTAAATGAGTACAAAACCGTTTAAAACAAATTAAATTTACAAGGACTAAAATTTAAAAAAAATTAAAGAATTAAAACAAAAGTTTATCATCTTTGTTAATGTTAAAGGCAAATTTAAACCTAGATATAATAAAATATTATTCATTTTCTTTCCACGCCAAAGCACTAATTTAAACATAGATTAAAAATTTGTTCTTATTTCTTCTTACTTAACATCCATATGAATTTTACTAATTAAAAAAAATAGACTTATTAAATAAAAAATTAGATTCACATTTTTAATAAAATTTACGTAAAAGTTTTCAAATAAAAAGAATATTATATTGAAAAAAAGGCGATTATGTTCCCACTTTGACCAAAAGAGCCATTAATTTTGTATTGCGCATTGCAAATCAACACTACTTTTGCATTTCCCGCCATTTCCCGCGAAAACAAAGGAGTAAAATCCCAATTTAATTTCCAGACACATTAACATAACTGGTGCAATGCGAGAGTGAATTGTGAGCGCAGAGCGAAATGGAGGGAACAGGAACAGGAACAGCCACAGGGTGTTACAAGTGCGGCAGACCAGGTCACTGGTCACGGGACTGCCCTTTCTCTGCTCCCAATCCCGATCCAAACCCTAACAGCACCACCAATCCCAATCCTCCTTCCTCTTCTTTCAAGCCCAGATCCGCCGCCGACAAGCCCAAAAAGCTCCCCCGAACAAAGCCCAAACTCACTCCCGACCTTCTTCTCTCCGACGACGGCCTCGGTTATGTCCTTCGCTATTTCCCGAGCGAGTTCAAATACCGTGGTCGCGGCCACGAGGTAATCTAATCCATTCTCCCTTAACTTTTTTTTCTTTTTAATTTTATGTTTCAGTTAATCATAATCACTTTCTTTTTCTCTTAATTTGTTACGCACCGTGTGTAATATTCGTTTTTTTGTTTTATTAACAATCTTTTCGTAACTTTTTTCTCTCTACGTTAAGCATGCTCATCAGTCATCGGTGTTTGCTTAGCGTAACATGCTCCGTTTGTTTTGGTGGATTATATTTCCGTATTGTTTTGTTGGCTTGGACCACTCCCTTGAATAGTTTACTCATGCGTGTGCTCGTGCTTTGTGTGTGTTAGGTTCGTGATTTGGGCAACCTGCTTCGGTTGTACACCGAATGGCACTCTCGCTTGCTCCCTTATTACTCTTTCAATCAATTTATTCACAAAGTGGAGAAAGTTGCCGCTACCAGGCGTGTAAAGGTACTGTTTCTCCTACCTCAATGCAGCTTTATTTTTTCCAAGTATATATCATTGCGTAGTATTTATTTAGTTATTGACATTGATATGCATCAATATAAAGAAAGATAGAAAGGGTCATATGGTCAGGTGTCTGTGACATAAGTTTAAGAATTGGCACCCATGCCATCTTGTAACTCCTTTTAGAAAAATTGATTTTAATCAATCTGGCTGTTAAGTTATACATAATTATCATGTTGATATTACATTTCAAATTTCAGAAAATTAAGCAACTTTTAATTTGAGATCACACGGTGGATTATTTTGGGACAATACTTAGATTTAGTTCCTTGGGTACTTTTGATGTTGTTCTTCAATTAAAATTAGAGTTTTACCTTGGTAACTTGCACAATAAAGGTATACTAAGGTGAAATTTTAATTTTGATTAAAGAACAATACTAGAAGCACTCAAAGAGCAACACCTAAGTTTTGCTCATTGTTTTATTTGTTGAAAATTCTACTATGTTTTGATTTTATGATATACTAATGTTGTTGAAAGAATCTTGGATTATTGTAAAATTTTATGAGCATGATGATACTTTCAGTTCAGTAATGAATTTGGTAAAATATTTGGATAGATTTCGTTCTATGTTAAGAACAATGCTTCCAGAAACTTTAGTGTAATCTAGTAGATTTCAGTGAGATCTGTGTATTGTCAAGAATCCCATAGTGATCAAAGGGCCTAATTTTAAAAGTATTGTTGTTATAATGATTGAAGAGACGAGCTGCCAAAGCCCATGGTAACCAAAGCCTATCAAAAGGAACAAATCATCATGGGTACTTGCTTAGAAGTAGTTCTTTGATGCTGAATATGTACATAATAGCTTTATTTGTGCAAAGAGGACGAGACTTCTTTAATCTATGAACACAACATCTTTGTTTCAAGAACAGTTTGCCACAAAAGATTTTCAGCCAATACTTGTTTTTGAATTCAGTTGATACGTACATGATATAAGAGTATGAAGTTCTCCATTTCCTCTGCTGTTTCTTTTATATGAAGTCTCTCCTTATTTGTTTGTCTTAAAATGTGGGTTTGAGCCTAATTCAACCTTATAAAACCGGCTTGTAAGGTGAGAGTTGCCCGCCACTTACATATACTTGTTTGGCCATATCATTAGTCGATGTGAGATTTCTAACACCCTTGTCCCTTTACGCCGAGGGTTGGACATCTCGAGTGTGAAGTTTGTAGGACTAGATATTTGCGAGTGGTCCGATAATAGCCTGATAGCAAGTGGCCCGATAGGGCCAACAACAATTATTAGGATAGACTCTGATACTATGTTAGAATTTAGGTTTTGGACTTAATTCAATCTTATAAAACTGATTTGTACGGTAAGAGTTGTCTCTCACTTATATACACTTGTTTGGTTATATTACTAGTCGATGTGGGATTTCTAACAGTTTGTATTTGTTGAGAGGCTGTGTCTGTTGCATGTAAATGTGCTTGCATTGCATGAATGATGCATGCATACTTCCAGTCTTTCACTCTACACAAAAATAGATTCTTAATGACTATCTGCTAAGTGCTAACTTTTTTTCCCACACCCTGAGCAGACTTGCCTTAGAGAATTGAGAGAAAGAGTTGCAAGTGGTGGAGATCCAACAAAACTGCGTGAACCACCAGTTATACATGATATTCCATCTGACGAACACGGTATCTACTTTACACTTTGCTACTAAGGTCTCAAGATACATTAGCCTTGTTCGTTTTAACTACTGTTCTATCTGTGATTATAATTAATTACAGAGAACAACATCTAATAGGACATAAAATCTATTGCATGTTATTTTCAGTTAGGATCAATTATCAATTCAAATGGTTGATGATGTTCAAAGTATGGTTAACGAGTACTGCATATTGACTTAGCCACCTCTGTATTTAGTTGTTCAGAAATATTTTTTACTAAGAATTCTTTTCTTTTTAAGTTTCTTTTCTTCAAATATATATATATTGCTTGAATGTTAAATTGCACAAGAGGTAGGATCTTATGATCGACAATTTGATCCTTGTAGCAAATTGACCAATTCTAGGTTGGATCTTAATTTTGACAAACTTCCCCACGACTCATTCCAAGCAGGGTAGCCGTCTGATTCCATATAATTCACTGGAACATTGTTATGATGATTGACTAGAATTAATTATTTAGGTTTTATTTATTTACATCCTTATGCATCTTTTCTAAATCCTTACTTTAGGATTAGCTGTATCTGCAGAAAATGGGGGAGCAAGTCATCAAGAGACAGATGTGTTTGCAGAATCTGAAAATGTTAATGACATTCAGGAAGACATGCTTAATGATATATATGATAAAGCTACTGAAGTAAGTTTAATTTACTTTAAACAAAATTCAATTATTATCATGTAATATGTTTTAGGTATTTGTGAAAACACATTTGAATGCTTTACTTGGTGAAAGTAACCCTACCAATATTTATCTAAATCAATCAGGAGGAAATACGTAAAATCATCTTTTAAGGATACTGATTCTCACAAATTTGTGAGAAGATTGTGAGTAATCTGAATTGTCGGGAAAAAAAGTTTATGCTGAATTCACTTATCCTTATTCAGGAGTAAAAAAAGAAAAAAAAAGAGTGATGTAAGAATGCAAAACTAGCAGCACCCACTGTGTACAACTCCATGGTCGTGTGATTTAATCAGAGGTTACTCGAACATCTGGTTTATATTCATTTTATCTTTCCTTCTCACGTCTCTGGTTTATTCATATTTATGCCTTTGTTATGAAGGCAGATACCATTATCTCAACATTGTAAATTTAGTAAATCAACAGTTGCAGGTAGTCAGTTACACGTAACTTTTCAATTAAACCAAATTGTCAGAGAGAAATTGTAAACAAGGATCTTATGTCAAAGTCTTAATGACAGTATCACCTTCCTCTTTTATTACAGGAACCTTCTCAGTCCATGCACGATGTGATTGGCACTAGCGTGGCTTCAGAAAGTAATGCAATTGAAAAGACATTAGAGGAAGTCCAAAATGATGGATCCAGCCAGTCTGGCAAATCTGGGATAACGGAAGAGCAGAGAGCTCGTATGGAAGCAAATAGGTTGAAGGCACTAGAAAGGCGTGCTGCTCGAGCCAGCTTATCACTGGCCTCCTAACTTTGATCTGAATTGTAAATGAAAACATTATGTATCGTTGTCTCACTACCGGTTTACTTGGCGTTAAGTTCCCCCATGAATCAAATAGTTTATTTTTTGGTTTGGTGACTATGTTATGAGGTGCTTGTGATCATGATTTGTCATAAAAATAAAAGGATTCGGATCGATTAGCTTCATGTTTAAGTTTTAAGCGGCAGGCTTATTAAATTTGTTTGGGGCACTTTATCCCTATTTAGAGAGCATGAAAATGATAGTGTCAATCACTTCGAAAACAAGCTGAGAATTTACTTACATATAGACCCTAGAAATTAGTAAACAATGGTTGCAACTTGCCAAGACAACATTCGGCTTTCCATTTCTATTGTAAAAACCCCGGGAAGACTTGCAATGCCGCATCAAGGCATCAATTTGAGATCAGCAATTGATGGAGTAGTAATTGCTTTCTCTCCTTGTGAAACGTAGGTTTATTATTATTTAGTATTTATTTTTTGTATTTTTTTTGAAATTTTAAATTATTAATTGATTTTATTAGGAACTAAAAATATGTGCAATGAGTAATTTAAATCACATCATTTTATGAAAGTTTGGGAACTAAAAATGAATAAAATTTTACAGGAACTAAAAATTTGTAATATTTTTAGAAACAAAAAATATATTTCAACAAAAAAAGAAATTTATTGTAGAAGAAAAAATTGAAAGCAGATAATAATTTAAAGATTTAAAAGGAATATAAAAATAAGTACTAAATAATGGTCAAGTTACATTTCACAAGGAAAGAAAAAGTATGAATGCTTTCAAGTTTAAAAAGAGTTTAATGGTTATACACTATCAGTGTAAAGTAGTTTTACATTGACATTCAATCACAAACCATCATTTATTGTAAGTTTGTTGACTTCTATAATAAATACTTTAAAAGTCATATCAATGGTAATTTTTGATTGGATGACAATATAAAACTTTTTACACTGACAGTGCATGACCATTAAACTCGTTTAAAAATAAGAGCCAAGATTTATCATATAAGAATTGATTAAATATCTCAAAACCCATGGGTGAAAAAAAATCAAATATAAATAAAGCAGCAAAATTTAAAAGTGGTCACAAGATATAACAAGGATGTTTACATAAAGAATGAAGCATACTTTGAGCACTTATTTTTAATTCATTCCTCAAACAATTGATCCAACAATTTATAAAGATCCATCTCATTGTTGATATTTGATACAAAAAGAAAAAGAAAAAGAAGGTAAACTCTCAATTTAGACTTTGAGCACCTATTTTTAATACTGTCCTCAAACAATTGATTCAATAATATATATAAGAACCATCTCATTGCTGAGTAATAGGTAAAAAAGGGTAAACTTTTAATTTAGTTCTCTAAAATTACTTGTTATTAACTCAAGAGTCAGATACTGATTTTCAATATTTCATAAGAATTGAAAATTAATATAAGAACCTTAATTGCAATATTCATTTTTGAATACTTTTCTCTAATGTTCCCCAAAAAAACATGATTCAAGGTTGTATGAATATTTGGAAAATCATTCTCTATAAGAGCCTTGTGGTTTTAGGTCTCAATTTTAATTTTTAAAAAAATAATTGATTGAAAAATCACACATTCAAGAATTAAAATAATAAATGAGACTCAATCTTCAAAACACTTAATCATGTCCCGTGATAAATGAGTCCTAACTCATATAATTTAGGCTATGATACTAATTAGTAAATGTAAGAAAAAGCACATATTTTAATGAAGGAAATTATGATTATATCTTAATTGTACCTTTATCGATAATGATTTTTTTGGTACTCATTAGCTTTCCTAGCTAGTCACTTTAATTAGGACAATGACTTAGACTTTATCAATTACCATAATTAGAACAATAATTTAAGTTTCTCTAGTTGCTATAATGAACTTTTTTAATTAGTCTTTTCTAATTACCCTAATTATAATATCAATTAAGATTTATTATTTCCTTTTTTTACTTAAGCTCTACTTATTCTGTGAATATCATTTTTTCCATCTCAACACATTTTAACATCATATGGAATTAAAATACTAAATTTAAGAAATCTACTAGAGTCAGCCTAGGGCTCAAAAGTTATCAACTTAGCATTAGATTTTTGAATTTCATTGTAGTTATTATACCCACACATACACAAAAAGAACACTAAGTTTAGGCTTGTTGTAGACATAATTCCAAATTGCAATGAATTGACAATTGATATCAAAATCCTGCAATGGTTCAAGGACAAAAAGGTCTCCTCTGCAATTCACGCTCCCTATTCATAACTTTTGATGGGACAAGTTGTGGAGTGACAAAATAAGAAAATGATGTATGAATGTCTACGCTACTAGACACTCAGAGAGAAAGAGCTCGAAGAAAGAAAAGTATAAATGTAATAAGTGCTATGATGTGACAAAATAAAAATAAAAATAAAGAATGTCAACGAGATATTTATACTCTTGATTGTCCAAATATAATTAGGAACAAAATATAACTATAGTGTGAATGCAGATGATACCTAACCAATGTTTCTATTCCTAATGCCTTTCTAATCATAGACCTATCAGGTAAAGCTCACACTGTCTCTCGTACTAAACAATGTTACATATATATCCAAATCCAAAGTAAATCACTTATGTTACCAAAGAAGTAACGAAGAAAGAAGTGAAGAACGCGGAAGAAAAAAGAATATTTGTATTTCTGTTCGTTTGGTTGTAAAGAAATAAGTAAGAAGTTTTTAATTTTTTTGTGGGTCCCATGCGAAACTCGATCCACTCAAATACGCAAAGAAATGCAAAGAAATACGATGTTGGGTTAAAGTTTCTAATATTACCCTCACTTTCTTCTTTGAAGAAATGGGACAATAGAGGAACAAATATTCAAATATGTGATATTTTTAATTTTAATATATATATATATATATATATATATATATATATATATAACATATTTGAATATATTGGTCTATATATTCGAATGCGTGAAACAAATAATCGAATATATCTCTATCTGTATCAATTTCTAACACATTTATAAAAAAGTAAGGTTATATCTGTCATTTTATTTTTTATTCAAAATATCCAAAAGTAAACTTACACTCTATTTTTTTCTATTTATCTTAAACCGAATTACCTTTATTTCTATTTTTTTTCTTACCTATTTTTCTTTTCTTTTCTTCTTTTTTACCTAATTCTTCTCTCTCTATTTCTTTTCTCCCTATCAAACACTGGATTAATAAGAATTTACTTAATGTACCCTCATATGAATTCTGAATTATATCCCTTTTATTTATTAAAATAAAGAAATGACAATTGATTATATGGCACAATAATTATTAGATAATTCTGACATTTCATTGTCATGGAATTCAATTTTGCATGTGAGCGGATAGGGCTTTTAATCTAAGCAAGATTTAGCTCCCTGTTAGAGAAGCCATGCATATTGAATTGGCCTCCATTTAGAGACTCACAGCCACCAAATAAACCTTCCACCTTACCTTCTTCTTAGAGGAATGACGAAACACTTAAGAAAAATTTTACAGAATTGTTTATGTTTTTAATAATAATTATGTCATTTTATGTCTGTTAGTTAAGTTATTTAACTAATTAAAATATTTTAATTATTTACTTATACATTTTCTGCAGAAACAAATAGAGTTTACACAGACGTTGGCCGTATACTGTGTAACCAATGCCAGCCACACAGTACATCTTACTGAAAGAGCATTGATTTTATGACAGGGATGCGTTGCTTTGGCCCCACAGTTTGTCTGTCTTAACATGTTCTGAACTCTAAAGTCTGAAATTTGCAACTTCGGTAAGTATTTTGTTCCTTGGGCTTATCTTGAGTGGCAGTCCATGTTTGGGTACAGGAAAAGGACCATACTGTATTCCATCTTCATTTCCCACAACTTGCCACCTGAATTATTGGCAAAACATTTCAATTCCTCTCCACTCCACTTATCAGAAATGATGTCATTAACATATATTGTTATTGGTATACATTATTATTTTAATCGATCAATTCAATTGACAAAATCCATCTTGTCAATGAGAAGGTACTAAACTACTAATTAATGCATGCATCATATGTTGACATATTCTAACATTCTCCGACTGTTACACCTGTGCAATTCAGTTTGGTGAAAACACCGACCATGTTTGCCATGTAAAAATATACGATGAGAAATTCTATGAGCCTTAACTAACAACTTAAATTTTTTGAGAAAGTGTTGTTTCATGATAAATATTACCCTTCGTTAACAGGCTTGTGACTGTGGTATATCCAAATTGCTCACTATAGGGATTCCCTACACTTGAAGAAGGAGGACCACTTCCACAGCCTATGGAAAACCACCAATTGGGACCACCATGCATGCATAACCATTCACCAATCAATCTTCTCAAAGATAGAGTTGCATACTAACTAATTTTGTGAAATTTCATTAAGATCTAGGACTAAAGCTGAGGCATCGTTGTCTATCATCATAATCAAATCAATGTGGCTGCTTCGATTCACAAGAGGGAAAAAGATACCTATAAGCAACAGTGAAGTGGTGGAGGAGGACGAGAAACTCAAGCTTAGCCAGCTCACTGCCTGGACAAGAGTGGACTCCATTTCCAAATGGCATGTATGTGTTAGGTCTTGGTGGCGCCTAGCATCACATAAACTATGTCAAATCCTATCTCTTCTTAGTACAAGCTATGTATAGTTACTATTGTTGGGCAAAGGTGACGAAATTAATTGTACTAGCCTACAAATCTAGATCACGTGCTCCGATACTAGAAAGATTTCAAGAGCACACAACTTATTCGTGTTAATAATGGTGGAAGACTCAGAGGAAATGAAAAGGACTCCACCATCACAGGTTAATCTAACTATTGATAATCTTATGTTTCCGACGTAACCGAAAATAAATGTAACACTCCCATCACCCGTTTTATAAATCTTGGCCCCAATATCTTCTAGCTGTTTGCACTCCAATACGATATATAAATAGTTTTTCTTTATTATTATTATTTATCATTCATGTATTGTGAGCATGCATGTGTGTGAGGGAGTGTTACCTCGAATCTCGAAGGATCAAAAGTTTCTGGTTGAGGGAAGAAATCGGCAGAGTGATGAATGCTTCTGAAGAGGGGAAGGACCTTCCAACCTTTTGGAATAGAGTAACCTTCGAGCTCAACATCTTGTACAGCTTCTCTGAATGTGAATGACAATATGCTAGCACTTCTCAGAGTTTCTTGGAAAACCTGAATCCATGTTCTAATTGCATTTCATCACATTCTTATATATGATTCATTTAAATAAATCATTATTGAGAATTGAGATATTAATTTTCGTATTTCTTACAAAAACATGAAAGAAGGAAAGGAGAAAGAAGAAAACGAGAATTCATTTATGAAAAATGCTTGTAATTAACAAATTCTCTAACACACTCTTCATTATTTGCTAAAATTATTAGAAATCACAAATAATGAGCTCTTCTAATGGATTTGGTCACATTCTCTTCTTTTAACACATCTTTGTGAGTCTTACTTCTTATTTAATAAGCTTCGTTCATGATTTTTTAGTTTCTAATAATTTTTAACTAATAATAAAGAATGTATTAAAAGAAGTGCGTGCTAGCACTCCACTTCATTTATTATTTAGGTTAAATTACACTTTTGGCTCCCTTATAATTTTCAATCTGCAATTTTGGTTTCTTATTTTTAATTTAGTGATTTTAGTCTTTTAATTTTTAAAAATTTGTGATTTTGGTTCTCCTATTTTTAATTCCGCAATTTTAGTGTCCCAATTTTTAAAAATTCACAATTTTTATCCCTTTGCAATTTTAAAAATTTTAGTTTAAAATTGGAGGAACAAAATTGAGAATTTTTTAAAATTGAAAAAAAATCATGGAATTGAAAATAGGGAAACCAATATCACAGATTTTTAAAAATTGAAAAACTAAAATCTTGAAATTAAAAATAAGAAAACCAAAATCACAAATTAAAAATTATAAGAGGATTAAAAGTACAATTTAGCCTATTATTTATTATATTAAACAAAAAGGAACCATAACAAATAAAAAAAAATAGAATTGATTAATTTACCCGGCCAGATAGTGGCATCTGCTTGGTATCATCCCATGTGAGCCCACGATTTTCAATAGCTAGTTTGCTTTTAATTCTTTCATGCTCTTCCTGCTAGGAGAAAGATTTATTAGATGGAAAATAATCAAAATCACGAGTCAGAGGAAATTCAAGAAAAAAAAAATGGAAAAGAGGGTGAAAGTTTACTATATATACCGTCACAGCTTCCAAGAGGTTGACATTGTCATGCAAGTACTTCAGAACCCATGTTAGAGCACTGGCCGTGGTATCATGTGCAGCAAAGATCACGCCTATGAGGTTATCAGCAATCTGAGAATCATTAAGTTCATATATTTTGTGACCTCTAGCTCGCAACAAAACTCCCAACAACCCTCCTCCATAGTTCTTGCTTTCTCTTCTTTTATGTATTAATCTCCTTATAGTTTCATTCAGAACTTTCCTTGCCTTCGCATATTTTAGACCCCGGAAATGAAAAGGATATGTACATAAATAAATGGTAGAAACAAAAAAATAATAATATTGCTTGCCAAATGCTTCCAAACCTGAATTCCTATTTGCATAAATTTTCCATAAATTATTATAAGCGAGAAAAATAAGAGGCTAAAATAAATAAATTTTTTTATAAATTAAAATCAATTTATATACTTCAGTTTTAAGAAGAATTAGATAAGATGAGAGAGCTTACAATCTTTTTTTTTATTTTTCCTCTTATAAAGAAATTTATTTAACTAGAACTATAATCATTTCAAATCCAAAAACAAAATAAATTAACCAGAAAGAAGAAGAATTTTAACCTTCAATGATTTCCAATAGGAAGTTCCAGGAACATACAAAGGAAAGGAATTGTAGCCCTTCTCCAAGCACCGATACAGGTCTTTGATTTCTTCCATTTCAAGCTTCATTATTTCACCGAAGGCCGAGATGGCAGCTACCTCGAAAGCATACTGACAAACCAAAGAAAAACAAGATATAGAGAGAGAAATTGAAGTTGTAGAGATTCCTATTACATATATGTAGAGTCAAATATAGAAAAAATGGTTGTCACTAAGTAACAAGACACATGTGTATAACGTACCCTCTTCATTTCTTGTAAGGCATTGATGGTTGTGTTGGCCCAAGTTGGCAGCAGTTTAAGCACAACGTGCTCAACCTCCAACACTGAGTTTTTAATTGCAGAGGGCAAAAACGTGATCTGGACCAACTTTTTGAGCATGGAGTGATAGTCACCTTGCTGAAAGAAAACAGCCTCTGGCCCTATCATCTTCTCTTTGCTTGCAGGGTATGTTGGCTTGAACAGATGTGCTTGTGTCACAAGCACACTTCTCATTGCCTCTGGGCTTGAAATCATCACACAAGGATAACCCAGTATGTGAGTTTTGAAGATACCTCCATACCTACGTACAAAGTCAGAATGACAAAAACAATACATGCATATATATATACAATAGGACAATACATACATGCATATACATGTGTGTCTGTGTGTGAGCTAGGTATATGCACCTTTTCAGCCTGTTGGAGAAGAAGGTATTTGGGTTTTGAGTGTAGAGCTTGTGGGTCTCTCCTAGGTAGGGCCAGCCCATGGAACCAGGGGGCAAGCGTTTGATTTTGTGGTATAATAGCCAATGGATAAAAAGAGCCACAAGAAGCGAAGAACAGAAGAGCAGTGAAGGAAGGAGCTCAGTATAGAAAGGTGGTGATGATGTGAAAGGTTGCATGGTGGAGGAAGAGTTTGGGCACCAGCTAAGAGAGCTGGCCAGAACACAAAGTTAGACTAGTGAAAATATTTTGGCCTGAGAGGATGTGATGCAATGGTAGGAGGTTTTATAGAGACAAAGGTGTGGCTATAGGAGAAATTATTAGGTATTTTTGAACCATTAAAAGTTTATAGTCTCGGTCAATTTTTATTTGACATATATTTAAGTATTTTAATTAACAAGAAAAAAGTAATAACACTCAATTATATGATATATAGAGATTAATTAGAATTATAATGATCCCGAATCATTTAATAATTTCTCCTAGTTATAAGTGAAGTTTTGAGACAAGGTTATTATATTAATACACCTAACTTTTTTTTTTTAATTTCACTTTCATTCTATTTTTTTACTTATTTCTCTCTTCATTTTTTATAATTTGTCACATCTATCAGTTTTATCTCTCTTTTTATTTATTTTTATTTTTTATTTCTCTTCTTTCCACCTATACACTTCAAAATTGTGATGCACATTTTCAGCAAAAAAATAAAAATAAAATTGTGATGTACATTTAACTTTTCCTTTAAGACAGGTGTCACCAGTATCATGGGATCACCTAGAATCCCTCCTTTCTTAGGCCAAGCCCCATTCTATTTCCTACGTTGTCCTTTCATATGTTTAATTTACATTTTCCACAAACAAAAATTGAATGTTAATGAGATTTCCTTGATCAAATTCCTTTTGGTACAAGACAAAAGGTGATACATGCATGAGGTTGATCAAATATATGGACTGCATGTTATATATAAATTTCAGCCCGTAATTTAACCGATCGAAGTTATATATACGGCAGTTAAACATAAACACCACAAATTATTGAAAGGAGTATTAGCTACACACTCTTAATATCAAAATAAGTAGCTGTAGGAAAGTTGGAATTTATATGAAAAAGGAATTGGTTACTCTAAAATAAGGGTATACTTTTAGATGTTAAAGTGTGGTTGACACAGTATGTTATATATTTGATTGAGGAATGTTAGCAATATTCTCTTTTTAATACTTTCTACTATTGACTAAAATTTATTAAAATTCACAAATTTTGGTATATCTCACTTCTAAATTAAGAGAGAAACTCATTAAATGAGAAATGAAACTCATTAAAATGTGTAATTTTTAATAAATTTCAACCAATAATAAAGAGTGTTAAAAAGTGAATGTTAGAGACCGTAGCTACATTCCTCATATTTGATATTATCCGCACTATATGCCTTGCACCCCTTTTTTCCCACAAAAATCTAACAAAGTTCTTTCCTTCATCATCTTCAGGTCCAGGATTGATGAATTGTTTCACATTATATATAATCCAATAACTGGGGGGAATCTATTTCTTTATTTTGTAGTGAAAAAGAGAACACATGCAGTTATCGCTAATTTGATGAACTTTTGATACTCAGCTCAACAAGGAAAAAATACAATGTAACTTGTCATAATGAGTATGCAATTAGCCATACTTGTGAGTAAGGAATGTGTCATCATGATTGGTACAACTTGAAGATACAAGTAATTAAACAACTCCAACACTACTTGAAGATTGTGGAAAAACACAAGGAAAGAAACAAAAACAATGGCCTCTTCCCACAGTAGGCACACCCAAGCCAACACCTGCGTCAGATCGTTGTTGTCCAAATAGGATCCTTATTGTCAATTTATCATCCTCCGACTTTGGATACTCCTCATGATTGGAAAAAATTTTGAATTCAAGGAGAGTTATCAATTATCACAGCATCAGATGCCTCAAATTCAATCACTCTAGAACAGTCTTTAGCGTCCTCCAATGTTGGAGGTCAATCATTGGAAAAGAAGCAAGAGCTCCTTGAGATGCATGCACGCGAATAGCACACCAACATGACTTCGTCACATCTCCACTTTAAAAGAAATTGGTTATGAATGTCTGGTTTAAATTTGTTAATTAATTATAAGTTATTGAGTGATTAAATTATCCTTGTCCTGCGCTAATTAGTGACTTTCATTAGACTATGAAAAGATTTAGGTCATGCGCGCTGGCAGCATATATTTGGAGAGGTAAACTTTGCCCATATTGGGACCAGATATTTTGATGTCTCCCCTAATGTTATCTCATTAAACTTATACCACGATTTTTGTATCACCCTTTTTCGTAAGGTGATTAGGAGTTAGTTTCTGTTTCTTTCTTTGAGCTTTTGTCCCTTTTGTCCTAAAACATATATAACAATGTTAGCCGTTTTTTATTTGAATTCACATATTATATAAATTTATAATCTGTGTTATCGGTTTCTTGTGATAAGTCAGACGCTACATACTTATCTTTATGAATAAATATTACATACACTATAATAACTACTTTCAAAATCACCATACATATATTAACTTATATATGTCTAACTATTTTAAAAATCACCATACATATAATACATACATACACTATATCTAATTTTAAATCAGCATGTATAGTAAATATATTAACTTTTGTAACTATTTTAAAAGTTATACTACAGAAAATTTCTTATTGATACAATAAAAAAACTGAGTAAAAAACTTTTACACTGATAATTCACGCCTATTAAACTCTATCTTTATTTCTTTCAAATTTATAGTTTTTATAAATTATCTATAACTAATTATCCTTTGGCTTCAAGCATATTGAAAGGATCGAAAAATTTCTCACTTATAATGCTCTGAAAATTCAAAATTCTATACACATTAGTTATTAGGTAATACTAAGTAAGAATTTCGCCATATTCTTTATGTTTATTTACCTTTTTTTTTATCTTTGATTCTTTATTTATTATTTCAAACTTTATTTAATTTAAAATTTCTTCGGTTGAAAAAATCCATTTAATTTCTGCTTTAAGATTTAATTACCCATTTATTTACTACAATCTTTAAAATTTTTATAACGCAATAGCATTTATAACAGCTTAAAAACCTAACATAGGAAGTGATCCTCTTTCCCGAATTGAAATATATAATTTTCATTTTGATTCTTTAATTTAAATTTCTAGAAAAGACAAGCATGTATTTTGTTGTATGATGGAACCAGGATAGTGACAGGACAGCAGGCCCAATATTGGGGTGCCCATCTCCGGCTTTGGAGAGACTTCAGGTAGTTCATCTGATGGCTTAGTTGGGTAACCAAGGGGCTCCAGCGTTTGAATATATTGATTAGGAAATCACGCAAATGTTCTAATCGGGTCATCACATTTGAACAAAGTTGTATCCAAATCTCCTATAAATCTGCAAAGAAGTTGTTCGAACCGCCTAGGGCATGCCCATTATTTGCATTCTTTCTCTTGTTCCCTGCAAAGTTGTCCACACATATTGAAGCATGTCTTTACTCTTTAGCGATGGGCAATCCATAACATTCACCTCTATCGCAAATCATCACTTACCTTTACTGAACTTTGAAGGATCATCATCTAGATCCATCTCATCATCGTCGCTGTCAATCGCTCCAGCTTCATTTCTCTCTGTGTTTCTTGAACCTTGTAGTATATTATCCAAGTCCCATAGCTGCACAAAAGGAAAATCTTGGATGTTCAGACGACTAGTTTGTTGGTGTAATCTGTACAATAATATAATAAATATACATACTTGTACAGACAGAAACATGCAACCAATGGTTCACACTTTTAACAGTGACCCACCCCCCATTATTAATTAAAACACCTCAGATTGACAGGCCATATTTTAAGCCAAACCGTTGCAAACCCGTCCAACCAGTGTGCTAAAATATATTCTTTATTTTTCTTTTGAAGTTCTATGGACTATCTGATGAATTAACTGATTTAACTTCTATATTTACATACCATAAACTATATTCTTGCGCAATCCCATCATACTAATACAAACAATTAACATATGGTATATAACCATCATTATAAGCACATAATTCTGAGCCTTACGATGTCCATCCCAATTAAGCCACACTACTAGACACACATCAATTAATATTGCTAAAGCCCAAATCTACCATTCGATATAAGCACTCTGGTGGAAATTATTTTATTTTACTCAAAATCCTAAACACTTAAAGAGTCCCCTTTATATTTAAGGCAATTGTTCTTGACAACAAAGTTATGAAGCCCCAATAAATTACCACATAGGGGTTTACAATTACAATCATGATAATGAGTGCCTAGTATAAATGTGCCAAAAAGAAAAGAAAACAATGTCTGTAAATTAGGAAAGAAAAGTACCTTTAACATTTGATCATGAGCGATGCTTCCAAGGAACTTCCTATCATGAGAGAATGCTACAAGACCAAAGAAACCATAAGTGAAGCTTACTAGAAACCAGGAATAAAAAAAGACATGAAAACATACAAAGGTGCATGCTAGTGCTCAAGCACACATTAATGAGGCTGAAAACAGGGGGAAAAAAAATCATAGATGAAATCCCAAAATCAACTCACTGAGACAAAAACTACAGAATTAATACTAAGACACAGGAAAACTACAGAAGATATTGAGGCTTAAAACTATAGAGTCCACATGCAGACTGAACCAGTTACATTCAATGCTTAGAGGAAGAGACTGTAGGTTACCAAGACCCTCAACAGGATACTCCGAGTGTTCTGCAATTGGCTGGATGACTCTGTTAGGTAATATCCCAACCAAGCTGAACATAAAAAAGAACATTAATATAAATGAAACAGAGAACAAAAGAAATAAAAGATTGAAGTACAATTCAAACAAGAAGTACAGTGCTCTCAAACAGCAAAAGACTCACTTGATAATCCCATTCTCTGATCCGGTAATAATCCTATCTTCATCAAGCTAAGATTAAAGAAAAAGTTTATTACAAGACCTAAGAATGGTAAAATAAATAAATAAAAAAAATACTGAAGCTTGAAATAATCATGTTAAGTTATCGATTCACCTTCAACATAGCATCAATAGAGTTCGAAGAGAGACCAATAAATCGATCACTGCAATTGAAACCAATTAGTTAGAACATCAGTTGAAGACATATAATAAGAAATACAGTCGAAGGAGAACATCCAATTAATGTCTCTTAGCCTCTCCTCCAGAAACAAAAAACATTTCTACCATGTAATTCTGACATGTTCCACATCATATACCTACAATCCTTGAAGCATCCCCATGAATACAATAGAATGATTCCAGTTTGTGATCCGCATACAACTTTCCTACCATTCTGGTCACCCAGCCACAAAAATGCAAACATCAGTCATGTGATCATTTTAGAGGGATATGAGTGTCAAACACAGTACATCTTTCAGTACAAAGACATTGACTAATAGCCTGTTGGGTATGCTGTAAAATCATAAATAGATGCATTTTAATTAAAAAAACAATTTAATTTTTTGAGGTATTTAGCCAAAGTATAAAATTTAAGTGACAATAGAAATAGAAAATATACTGTTAAAAGCACGACAAAATTAGATATGCTCCCATGAAGCAAGAATAAAAAAGTAAAATATATTCAATAAAAAAAATTAATAGCACTCTTTTCAAGAAACATTTACAAAAAATTCTTACAAAAGCATAAAAATTCACTGCAAAATCATGGGCACAGACTGACTTTCATACCTTCATTAAAACAACAGACAGCAACTCATCTTCAGAAAATTCAGATCGAGCTTGCACCTTTCAATAAATCATGAAAAAGGTGAGTTAAAATTCAAATGCAATAAGTAAAGAGCATTTATGTTTTAAAAGAAACCAGAAAACACAGATATACAACTTACTGTATTTCTTCGAAGATTGCAAACAGACAGAGTCCCATCTCCACTTAACAACAAAAGGAAATTTAAGGGGGGAAAAAAAGAATTTAGACTATATTGATAGGTTGAGAAAGTAGAATTTGAAAAACAAATTGTTATAATATTCATCAAGCATATTGCAGTTTCATTTGTTAACAGGCTACATAGATAACCACTATAATTAGAAAACATAATCTTATTTCTACAAGTTACAATTAGCCACAACAAGTTACTATTAGAATTTAGAAAACATAAGGGGAAAATTGCTAAAAGAATTTCAAAATTAAAATATATGATTATCCTGCACTTATAGTTTCTTAATTAAATGCAACTATGAATTTGCAAGATAACACACACATCAAGTTTTTTATAATTATAAATTGATATGGCATCCCTCTCCACAAGAAAGTTTAGAAAAAGATCTATACAATCACTACCTACTACCTAGAGAAAACTAGAGTAATTTCCTTTCCACCCATTGATATTTTGGAACAGGTGAAGTACGCAAATTTGCTACCTTGTTGCCAACAGTTTCATTGCATCAGACGCAAAAGTCATGTCTGAAATGTAATCTTCGTGGGCATTAAAAGAATTGCAACAAGAACGTTCTCTGGTATCCCATACCTACAAGAAGGAAGAGCTAAATGAAAAGCATTGAGAAAACACTGCCATCTGACCTTCCCGCAACTCTAAAAGATCATTATTACAACCATCCTCAGAACAGTAATGGGTGGCTTTAAGCAGAATAGTGACTAAAAATGACATAAAAGTAAAAAATATATATGTATGAAAGGAAGAAGAATAAATGATACAATATTCAAATAAGGAACAGAATTTGAAAGGGGAAGGAGAAGGGGGGGGGGAGGGATTATAGATGAACAGATTGCGATAACTATTACGTTATTGGGACCATTGTGGTCCAGATATTTAAATGAAATGAGGAAGTGACCATTGGACCCAGTACTTTCTGTGCTTGCTAGGAGCACAGTGCTTTCAAATTAGTCAAGAATGACTAGTTAAGCTTCATTAATATATAAGCTGGCAAAGATTGTGAAATTTGAAAACAAGTGAGCACTCTATTGTTACCATCCACTATCATAAAAATGACTGAATATCTACATAAAATACTATCAACGCAGATCACAAAATAATCTGGAATTCAGAACAATTACAAATGCTAAGAATTTGAAATAAAAACAAAAAAGTTACCTTTATACAACCCTCATCATCTCCTGAAGCTACAGTTGACTCGGTCAAGTTTATCAATCTATTGACTGCAGCCCTGCCATCACAAAAAAACCACATACAAATTCTAAAGCAATGAGGATACTTGTGATTCTTCTGTAACCCAAATCACAACAAATGTGTAATTGCAGCAAATCTACTCACTCATGAGCATTATCAAGCCGGGCAATTGTAGATCCAGTTTCCACATCAGTAGCCAGTATCGAGCAATCCGGAGAACCTGTCAATAGCGCTAAAAGACAAACATGACAATAAGCATTTTAAAGTCAAACTCATCCACATGAAATCATCAACAAAATATCCAAAATAAAGTGCATTACCACGTCCACCATTGATGAATCGAGCAGCCCTGCAAGACTCAGTGTGAGCATGAACTTCCAACAGCCTGAAAAAAATTATAAAAAAATAAAAGAAGACAATTGCAACACGGGATTGCAAATTAACAGCAATTAACAATGAATCAGCAAACAAAATAAAGTCAATATTCATGTGAGTTTCGTGTATCCAACAATTACTCAAACAAAAGGTTCAGAATTTATACCTCACAGGGATGCTATCAGGGCTATAACGGTATCTGCAGCACACATAATTCAATATAATCATTATCATAAATGCAAAAAGGTATAAATAATAATAATAAAAAATAAAATCTGGGTTAGCTATGGAAGCTGCAGCTCCAATCCAAAGCAACATACAGGTGAAGGTCACCGTTAATTAGACCCGCAACGACGAGATTATCTGACGGGTGAAAATCAATGTCAAATGCAAGTTTCCCCAAATTTATCTCCATTCTTCACCTGTTTAGCAATGCAAAGTGGATTAGAAAAAGATCAAGCAAGCTGAGAAGATGGGATCTCAGAAACTTGAGATCGTCTAAAATAAAGAACAAAACAAAAATCCATCCCTTCCTCTTTCAAGAACACCCACACACAAAAATTGAAAGAAGCAGAAAACGAAATAGAACACGTGATGTTTCAGCCAATTTCTTCATTATAATTGAGTGATACCATCAACTATGAATGGAAGCTGTACTTGCTTCTCTTGAATTGAATGGATGCAGAGTACTTAAACCTAACCCCTCCAAAATGCAGTCCAATGTTATGTAGCATTGGCAAAGTGGTCAACCCATGAAATAAAACGCCGCAGGTTGACCCATCTTTGAGAAATGGATTGAAACAATTTGTGTGTTTTGTTTTCTATTAAAATTTAAAATGAGTTAACATACAATTGGTTTAATGAAAACATTCTCTTTTAAGTTTTCTAGCTAGCTGTACATGTAAATACTTCCTCTCTAGTTATTGTATTTTTTTACACACCAAGAGTTAGGCTATTTGTGGTTTAGTTCAGTTTGGCCTTCAGACAAAAGGTCATCCAAACCAAACATAAAGGTAGTATTTGACTAAGCTTTTTTTTTAGGTTTATCTTCTCCTAAAAAAGGAAAAACAGGGCCAAACACATTTTCCAAATGCTCTTAAAAAATTAAGAAGTTTATTTTTCATAAAAGAAGAGAGGGGAAAGGTAGCCTTTAAAAATAAGATACATACCTTAACCTACCTCTCCCTCTCAAACTGAACTAATCATTATGGGACAAAGACATAAAAATTTCAGTTTCAAAGAAACTTCTAAGCCAAAACTACGAATAGTGCTGTTCAGGTTTACTACTTCAATTGGTCCAATTAACTTTACCTTGACAATGCCTACTAAACATTGGCTGTAATAACTTCTCACATAGTTCAAGTTGTAATATTTGACATTCAAAATCCATTTAGCGGCTTTGATCTCTCCATTCGGTGGGTAGCAAATAATGCTTCACACGGTGCAAATATTAAAGGTAAGCTTGATTTAATTATTAACACTTAGAATTGCACTGCTTTAATTTTGCTGTCATATATGGAGAAGGGTGCACAACTAGATTGGAAACAACTATACAAGGACTTTAGACTGAAGGTTATTATTCACTAGCAATATTCTATTAGATCATGAAATAAATCTAATATTCTATTCACTGGCAAGAACATTTGGACGATACTAGAGGTAGGCAAAGACAAATAGAGTTGTGGTAACTCAATAGGTATGAACTATGTGGTAACTCACATAGATTCACACTAATTATGAAAGCTCTCAGATTTTCCTGTAAGGCTGTATCTGCTGTTAACCTACTGGAGACTATACTGTCCATTGACCCAAGCAACTGGAGAACTGCCTCATCTGCCCTAATGTTGAGGTAAATTGCATTGATTTTTGGAAAATAAAAAATGATAGCAGGCAATAATTTTGGGGGAAAAAAAACATGAATTTTGCAATTTTCTAGCAGAAACGGAGATAGCCTGTAATCGATCAATTTGGTTATAGTGGCAACCGAATTAGTGGAATAGTCGGAGAAGGGAGCAAAGGGCATTATAGATGAACAATGAAAAGCAAGAATGGAGAAGAGAATTTGGAGTTGCGCAGGATCTACCGTAAAGTGTGTGTAACTCTGAGACACTAAAGTCGCTGAAGAAGAAGAAGAAGAAGAACGAAGTTCGGAAGTGGTGAGATGATGATGAGCAAGCAGAGCAGGAGCTGCGGCTGTGGAAGAAAGGAGCCCTGTTCTGTTCTGTGAGCAGGGAATATGGAATGGGAATGCGGCGGTACGGATTATCGCTCTTACCCGCCCCGTAAATCCGTCTCGCATTTATAGGGTATGTACTCAACGAAAAAATAAAAATAAAAAATTCACCCTTATGTATTAAATAAGAACAATAATACCCAAAGGGATTTGTCCTAGTGGAAACATGTTAGGTTTGCATGGCTTAAGAGTGTGTATAGAGATACTCTATATAAGAGGTTCTTGGCTCGATTCCTTCAAAAAACATCTCCTTAAGGAGGGGGTTTACCCATGTTATTCTAACCCTTAGGACTGTGAAATTCCCCCTCCATAGTTTTCATTTATCAAAAAAAGAAGAAGATAAGAACACCAATATTGAAAGAGAATGTTTTTAGCTGTTATTTTTCAATAAGAATGTTTTTAAGAATTTTTTTAACCTTTTATCTCTTTCAATCTATCATTTTCAATATGTTTAGTTTTAAATTAAATTTCCATTTTTTTAAAAAAAAATTATTAATAATTAAAAATTAATATTGTATTACAATAATTGTTTATTATAAATTTAAAATATAACTTATATGTTCAAAAATATTTATTTATTATAAATTTTAATTATAATATAATTTTTATACATTTTGAAGTATATATTATAAATATTAATTATAATATAATCATAAATTGTCGTGCCTATGTGTCCGCATTTCTATTGCGCTAAATTTGATATATATCGTACTCCATTTGGACTCAAATATAAGCAAAAATAACTAATTTCATGGTAAATTTGATATATATCTTATTGCATTGCATGAAAATGAAAAACAATATCAAAAAAATGTATTATTAATAATTTTATAACGTTATTGTCTTGAAAAAGAAATATGAATAATGTCTTCAAAAGGTTTTTTGATCTATTATTTAGGTGGCAAGGCATATAGAAAAGTCAAATTCAATCGAGTGACCCCATTTCATCTCTACTTTTTTCCTTTATTTGAATATCTAAAAATGGGTGACTTTGGTGTTTAATTCATTTTTTAAGGTAAGATCAATAATTTTATAAGTTTAATTTAGGTTTCAATAAGTCTTATTTAATTTAATCATTTAACTTCCATTTTTATCCAACATTTTTTCTCTTCGTTTTGTTAACCAACACAATTATTCCATATATATAGAATGTATTCCATATTACAGCATGTATGTGACTTTAACACATTAGTGGATGTCATCATGTCAATGGTTGTATTTAATTTTGATAATACATGGAAATTTAAATTATAATTAAAGTGTTATAATATTAGTCTGCATTTGTATTTTTTAAGGTACTTATACAGCAATTGATTATAGCTAACAGTCTGCAATTGCAGTAATTGATGTTTATCAGTGTTTTTTTTTTCGAGTGGTGGTTTGTTTTTTGGGATATTTTTATTGTGAGGATAAATGACTGAAATGAGAAACAGTCTAAGATTGCTGGCAGCATATTTAGAGGTTCATTCCTTCTCTTCCTTTGGTTTTAGTGTTAGATATAAAATCATTCATGAGCCTTCACCTCTAATAGTTTAAACTTTCACCTAATTAGTAGTTTATTGATAATATTTATAACAGTCAGAGACTTAGAGTAATTGTCTTTCTTTCTTTAATGACTTGTAGGCACAACAAATTAAAGCGAAAGAACGATAACAACTACAAATGCAGCAATTGCTATTAATTCAAGGTCAACTACAAAGAAGGGATTCTAATCATCCTCCCCTTGGAGGTATCACTACAAGAGTGCTAACTAAAACAAAATATATTGCATACGGATTTCAACAACATTTAAAACAGTAACACCTAAATATAAAACCCCAACTAAAACATGTTCTAAAATTTACAACCCTAGTCTGTCTAAGAAGTTAAGTGACCTTTATGATAATAGTTATCTGGCTTAAGGAGTGCCAAAATGCCACCATTACTCCTCATTAGTTAACTCTTCTTCCACTTCTTTTGTTAGCAGTCTCCTTATCAGACTCAAGTTGATCTTGCAACAAAAGCAATAGCTTTAAAACAGGGGAAGAATAAACGTAAACAACTATCATATAAAGCACACTTAGAAGTAAAAAATAAACATACTTCATTTTCACCAGCTTTGTAGCTTTCCATAGCCTTCTCTCATACATTGCCTTAAGTTCAATAACTTTATCCATATAAGGTTTCTTCTCTTGAAACATCAAGGCATATCATGAACATCACACAATTAAACAATTAAAGGAACACTTGAACCAAAACACAACACTTGTAACTTCATCAGTATAGACTTCCATTCTTGCCAGCCTCTTTACTAACCTACAGTTTTCCAACAAATAAGCTAATCAATGAATCCTAACACTAATTCACCAAAGAAAACCAAAGGCATACTTCAACAGTTTTTGCTTACCCTTTTAACGTCCTCTGAATCAGGATTAGCTTCCTTGAAAAATTTTCTAGAATTATCCCTGCAACAAATTATTTCCCCAATCAAACACAAATGAAACCACATCATAATTAACAGTACAAAATAATCCTTACCAAAATAGATAGCCTTTTTTCCCTTCGGCTCTTTAGATTTGATGAAGGAAATAGATTGAGAAAATAATCTTTACCAAAATAGATAAAAATAGATTGAGAAAATAAGAAGGAAGTAATCATCTCTCTAGCTTCTTAACTTCAATAGTCTATTCCACAACCTGAGCATCTGAACAACCAAATAAAATCAAAATTACAACAAAGTAACTTAAAAAAAAAATGGGACAATCATACCTAGGTTCATTTTAATTTAAGCGTGAAGACTACAACTATGCGTGTCGATGAGTGCCAGTGACACATTATTCTTGCAATTGTCGCTGCCAAAAATCAAAAAGAAAACCCAGACATGCACATCAGCAAACATCAATAACAAAACCTGAAGTGAAATATGCTTCTTAATGTCATCGCATCGTAATAAAAGACATAAACAACAGAGCACAATAACAAATAACCTAGTAGGCTACTTTTAACACGAATGCGCAATGGTAGTTACATTTGTACAGGTGCTTGTGAGGCATTACAAAATGGCATTTAAATCTCCCACTCTCATCTGCTTCTACAATTCAAACATAGTAGGGGTAAAAAAAGATGTGGGAGAAGAAGAAGACAGTTCGAGAGTGACAAAGATGAGAAGTGAGAGAGGCACAATATTGAATCATGGAGAGTGTGCAGTTACACCAATAACAATTAAAAGGGTATTAAAGTTAAAAAAATTTGTACTCAGCTTTGAAGGGTAAGTGAAACCGTATCAATTGTAAGTGGGATAATGTGCAGTTACTCAATTTCCAATAGAATGTGTACACCAAAACTTGGTATCCCGTTTTTGGTGTACACATTTGTTTAAGACCCTTTTACCCTTTACTTCATTTTATTTGTTAGTGTACGAGATAAAAGGAATATATCTATAACAATAGATAAAAGGAATACAACTTTTTGGTGTACACATTTGTTTAAGACCTTTTTACCCTTTACTTCATTTTATTTGTTAGAGTACGAGATAAAAGGAATACAACTTTTTGGTGTACACATTTGTTTAAGACCCTTTTACCCTTTACTTCATTTTATTTGTTAGTGTACGGTGCTTTTTCTTCAAAGTAACTGCATTGTCATTCAATTTTTATTCCGGATTGCAAACTGACATACAAGACCACCATTTTTTGCATAATAACTGCACCTTCTTTTCTCTCTTCTTCTCTCTTCTACGTTTTCAATCTGTTGCCTAAATTGCCTTTTCTCTCTACGTTGCACGTGAATAATAGGTATAATTCTCCTCTTTCTCTCTTATTCCATCCATTCGCACTCTGCTAATGATATCCACTGGAAATGTAGAATTGTTTTTTTTTTTTTTTATATTCATAATTTTGATGAATTTAATCCTTCTTTCCAAGTAGTTTTCACGATAAACTATGTTACAACTTCTGCTTTGAGTGTTTTGTTGAAGTCCTTGAGTTTTTTTTTCTCTAAACTATGTTGCTATGGGAATGGCTCAAATGAGATTATGGCTTCTCAGCTGAATTTGATTTGATATTGTTTTATGTCAATTGTGATTGTTGTTTGCAAATATTTTGAAGATTTTGGATTTTGAATTTCAATTCTGCTCTTCGATCATATAAAATTGAGGGCATCATGTCTGTCAAATTAATAGCAACCTACTAATTAAAAGGCATTAGGGCTTATTGGTTGGGTTTTTTTTCCCGGTTTCTTAAATCAAGGTCGAGGACGAGGTTGGGGATATCAATACCTACCTCGCCCCCTTCCCTAAACCCACCCTAATAGGTTAATTATTATATTATCCTTAATAAGTAATGTGTATTACAATAATGCCATTAGGATGGAGTTTACTATTCCTTCTGTGAAACACTACTCTATTCCCTCGTAAAACATACATTGCCGCTGCTGTTTGCCTTTTTCTCTTTGCTTTCACTCTTGTTGTTGCTAGACTATTGGGCTCTCACCTGAGTAGTCTCTTTTTGGTTGCATTTGGCTTGTTGCACTCTTATCTCTCGCTCGTCGTTGTTATGTTGCACCCTATTGCAAATTTCCATCTTTCTCTTGCTTGTTTTTGCATTATAAATTTTGTTATATTATTTACTCTCTCTAGTTTATTGTAATCACAATTTCTTAAGTTTACCTTTATGATTTTCAACGCAGGGGTTGGTTTTGTTACTTGAGTGTATTGGAGTATTAATTGCGTTAAAAATTTTTGGTGGGCAAGGAAACCCGACCCCAAACAGGGGCGGGGTATTAAATTTTAGTCTCGTCAAGGATCGGGGTCAGGAGCTTTGTTGGGGGTCAGGGAAAGAAAACCCATCCTTGCCCTACCCCACCCTGTTGCCATGCCTAATGGGCACCCGTTTAGTTATCCATTTTCAATTTATAGTAGATTTTATTTGTGAGTATCTCTAGATATGTGATTTTTTGTTATCCTTAATAGTGTATGGAAAGTTAGTTGTTTATTCTTTTAAAATAAACCCTCAATCGGTTGACCACGGGTTCAACTTGAGTGAATTGCAAAGTGACTTAGGTCAAATTTATAGTATGCTTGTCATTGAAGTTAATCCATATTCTTATATACTTCTTCGTTCAACTGACTTGAAATGTGGGCAAACAATAAACCTTAAAAATGACAACTTTAATTAAACTTATTTTAATTAGTTAAATACACATCTAATAAGGTTTTGTGTACAATCCGTAACATCTATTTCTTTTGCCTGGCATTCATTTTTTTTTCATGTTTTATTTTATAATTCTATGAGCTTCTTGTACATGGTTATGAAATGAATTCCTCTCCTTTGAGTAAAATTTGAAATATATAAATAATAAAAAATATAATAATTAATTAAATAAATAAGTAAAAAAATATATGTAGCTTACAATTAGGAAGAAAATAAGAAAAGAACAAATTTAGAAAAAAAAATGAAAATATTCCATTTAAGAGTATAAGTAAAGAGTAAATTACACTAATACTCCCTAAGATTTTTTGAAAATACATAATTTTTTTTAACGTTTACAATAACTTATCTTATAAGGGTACACAATGTAATATTTTTCTAACAATCAAAATGGTTAATGTAATATATAAGGGATATCAGTGTAATGTTTTTCAAATAATTAAGGAGGTAAGTGTAACATTAAAAAAAGAAAGGGTATTGATCCCTCCATTGTGCTTAATTGTACTTTTATCTTAGTTGTGCAAATTTGGTCCTCCATGTTTCAATTGTACAAATTGAATCCCCGACTTATCAAAATTGTGTGATTGTAGTCCATTTTTGCTAAATATTTAATGAATTTTGTTGATGTAGCGTGTGAAAATTCAAGACAAAATTATCACAAAATGGCCTTGGTGGGATTTGAAAACTTAACCTTAGTGTCTCATAACAACCGTCACCAAATAACCCAATGAGGTTCTTTCATATATGAATGAAAAATATAATATATGTAATGTAAATGAAGACAAAAATTGCACATATATTTACCACTACTAAATAAACAAATTTATATTTATTATATATATTATTAGTATTAATAATATTATTAATAAATTAATCACAATATTATTATTATATATTAGTATATTAATATATAAATTAACAATTTAGTAAATATAAATTATTTAAAATATGATATAAACAATGAAAAAATATACTATTGTGATACTTCAATTAATATACTATTGATGGTGAAGGAATATATTAATAAAATAATAATCATAAAAAAATATTAATATTATTAGTATTATTTTTTATTAATATGTTTATGTAGAAGTATAAATTAATATTAAAAGAATTATTAATAATATTATTAGTATTAATGTTGAGGCAATTGAAATCCATGATAATGTTAAGCATCTAATTTATATATTTTAATCACTAAAATTTATATATCATATATTTTTAATTAATCTAATAATTTATATCAAATATTCATATATGTAAATCATATTTTAAGCAACTTATATTTATTCAATTATTAATTTATTTATTAATGTACTAATATTATATAATAATAATATTATTAATTTATTAATAATAATAATAATCAATACAAATTTGTTTATTCAATAGTGATGAATATATGTGTAATTTTCATCTCTATTTAACTTACATATATTATGCTCTTCATTTATATACTAAAGAAATTTATTAGTTTAGTGCTTGATTGATGTTATTTGAACTTAAGGTTAGGGACTTAGATCCCCCAAGACCATTTTGATAGCGACTATCATGGTAGTAGTGGCGACGATAGTCATGGTGGTAGTGATGTGTTAATACCATGTCTATTGCCACCATCACTATCATTGTTGTTGGTCATATTGGTGGTGGTAGCGACAACGACGGTGATGGTGATGACAGTCATGATGGTAATAGTGATAGTCATGGTAATGATGATAATGAGTTAACAACAATCTTGAAAAAGAATAACGTGATAATTAAGATATTTTAAGACATAATAATAAAGATATTTTAAAAATTTGATTTTTATTTGGTAAAAATTTTAAATATTTAATGGTTACATAAGGTTTTAATTTGAATTCTTAAGTATTTCAATGTAGACCTTTCATTTTAATTTAACGGTTGATATTAACCATTCTCATTCTCATGTTATACTCACACACATATTACAAGATCATATACAATTAGAACACTGAGTTTAAGCTTGTTGCAAACATAATGCCAAATTTTAATGAATTGACAGACTTGATCTCAAAATCCCGCCATGGTTCGAGGATTAACAGTCTTCTCTGCAATTCACACTTCCAATTCTAAAATTATTGAGATAAAGTAAACTAAAATTTTGTAAATATAATCTTATAACAAAAAAATTTAATCTAATGGCAAATTTTAAAATAAAATTATCCAATAAAATATTATTAAACGGTGTAAACTTCTAAAGAAAGAACCAAAATCAAACCCGAAAGTCACAAGTTTAATCCGTCACACAAAGATACGACCTCATTCTGACTGCTTAGAGATTGGTATCAAAATAATAACTACTCCCGCCAGCTTGCATGCAAAAACAGGGAAATGAAAAAATGCCATCACTAAGCCACCGTGAGAAAAGGTATGCTGAATTTCTACAGAAAACTGTTGTCATTGGCTACTTTCATATTTTCCTGCCATGTCCTCTTCTTCATCCACTGGAGCCTACCATTCTGGCCACCGCTTAGAGTTGCTCAGCCTGTAGTTCAGGAGGACTTCTTCACCTTGAAGAGCCCTAGTTGCTACCAGAACAACAGTTTTCAGGGTAGGAACTTGTGATTGACTGTTTCTGGAAACTCCAGATTTGAACCAAAAGCTGCCAAATCTCTTCATGTTTACTTCTGCATTGCCAAATAATATATTGGGTATGTAAACTCTCATGCTATTTTCAGTCAATGGAAAGTCATAAGGGCAAATCATGACATTTGGAAGCATCCCTTTTGCAGGGTGATTAGCAAAATGCGCTAAGGCCAACGGGTTTCTACACTCAACTACATCATCATTATCATTATTTTCTACCTGGGAACCTTCCAAAGGTTTACTAACACTGTCTGAACCCTTCTCAGCTCCTTCATTATCAAGCTTGTTTTCTAACATTTTTCTACCATCGAATCGTTCTGGCCCGTCACCTCCACAACCCCAAGGTTGGGCGTCAATGACAGTCCCATCATATCTTGTAATCAAATAGGGGTTCTGCTCATCAACGTATCCGGGAATATAATGATAATAAGTCGGAGAATAGACCACACCAGGATAAAAGGCCAGTACAGCACCAACATCAACTGCACCATCCAAAAATAGACCATGGCCAGAATCCTTGTGAGATATTTGAGAAGGTTTAACATTAAGCGAGTAGCCAAGTTGATCCTTTAATTTCTGAGAAACTTCAAATTGGCTTAATGGTCTTTGTTTAGAGACAGCTGTGCAACACACATGTCAATAACAAATGGTAGACAGGCGACAGTTAAGAGAATTTCATGAATAAAAAAATTCATTGTAAATAGAATAGGTTATTTTTCTATACCACCATGAATCAAAAGGAAGAGAAAGATGACTAAAACAATGAGCAAAATATTGCAAAATGACAAGTAAAATAAGGGGAAGATGAAAACAAAGATAAAATCACTGGAAATGTTATTAGGTGAATCACACCTACCTTTAGCAGAACTAAGCCCGCTATGGTGAGGTGAACTGTTTGCTTGTTGAGATAATTCCAAGTGATCATTCACCATCTTTTCATTTTGAAGAAGAATTTCATCCATGCATGTGCAAAATGCTTTGATTTGAGAATGAACATTTTCTTGTACTTGCATTTGTTGATCGGCAAAAGAGGCTTTACTGGCCATTTCTATAATCTCTTCTGCATCTGCTTCATCAGCATTCTTCCCCAACCGATTGTAGCTGGATATTTAAGTCTTTGCATGAGCAAAATATGTCAAAATGTTAAAAAGGATAAGCATCACATAGTATACAAAAAAAAATCAAAATAATTGGCATTGAAGTTATTTGAATCCATAATAGCACAAATAGAGGATAATTTGTCTATGAAATCTTACAATTGAAGATCTAACATCTCAATGCTAAAATGAACTTAATCCTTCTGCATTTTCTTCCATGTTTCTTCGTGTTTCTTTTATTGTTTTTTTATAAGGATTGGAGGATACCTTACCCTCCCTTTTCTTGTAGTTTCCTTCTATTTAATAACATCAATATTATAGGTCTCTTCACAAGCATCAATGACTTATCACTAATCTTTATCACAAGCAGAGGTTAAATGTGGTTTCACTTTTATCAGATGCCAACTCCATTTTTTCTATATCATCTTACATAATGATAAGAAGCAATTGCTCATCTCCATCAACCTCATAAGACAATCGGAGTCAATCATTATTATATTTATTAATATCATCAATATCTGAAGGGATACCACTACCCAATGGTTCTATGATCATGACATTATCTTCATATTCAAATAAATGCATATCAATAGAATTTCTCATCAGCACAAAACCAGTTGATTGTCTATACTCTATATAAGAAGTAGCATTCATTATCATTAGTTAAATACAATGAATTGAAGTTTTGAAATTCAGAACAAGACCTTAAGCTATCCCAAATTGGCTAACTTAATAATAGGGAATGCAGCTTGATTTGGCAGCTCCAGTTTAGAGACACTGGCTTTCAAACTCAAAGCGGTGAGCATATATATTTCACCTAGCTTCTAGGTAGATAGTTGCAAAAGACATCTTCATTCACTTCCAACTTTATTTGAACCATCTGAACCATTTTTAACCCAAGCTGCTAACCAAACTGAATTTTGACAGATCTGTTTGACTGGCTTCTGCCTCCTTTGATTATTAATATACATTGGGACATAAACTCAGTCTTTTGTGTCAAACCATTCTTTCTGAGTAATTAGCAATATATTGTGGGCTCTTTCTATCACTCTTTTCCTTTTTTCATCTAATCTCCAGAATATCAAAAGTAATAATAGTCTTTAAGCAAGCCACAGTGGGATGATTGAGAGAGCAAAAATTCTGAGTTTGAGTTTACAAAAAATATTGACTCATGCATGAAACAATGTGTAGACAGCAAAATGTCCCATTAACACGATATAAAGAAAAGAGGGTGCCCCCCAAAAAAAGGGGACTGAAATGGATAATAAAGCAAATGGATGAATCTTCACAATTAAAATTAATGCACCCTCACTACTAATCATTAAACTCAGACAATAGAAAAAGACCAACCTTGTATAAAGGAACAAGCGGTTAATGTCAGCTTCAAATTGTAGTTGTCTAGGATCCCTAGCAAAAACAGGATTTTTTGCCAGGGTTTTCACAGCCTGAAAACAAATTCAGACCAAGATTGTTGTAATAGGTTTCACAGGATGCACAACAGGTAGAATAAGATATCATAGTTTAGCACAGCATAAGACCATGGAGAGTTCATAAACACTAATCTCTGTAAGAACTAACACTATATCCTGCGAATTGATACACGAAGGATTCTTCTCTACCAGCCAAACAAAACATACTATGCTCAGAATGAGTTTTAGTCATTCATTCAAGACCACAATAATTTTAATTGTTTATCATTTGTCCATAGTTTTATAACAACAACAACAACATCAATAATTTACACAATTTGGCATATTCATAGCAAAAAGTAATTAATTTTCCTACAAAAGATGAGGAGATACCTCTTGAAATTTCTGAAATAAAAAAGCCATCGGTGATTTGGGGAGGAAGAAGCTACCATTCACAACCTAACAAGATTTTTATGAACATTGAACTTTAGAAGCTGGAAATGTACTGCCAGAGGAACGAGAGGCTCAAATCAGTTGGAAAGTGGCACTTGAAATAGAAAATATACACTGAAAATTAAACAGGACAATATAAATCAAGGAAGAGCACAACCACAGAAAAATCAACGAAACAACTACAAAAAATAAGCAAACTATTATGCCTGCACTGCTGCAGCATGGCATTTCTATAAACATCTAATCAACCTATTAACATTACATTACCTCCTTTCTAACCATTTCTCTATCGATCAAATTAAGCTGCTGCTCAAAGACAGCAGCTTTACCCCCCTATGCATTACTAGAATTGTTGGTCTAACAATAATAACCCGCATTTTGATCACTACTCTCCCAAATTCAACAGAACAGACCCTACCAGAATCATGGCATTTGTCCAAGTCAGTTACTTAGACAAGCTGACTACCTGGGGAACAAAATCATGTGCCAAGCGCCAAGAACCCATGAACCCTAGTTGTATTCAATTCTCTTATCCCAATTGAGGGAATTCTTATTCATAACTCATCCTCACTTCCCCACTATTTCTGTCCTCTTCTCAATCTATAATTTCTCGCAAGTACAGTGGCATTTGACAACTCACACAATTGAAGACTTTTAAATTTATCAAAGGAATCCAGTATTCATTGCTCAGAAACCTTATTCTTCCAAAGCATGTATTTCACCTTTTACCAATTATTAAAAAAAATAAATGTGTCAATGAGCATCACAGAAAGGAAAAGGCATAGAACTGTGGTAGCTGCTAATTGGTGTAGTAGATTGATAAAGGGAAAGCCAAACCCAAATACAAGTAGATCGACAGTTCAACAAAACACCAGGGAGGGACAGTAATAATATAACTACTTACTTACGAAGTATAACTCGAAAAAGAGAAAGAGATGGTGGGTATTCACTATTCAAAGATGAAAAGAGTAAAAGAACGAACCTTTGAAAGCAAAGTGATCAGGGAACAATCACCACCGTCGCCGCCCTTGGGGATGAGGATCTCCTGCAGTCAGAGAGAGAAAGAATTTTGAATCTTAACCCTTAATTTTTTTTTTTAACTTTATAAATATAATATAATATAAGAAGAAGTAAAAAATAAGCCATTAGATGATTACTGCACCCTTTTACTCTGTGAAATGTGACCGTAGGGTCGTTTGGTAGCAAAGAAATATCATAGAAGGGGATAGAAGAGCAATGAAATGAAACAATTTTGTCAGTTTGGTAGCGCAGAAACTTGATAAAATTTTTGAAAATATATGTGGGATTTATCGTAAAAAATTTCTTCTCAAAACAGTAAAAAAATGCGTAGAAATCACTGTGATCTATGTCTACTCTTCTTCCAAATGTCAAGTAAATTGATTTATTTGGATGTCCAATAAATTGGTTTGCTGTTTTTTTTTTTTTTTTATGTTTTCATCGTAAATCAATTAGGGCCCTTTTTAATATACGAAATTGATTTTAGTTGTATGAAATCGATTTTAACATATGAAGCTCCCTTGTTTCGCTATATAATAATAATAACAATAAATAAAAGTAATATTAATAATAAAAATAATTATAATTATTAATAATAAAAATAATGTTAATAATAAAATTTAATAATAATAATAAAAATAAAAATAAAAAATAATCTAAAAAACTTAACTTTTTCTCTATTTCCCCTCAACCAAACAACCTTAACTTCCATTTTATTTCTCACCTATTTCTCTTCTCTTCTTTTCTTATCTCCTTCCTTTTTTTTGCTTTATTTCTTTCCTCTCTACCAAACACACCCGTATTGAATCTAGGTCCGTATCTTGGTGGGATTTTTTTTTAACTTGGGGTTAGAGCTATCAAAAATGGTTCAGCCTATCCAGGCTCTAAATTTTGTAGCCTAAAAAGGATTGGGCCAAACGGGTCAAGCTGAGCTAATAGAGTGCAACCCCAAAAAGTACAATGCCATTTTGGTTCGGTATTATTTTTCTTTTCCTTTGTAAAATTTAAATAAATAAAAAAAGGGGTCAATTTTGCCCTGGCCCGGTAGGCCAATGAGTCAGGCCAAAGAAAATGTGACCTATAAGAAATTCAGGTCGGCTTGCTCTGAACAGCTCATTTTGACACCTCTACTTGGGATAAAAGTGAGTAAGAATTTGGTGCTATCTTTTTTTTAGGGGGTACTTTGGGCTTAATTTGATGCAATTCAAGGGAATTAATTTTTACACTACTCTTTTTTTTTTCTTAAATATGTCTCTAGTCCCTATAGAATAGGTGAGTTTTGATTTTGTTTCTTGTAAAAAAAAAATAGTTTTCATCTCTCAAAAATATAAAATTATTGTTTTTGGTTCTTATTATTATATAACACTTATTAACTACTTAAATGTTTAACGAAATATCAAGTAACCATCCTACTGATCTTAGGTAATACCTACTAGTGTTTGTGGTAATATGTCAGCATGTGACTCCTATTCGTAAAGTAAATGTGATGAACCAAAAATAGTGATTTTAGATTTTTGATGGATGAAAACTAAAGAAAAATATTTTATAGGGACTAAAACCAAAATTCACTCATTTTGTAGGGACAAAAAATAATGATTTAAATTTTTAGAGAGATGAAAAACCAAGATTTTTTTTTTTTACAAATACCAAAATCAAAACTCGCTTATTTTATAGGGACTAAAAATATATCTAAATTTTTTTTTCTCTAAATACATCACGTATCTCTTTTTTTTATTTTTTTAAATACTTCTAATGTTACAATCATAACAAATTAATTTTAGGAATTAAATATTCGGAAGTCTAATTATATTCCAGAATTATAATCCAGGAAGTCTATTTGTATAGTTTCGAAAACGTAGTTATAAATGTGTTCCAAAATCATATTTTCTAAACTGTACAGATAGAGTTTTGAAATTTTATTTTCGATATATTTTCATATCACTAGAACATTCTGGAAATTAACGAATCAAACAAAGAGAGGATTGATTGTGAGAAACAAAGGGAGATGAACAGAGGGTAGACAATAAGGAATAAGAGGGAGTATATACATAAGCTTTAAACGTTACTTTTAGAAGTTTAATTTCGAAATATATAAATAGGTTTTTGGGAAATTTAATTTTGAAGTGTTTTTGGAGAGAGGCGTGTGTTATGGTTTCAGAGAACAAATGTGGGAATTAATATGTTAATAGGAGAGAGTATTTTAAGGGAAAAAAAAAATTAAAATAAGGATAGAGTTATGGTGTAATGATATATAAAATGACAAACGTGTAAACTTTAGGCGTACTAAAATTGTGTTTGTTTTACTTATAATGTGTTTGGATTGGTGGTAAGAAATTATGATAGAAGTAAAATCATAGTGAAATTAACATTCATAAATTAATTATTTGTTACTTCAAAAAATCATGGTGAGTGCAACTCATCATATTATCAAACATGCACTTGATCGATGTTGATTGTAACTGAAAGGTGTTTCAAACGCACCCAAACCTTTTCAATGTTAAAAATGAAAAATTTGAAATATAAATAATTTTAAAAGTGTTCCATACTTTGAACACATTAGCTAGCTAGGAGCAAATTGGGCTAGTGGAGGCACAGGAATAACCATAATTACGAAGTAAGTGTAAAAAGTTTAACTTTGCCAAACTAAATATAATTAATGGATTCATGAGTTCTTTTTATTTAAGGTAAAGAGAAATGCTAGCAACACACTTTCTAAGATACTCTTTTAAACAAATCCTCTCTTATTGGTTGAAATTTGTTGAAGATTACAAAAATTTGTGAGTCACACATCTTATTTAATTACTCTCTCTCATGATTTTGTAGTCTAATAAACTTCAACCAATAATAGAATATGTGTTATGAGGAGTTTGTTAGAGAGTGTGTTCCTAACACTCCTAATAAAGGTCACTTTTGATCCAAGCCAAAAGAGTAGTGTATCATAGCTAGAAGTGAGAAGATGGGAGGACATGAGAAGCGAGGAAATGAACGAAGAGAGAAAGGGCCTGCTCTGGCCTTAAGATAGGAACTTGGTGGCCAGCACCTCTAATGGTGGCAAAGGTGAGGCCACCCTCGTACACCTCCATCCACCCTGCCACTTGATGCTTGTGAAACCAAGCTCTCCACTCTTTCTTTACTTTCAAACCCATCTTCTTTATGCTGTATCTTGTTGATGTCACTGGAACTCTACCATCCGTGTCCCCACTACATATGCATGTCAAAATTAACTCATCACCTTATAATATTAACCATCAAAAATTAAAAGAGAAATGTTAGAAAGGCTAGGACACACTCACTCATCTGTCCCACAAAATATATGAATTCATTCTCTATTTTAGTGGGTCTCATTTTTAAATTAAAAGGACACATATAAATTTCAATTCATAAAAAGAATGTATAGAAAAGAAAATCGATCTCCTCAAACCTAAATACAATGGCATAAACCTGGAAAGTTCAAATACTACACATTATTTGAACTAAATATTTCGAAGTACCTGTATATCCAAATGCGTAAACCGGCATGTAAGAGCTTCTCAATAATTGGCAAAACTGTGTTTGGTGAGTCATTCCATTTGTTAATTACATCGCTTCATCATAAAACAAAATAACTTGTCAAAGCACAAATTTACCAGCGTTTAATACAAAGACAAAGTTTTTAATGCATAGGGAAAATTAGATTACACATTTCCACACTAAATAAGAAAGTTTTTGTTGGGATCATTAGCATAGGCTGTTATTAGGGACAAGTTAGTGGAAAATTTGGATAATTTATATGAAATCCTAAGTTCATATCCTATTGTAGTTATTGTACATTAAAAAAATTAGCATATGCTGTTAATTAATAGTAAATTGTAAGAATTTAATTGGAATACAACTTTAAAAAGAAATTTTATGTTAATATTAAATAATATTTTGAAATGTCATTTTTTATTATCATGTTATTTATTTTCAGGAATTAATATACATACTAAATAATAAAATGTCAAAATATTAATAAATATCAATATATATAAAAGTATTTAACTATCAAAGCATATAATTACACAAAGAATATTTTTGGGTCCGGTTTAAGACACACCTTAGGTTTGCTTAGCTTTATCCTGTAAATATAATATTTTAGACCTTATAATTCAAAAAAGTATAAGATTTCTTAATTATTTTTGGTCAAGGATTTCTTAACTTAAAGTAATAAATTTTTGCCCAATATGACAATGCAGTACTATTGTTTGTATTGATACAATTTGACAATTTATTTTAAGCAAATCCTTTAATTTTAATATTTCATTTTTAAAATTTTTATGACATAGTTATAATATATATATATATATATAGGGGTGCGTATCATATGATAATGACCTCAACCATTAAATTAAAATAGAAGGCCTAATTAAAATACTTAAGAATTCAAATTAAAATCTCATGTAACTATCAAATCTCTAAAAGATTCACTAAATAAAAATCAAATCTCTAAAAAAATCAATTATCACGTCCTAAAATATCTTAATTATCATATCACTTGTAATAGCCCCAATTTTTAGTACAAGAAATAAATCAAAAGGAGACTTATTTTAGGACTCTAAACTATTATATTATTTGATTCAAAATATCTTAGATGCTATTATTAAATTTATTATTGTTATTATTATTATTATTGATATTATTATTGTTATTACTATTATTGTTGTTGTTGTTGTTGTTGTTATTATTATTATCACTATTATTATTGTGGTTGTTGTTGTTGTTATTGTTATTATATTTATTATTATTATTATTATTATCATTATGAGGTTGTTGCAATTATTATTGTGGTTGTTGTTGTTATTATTGTTATTATATTTATTATTATTATTATTATTATCATTATGAGGTTGTTGCAATTATTATTGTGGTTGTTGTTGTTATTATTATTGTTATTATATTTATTATTATTATTATTATTATTATTATTATTATTATTATCATTATGAGGTTGTTGCAATTATTATTGTTGTTGTTACTATGATATTATTAAGGTTATTATGGTTATTAATATCCTAGTGCTAGAAATTAGTAAGAATAATATAATAGGACCTAAGATAACATCTAAGGCTCAACAGGGACATAAGCCCACCAAGCCACCCACCCACCTATGTTTTATAAAAAGGGGAAGATAGAGAGAAATTAGGATTAGTTGTGAGAAAATAAGAAATGCAAAAGAGAGAGAAGAGAAGAAGGGAAACCTAGGCACCCTTCTTAGAGATTTAGCAATCACCTCCTGGTGAATGCAGTCCCTTGCATGTTCCCCCTTCACCATAATTGCATGAATCCTGATTATATGTGTGTCTATCATGTTCCTTCTTTCCCAAAATTGTATGAATCCTTATTGTATGTGTGTCTAGCATGTTCCCCTTTCCCCATGATTGTTTGTTATTATTTGTCTTACCTTCATGATAATTGTATGCATATACCATGTGGGGTTAGGATGAGGGTTTTGTACTTGTTAATGTCTATGCAAGATTGAGGGCTATTCTAATGTTTAGGAATATGATTGTTTCTCCTTCTTTGTTCGTGTGAATATGCATCATCCATGGTTAGGGTTTTGTGAGGGTTTTGGAATATATGTTGAATTGCTGGTTTTAAATTGTAATATTATTATTGTTGTTGTTGTTGTTATTATTATTGTTATTACTATTATTATTGTTATTATTATTGTTGTTGTTATTGTTGTTATCATTATTATTATTATCTCAATCTCCATAAATAAAAAAAAAGATATAGTTTATCCTATAGATAAAAAGATAAAGATGTAGTCTACTGCATAAATAAAAGATAAAGATATAGTCTATCCTATAGATAAACGATGAAGATATATTTTGTTCATAAATACAAGATAAAAATATAGTTTAACCTATAAATAAAAGATAAAGATATAGTTCATTCCATAGATAAAAAAGATATAATTTATCCAATAAATAGAAGATAAAGATATAATTTACCCTATAGATAAAAGATAAAGATATAGTTTACTCGATGGATATAAGATAAATATATAATTATCCTATAGGTAAAAGACAAGATGTATATCTATTCCCATAAATAAAAGATAAAGATATAGTTCATCCTATAGATAAAAAAGATATAATTTATCCAATAAATAGAAGATAAAGATATAATTTATCCTATAGATAAAAGATAAAGATATAGTTTACTCCATGGATATAAAATAAAGATATAATTATCCTATAGGTAAAAGACAAGATGTATATCTATTCCCATTTTCCATAGCTAAAGATAAGAAGTAACTATATCCCATAGGTAAAGATAAGATGTATATCTATTCTCATAGGTAAAGATAAGATGTATATCTATCCCCATAGATAAAAGATAAGATGCATGCCTATTACATAGGTAAGAGATAAATTATATATCCATCCTATAGGTAGAGGATAAACATTTGCTTATCCCCTTAGACGGATTAGGAGTGAGTGAAATTTGTATCAGTTTTTATGTTGCAAAATGTGTATGAAAAATTGATGAGCATTGAGATGAAAGGCCTAGCTTAAGAGAGGTAAGACCCTGCTTCTGCAATGTATGATAAGACCATGAGCATTGTTTATGCATCATAATATTTGAGCCATGTGGCAAAGGAAAGTATGTAGGAATTTGGATAGCGAAGGTCGTGATGGGTTGTTTAACCATAGCCTTGGGAGTGACTATACTTGGTGTGAGATGCTCTAATGGCCATATTGATCCCATGGAGCCGGAGTGGACTAGCAAAGTTAGGTAATCCTGACTAGTCGCTAGAGGATATCGTTCTAGTGAGAGTACGAAAGCCGCAGGCATCGATATCGATGATGCTTCTTATGGCTGTGCATGTCCTCCTAGTCTAGTTTCTAGGAGTTTAGATTGGTACTACATATGCACAAAAAGTAGAAACTAAGTTGTATTGCATGTGCACCTCATTATGTGTACCTCATTAAGTTGCATTGCATTGCTTTGAATGTGCATCCTACTAGTTATATGATTATTGTTTCTAATGGTGTACTATGGCATAAATTATATGTTCGATGTTCTATGTATAAATTGTGATATCTTAAATGTGACATGAATGTTGATATGCTTTAAATACCATGATTAATTGTTGAAGATGCAAATGTTTGTTATATGTGTTCTATATGGTATCGTAGTGTCCTTAAGGCATTCATTGAAAATGTGGTCTTATTAGTTTAATTTAAATGTTTTTAGATTAATTAGAGCTGGGGCAATAAGAAAGGAAGTATTCAACATAACTTGTAGTTTTATAACCTTACTATTCTTGTTTTAGGGTTCTAGTTTTTTCTTTTATAGTTAATAACCTCATGCGTAAGGCCTAGTTGTTATGTGAGAATCTTCTTGTATGGTACCATGGGCACTTATGTATTGAAGTATTTATGTTTTAAAAGCATTGAGGTTTTATTTTAAAAAGGATTACGTTTCTATAAATGAAAGTATGTGTGAAAGGTTATAACCTTTGGGGTGTTACATTACACTCTTCTTCAAGACTCTCATTAACTCATTCCTATCACCACCGTGACTGCCATCACCACTATCGTCATGACTGCCACCACAATAACCACAGTTGCTGCCACTACCATGACCATTATCGCCACCACTACCATGACCGTTGCCACCATCACCAACAAAAGTGACGGCAATGGTCATGATGTTAACACATCACCACCATGCCATGACCACCATCGTCACTGCCGTTACCACCACCACCGTCGATGGCAGTGACGGCGTGGTGGCGACAAGAGTCATAATGGTGATAGGTTAACAACAATCTTGAAGAAGAGTGACGTGATAATTAAGATATTTTTGTACATGATAATTGAGATCTTTTAGAGATTTGATTTTTGTTTGGTGAATCTTTAAGAGATTTGATAGTTACATAAGATTTAAATTTGAATTCTTAAGTATTTTAATCTAGGCTTTCCATTTTAATTTAATGATTGAGATTAGTCATTTTCATTCTCATCTAAGAAGGTCATTCTCATATATATAGAGAGGATGGGATCAAGTTACTCCAAGAATAACTCCTAGTAAAGTTATTCCACTCAACCATTAAATTAAAGGATTTTATTGAGTAGATCAAGTATACAAAGTTTTATAAAGTTTGAAAACTATTTAATACTTCATTAGATGAATTCAAATTAACGTATAAATACTTTTCTAAATTAGAAGTAAATGTCGTCTATAAGATTAATTAGGTACAAATATTTGATTTACCTAAAATTTGGTGTGCATAATTGTTGACATAATATCAAAATATTCAATTGTTAGATCGTTGAAATTCAATATATATTAAGAGTTATTGAATGAAATAACTCTACCAAGAGCTACTTTTGGATATATATATAGGCTTAATTGCAATTTGTGTTACCTAAGTTTTATCATTTTGCGGATTTTGCCACCTTGTTTTTTTCTCACACATTTTGCCACCCTATTTTTGAAATCTTGTGAATTTTTATTTAATAAACGATTGATGATTGGGAAAAATTTGCAAGATTTTAAAAATAAGATGGTAAAATGCAAGAGAAAAAAAAATATGGTGGCACAAAGTGCAATTAAGTATATATATATATATATATATATATATATATATATATATATATATATATATATATATATTGTGTCAAGGAGAGCTTAAAGCCTGAACATTTCTACATATAATTTACTTATATCATGTCGTATGATATACAACATTTTGCTAAATATTTCGTAATTATTTATCATTTATTTGCAACAATAATAATATATTGTATGTATTAGCAATTTAATTTCATAAAAAATTGACCCAAATTAGAATAATACACACACGCACACACAAATTTCAACCTTTGCTCCTCTTATGAAACTCCTTCCATCTTATAATTGAGATACACACTCACACACTACGATCGTCTCTTACCAATCACAGTTAAACACACTTCATGCATAACCTAAGCAAGCTATGTATACTATCACATGCTACAAAATTCACATAGGACAAAAGACAGATAGATAAGAGACCCACATCATGTTTCGATTGAGTGGCTGGCCCAATAATCAATCTTTGTTATTTATTACAAGGAATTTGTACTTGATCAAAAAATCATGAAAGAAAGATGTATCACTTTGGATCAGAAAGGTGATTTATGTTTACTCAACTAATAACACCTCGAAGTGTCGTTATTAGTAAAAAAATGTAATTACCGTATTATTACTGAACTAGTTTATTTACTAATGATGAGCAGTGAAATCATATGTGAGAATACGTACCTGCAAAGGCTATAAGGATAAGACAAGTTGGTGATATTGGCATGGAGGGCCTCCTGAACATCCTTATTATTGAAGTATTTGCCTACGTAATCTTCTGTACAGGGATCATATCCTGACGATAGCGTATGCCACAGGTCCTAAAATGCAACAAAAGACAAACATATACAGCAATATATATCATGCTCAGTACTATGTTAATTCTTAAATAGCATGATATTGAATAGTATAGTAGCTTTCCATCCTTTTTCCTATTAATTCCCCCCACCAACCTTCTGTAAATACAGTAAAATTAATATATGATATATCACATTCTCTCTCTTTTATGGGTGTGTGGTGGGGATGCTAACCTACCCTTTTTTACACATAGGTTAGCATTATATTATTATAAACATTTTTATTAGAAAGATTCACTTTTATCCCTTATTATTCATTTTAATGACAAGGTCTATTTCAGTAATTAATACCATTGATAATTAAGTAAACAAATCTTTTTAAGTATTTATTTGTCTTAATAACAACCAACTTTATAAAATTTTCTTTGTCATTATTTTTTTTTTTAAATAATGAAATAATTAACTTTTTTCAAAAGAATCTGTCAGCGTGATTTTAGTGCGATTTGTGTATATTTTATCTCACATGGAGTTTTTTTGAATTGAATTGGAATTCTTTGTTATTAATAAGAGCATTGATATTCATTCAACCCCAAAACATCCACCCAAAATGAGGTGTAGATTCGGGTGGAAAAAGAAGAGGGACAGAAAGAAAAGAGAAAAGTTAGAGTATTGGAGGTACAAGATGCAAAAATAAAGGTTGGTTAAAATCTATTATTTTATCTTCTGTTATTTTTATTAGTTGTTTTTACTTAGTTATTTTAGTTATGTAAGTTTGTTTTCTTATCTTATTTGTATTCTGTTTTTATCCTATTGCTATATATAAGGAGTCCTCTTGTATTTCCACCTTAACTCATTCAATAACAAGATGTTATTTAGTATCTTTCTTTTCGTTGATAATATGATATCAGTTTTCTTATCTTCTTTGTATTTTGTTTTTATCCTATCGCTATATAAGGATTTTTTTTGTATTTCCACCTTAGCTCATTCAACAACAAGATGTTATTCAATATCTTTCTTTTCTCTGATAATATAAAGAGAGAAAATGATAGATATGATAAAAAAAAATAATAAACTTCCATCCCATTTTAGGGTGGATAGAGTTTTCAAATTGGGCAAGTCATTCCTCTTTAGCGGGCCTAGCCTGGCCGGCCCAATTTTTGTTCGGGCCTCTTTTTTCTGACCTAGCCTAGCCTTATGCAGGCCACCAGGCCAATTTGGTCTGAATTTTTTTCGAACTTGTTATCATTTTAATTACTATTTTTTTGCCAAAAATTATATAAAATTAAATTATTTAAATCATATTAAATATTTAAAATTAAATTCTACATACTTTCTAGCATAAACCGACATTTTTACTCATAGATAATTGACTTAATTACTCAATAGTCTCATTAAGAATATATCTTTAAGCAAATTTTATTTACAAAATGAAGTATTCATGTTAATCTCTTTTTTTTACAAAAGTGTGTGACCCTTTTTTAAAATTTTTTTAAGTATATTAATATTTTTTATTTAATACACACACACACACACATATATATACCGGGCCAACCTGGCCTGAGCCCAGTTGGCCTGTCAAGCTAAATGGGCCAGGCCAAAATGACCCGATTTCTTTTCGGCTGTATTTTTTGAGCCCAGCCCATCCCTTTTGCGGGCTAAGCGGGTTGACCCATCAGGCCTGACCCATTTTGACAGTTCTAGATATCGGGGTAAAGGAAGGGAAAAAATAGAAAGAAGAAAGAAAAGGTAGAGAGAGAAAGTGATATGTGATGTGATGAAAAATGTTGAGAGAGATAGGAAGAAAAATGGGATGGAAGTGAGTTGTAAGAAAGTGGAATATATGTTAATAAGAACTATATGGTAAATGATACAATGTAAAAGAAAAAGAGAGATAAGAAAAAAAAAAAGGGATAAAAATGGAATGGAAAAGAAAGTGGGTGGATAATGACAATTTTCCCATTAATAAAGAAAATGACGATTTCTTGTTATAAGAGAGAAAAAAATACATAACAATTTCTATAGAATCCTTCATTATGTTTATATCAAGTTCATTAATTTAATTTTTGTATTGTTTTCTCTCAATATTGTCATATCTTTTACTAATATATGTGAGAGGATCCTAATCCGTTACATTTGTCAAAGGAACCACACTTTTAAGAATATTTTGTGTTATTTAATTATAGCATTCTTTTATAATTTTTTATAGTGATGCTTCTTATTTTTATTTTAAGTTAATCATAAAATGGGAGAAGGGTACGAAATGAAGGTTGATAGTTTCGGTTTATCAAAAAAAAAAAAAGGTTGATAGTTTCGTCAAAAGACACTTGAAATTTTAAAGATGGTTGTCCTCCCAAATTAATTCAGTTGGTTAAATTATGAAATATGAATTATGAATGTATAAATTCAATTTTCCATAATTTTTTTTTGTTTCTTTATTTCCTTTCTTCCTCCTCCTTATAAGACTTATTATGAGAGTTCCCATAATCCCATTTGATCAAACAAAAAGTCTTAAAAATAGACTCCAAGATATAATTTTTAAAGGGTTAGGTCTATTAATTTAATTTTTTGGACTGTTAGGTCTGCTTATTTTAAAGTTAGAAAAAATTGATTTTGATAAAATTAATTTTAAACTATTAAACATATTTAAAATATAGGTCTGAATTAATCTGTCATAAATTTTTATTGAACTGTGTGTGTCATGCTGAAAAGAATTGATTATAAGGATAAAACAAACAAACGCTTACATGTCGTGTGAGAAGACGGGGAGCAACGACAAGTTTTGGTGAAACTGCTCTTTGATACTCATTGAGACAAATGGGCGAGTAAATGCTGTATATGTCAATATCGGAGTAAGCTTCCATTAACCTTGCAATATGCAAATCGCAATCCCTTGTTTGGTTCTCTTTACTAAAATCACAATCTTTTACCATCCCATGGTATACTTGGTCTGAGATGATGGCGTGGCTCCAAGCATAATCAACCAACCCATTTATATCTGTAAGATCATTCATCACAGCATTTCCCACCTGAATTTCGGTCACAACAGGTTCAGTTGTTAATCAAATGCTATGTTTGTGAAAGTTAATGCAAATAGAATACCGTTTTTAAAGTTTATCTGATTTGGTGCCTATAATCTTTTACATAATTGGATGATAGTCTTAGTAAGTTGAATAATAATAATAATTTAATACTCTTTGGGGTGAACACCGTATCCCAATGAGAAGAAAGAGATACGAGATAAGAAAAGAAAAAGAAGAAAAAAAAAAACACTGTAAATATCAAAAGATAAGAAATCTATTGTAAAGGTTAAGAATACTTTACGATAGTAATATTCTTTGTTGCTGATTTAATAAAAGAAAAGTAGCGTGATAAGAAAGGAAGAAAGGAATCGAATAGGAAGAGGTATAAAGTGCAAAAATTGAGGTGTGAAAAAATTAATATTGTTATAATAGTTACCATGAATCCCTTGAGATTTATGTAAGAGCCTTTTTTGGTATCTCTATTTCCTTCATAGATAAGGTCAGCAAGCTGTGGAACATAATGCCCTATAATTTCAAACGTACAAAAATGTGCATTAGAATACAGGATATACTAATAAATACCTGACAAATAAATGATTAACAAGAAAAGCAAAGTATACCACAATATAAATGGTATAATTGACTAGCTAGTAACTAATGTTAAATTACTCAAAGATTGTTTATAGTTGCGAACGCAATATCTTAACCAAATGTGAAGTATTATAATGGGAAATGAGTCCACGTGGATATTCTTCATTTTAGTGATCAAAAGGGGTACCTGCATAGCTCTCTCCTGCAATATAAAAGTCGTGGGATCTGAAGCTTGGGAACCTTTTGAACCAACCAATCAAGAAGGCATAGTTATCAATGGCAGTAACTCGATCCCCAAGCTCATGTAAATCTTTGGAATTGTTAGTGTAGGAGAAGCCGACACCAACTGGTGCCTCCAAGAATATGATGTTTGCAACTGGGGAAGCAACATAAATCAAATTATGTATCCAACTAAATACTTTAAATTAACAAATAATAATCAAATTATGCAATTAGTTGGTTTACCTTTGTTCCAAGAGAATTTGTTAAGTTTGAGGCGTTCTTTGTCTTCGACAAGAAATGGACCAAGCTCTCGTGCTGCTCCATAGGCAACGGACGAGCAACCAGGTCCTAGTCAACACACAGTACCAGCAAATTAATTCATCACACATTACCAATTACTTTGTAATTTTTGTATTTTATTTTTTTCATTGTACCCACAAATATTAAAAATAAGAGTGAATTATATTTTATTCCCTTATAATTTCAATATTTCTCAACTTATTTCTTATAATTTTTTTATGTCACTAAACTCTTCTATATGTTTTTATCGCTAAATTATATTGTTCCTAGCTATGATTTTAGAGTTATTACTTATAAGTCACGATTTTAACTGTGGTTATGAGGGATAAGAAAAATTTAATGATACACAAATAAAGAAAGATCGACCGATCGATCTAGAGAAAAGGATTAGTGATAAAAAAAAATTTATAAGAGAATAAATTGAGAATTAAAGAGTGAAACGCTATATGGAATGATGTAATTTACGTCAATAATAATATTCATTTACATGAATTTGTATATTTTCTTTTTACGCATATCTTTTATTAATAAAAGGAAAGAAAGAAAAAGGAAATAGATTTTCGAATTCTTTTTATTTTTCATAAGAAAAGGGAAAACAAATCAGGTATCAAATACCAGTGGCACGAGTTTCGTCGTTTGGAAAAACAATCAAAAGAAAAGTGTTTTTTCCCCATTATTCCAACTCGAAGTCAAAGAAGGAAGTTCTACTTTAATTATGACTAGCTTTAATAGGATAAATATGAAAATTGTAACTTCGTACTAAAATAAAAATTTGCTTTTCTTTGTTATGAGGAAAAATATAAATGTAATGGGGTTATATTGGGGTGGAAAGAGAAGAGATATAGAAGGTGGGGAAAGTACAGAAAAGAAATAACCATGTGATAAAGTGATGTGGTGAAAAAAAAGAAAAAATGAGATTGAAAAGAAATGGAAGAGAAATAAATATTTATTGATAAGAGTTTATTTTGCTCTCGTGTCTCTCGTTTTCATTCTTTCAAAATAACAGTTGAGATGCTCGTGAAGACTACGGAAGAAATGCTTGATAACGATACATGCACATATATGAATCCTAGTATAAATGTCATGTAATTATTATTTCATTTTCTTCACGGGAGAAAGAACATAGAGGGACACAAAAAGTTTTTCAACCGTGTGGAAATGTATGGGCATGTACCAAATATCACTAGAAAAGAAAAGACGCGTGCGTTTTACCAAAAAAAAAAAAGAAAAGACGCGTGCGTGAAAGCATCGGGTTGCATCTTGGTCTTCGTCTTTACCTTGGGCCAGGAGTGTCTGTAAAAAAAGTCAGAGCAGGAGCGGTCCTATGATTTTGTCGCATCGGTTATTGGAGAAACAAATTCAAAGAAGAAATTGGAAGTACATGTCACGTTCGAGCAGACGCCTTTTAATTTGTGATAGTATAAGGAAAATCTTTCTTATATTTAAAAATTAAAATAGAATAATAAAAAGTTATCGTTTTCAATTTTGAAATATATTCTTGAGATGAATATACAAAAGAAATAAAAGAATAAGTGAATGATAAATATAATTATATGAATACTATATCATATGTGATGCTAATTTTTAAATATTTAAATAATACACTTGATATTATAAAATAAAATCCGTTGATAAACCTCCGGTTGAAGCGTGGATGTAGAAATACTCAGTTGGTGAAAAGCGAGCTCACCTGTATTTCTTTTTGGAAAATGATGGGAATACCCTACAAGTGTTTACAGACTAAAAAGAGAAAAGAAATAAATGAATAGCATAGTTTTCCAACTGATAATCATAAACATGCACCACACAATTCAAAAGAATATAACCTGTTATATCAAAAAAAAAAAAAAACGAATAGCATCTGCAACAACAAAGGTCCTTTGGAGAAAAACAAACAAAAGTTATTTTTAACTAGGAGGTGTAAATGGCCATATAATCCAATTTCACTGGGGAAAAAACTAATAAATTATTTTAATTTTGTATTATTCTTGTGAAGTTTTTTTTTCTGAAAAGCCTTCGCTGGATTCAATTATTCTTATGAACATGACGTTCGAGAATCATGATTCTTCAAGTTTTGTTCATTACCTCGGATGAATAAAAAGACACTATAATAAAACAACGCAATACGGAAATTTAAGACTGAAATCATATTAAAATTATTAAAAAAATTGGCTTCTCCCATCTCTCAATTCAATGACGATTTTGATACTATGTCTTCTCTCTCTCTCTCTCTCCTGATAATACTCCTGTGGTGAATTCATTATATAAATTTAAACTTAACAAGAAGATTTTTCTACCCTCGTTTAATTAATAGTAATTTTTATTCTTCGACGTGCGTTTCTACCTACGTTCCTTGGAGTAACATTCTCCAGTTAAAGATGCAGCCGGGAATATTCTCTCTGTGTTTCGAAACAATTACAATTAAAATCTGAGAGTTCAAAGGTATCATCAGACTGTCACCGAGTCCGTTACTCTGAACAAACGTACTTCGGGCTCTGTGAACTTTGGTAACAGTGACTCACAAACTACGTAACCTCCCCTTTTCTCACACGCACCTTTTTTATCCGAACCATGTGTTTCTTAATCCTAACCTTTCCAGTTTCCAGTTCACAAGAAAAAGCCGTAACTTATTTCCTTAAATCCTTTGTCTTCTTCACGTTCACCAATTGTTTTCTTAAACAACTTTTAGCAGACAAAAAAAAAAAGGAATCCGAAGACCGAAACAAACCATAGCTATGTTGCAATGATACATAGATATTAATTATACTAAAACTTCAGTACTCTTAACAATAATGCACTCAAGGATTTTTAGAAAGGATAAAGAAAATTTGGAATTTCTAAATTAATTAGAATAAAAAGAGAGGGAGAGAGAGAAGTGTATGGTGCGCATACCTCCGTTAAGCCAAAGCACGAGAGGCTTTTGCGATGGTGCTTCTTGAGCTTCAAAGAACCAGTAGAACAATGCCTTCTCTTCATGTGGCCTTAGTTTCACATAACCAGCATAGTGTCTGAATTTCACCGGCGGCTGTCCCGGCAAGTTCTTCACTCTATCAGCCTCCTGCTGCAGCGCCTCTTCGCCGGAATATTCTGTTCCGGCGGACGCGGCTGAAGTGGTTAGGAGGTAGGAAAAGAGGCACGGTCCAGAAAGTGAGTGGCATTGGCATTGGAAGGTACTACTCAGAAACAGAGTCTTGTCTGAGTCTCCTTTATTGGATACTCAAGTCTAGGCAAAGAGTGAGAAATCACTGGTGTGAGCTATTTTTAATAATAAATGAAAGCATAGTGGAGAGTGGGGACTACCACATGCTAATGAATAAAGTTAAAGGGTAAATAATCAAAATAAAGAACTTTTCCGTCTAGATTAGAATCTTTGTAATTACAAGTACAAATGAATTCCATCTTATCTAATCTATACTTCTTAACAAATTAATCGTACTTTTGAAAGAAAAGAGAGAGAGAGAGAGCAATGACAATTCTTTTCTGATTTTTATGGAAAATTATTTTAAAAGAATACAACATTGAAATGAAATATGATCATCGATCTCTGAAAATATTGGCCGTAACTGTAGTCTATAGACTTGAATTATATAAATTGAACTACTAGAGAAAATAAACTATACACTGACAGTGTAAAACAGTTTTACATTGCCATTCAATCACAAACTAACATGTATGGTAAGTTTGTTGACTTTTACAATATTTACCTTAAAAGTTATACTAACGGTAATTTATGACTAGTTGATAATATAAAAATTTCTACTGCATAGCTAATAAACTCTTAATATTAATTGGCTTTGTCTTATTAAAGTTAAACATGAACATGAGGAGTGCTACGGCATCTCCAACAAAAAAGTTTGCAATAGTTTCTTTATTATATTTTTAATAATATTTCACACTTCTCTATAATGTTATATCATTATTTTTAGGGTAAAATATGTTTTTGGTCTCTCTAAAATTTGTCAAATTTGGTTTTAATCCCTCTAAAATTTTTTGTCCTATTTTGGTCTCTCTAATTTAAAAATACACCACTTTAGTCCTCAAAGTGGTTTAGATAACGCTTTATAACCACTATTAAATGTTATTTTGAGGACTAAAAATTGTACATTTTCAAATTAAAGGGACCAAAATGGGACAAGAAATTTTAGAGAGACTAAAACTGAATTTGACAAATTTTAGAGGGACTAAAAACATATTTTATCCTCTTTTTTTACTTTAAACAAGTCACTCAATTTTTTTCTTCAACCAAAAAATTTACCAAAGTTTTTAAATAGATCCCACAATATATCTAATTCTTTTATATTTTGTTATTAATCTTAATTTCAATTTAATATTTTGAACGACAATTGTTAAATAATAAATAAATATATTGTACATTTTAATTGAATAAAAATTTACTTTAAAATTTAAAATATATAAAACATAATGTTGATTAAAATTAATAATAAATTTTAAAATACATAAAGAAATGCAAAACAATACTTTTTACAATTACATGTATGTATAATTTTTGCAATGGTAACGGTTATATACCCAAAAGAAAAAGTGAATGAAAATCCGCGAGGGGGGAGCATGTTTTGTGCATATATAAGCAACATTTTACAATTAACTTTTCATTCAAAAAAATTCAACATAATAAAAAATAATATAATATTATTATATTTTTGGATATGGGCCACAATTGTAGAAGAGAAACGATCTCTTTCATATTAAAGCAATTCAAAATACAAATGGGACCCACTAAGCTGCTCTGATATCCGATTAAAAGAGAGACTCTGATAAGTTGTTACCTAGTGTTTCAATGGGAAGAGAAACTCTTATTGGAGTTACTCTGACAACACTTTCTTTAATATTCTCTTTATTATTAGCTAAAATTTATTAAAAAATTACAAATTTTAGAAAGAGTGTTAAAGAAAGTGTAACTAACATTCCTCCATGAACATTTCTGCCATTGCTATAGAGGAAAAGATATTTATACAATTTATGTAACATATGCACGTAATTTAGTTAATTTAAAAATTGTAAAAAATTATAGAATAAATAATATAAGTGTTGATAATGTAAAATTTTTGACATTATCATTAAATCACAAACTTTTACGTATAGCAAATTTGTTGACTTTTATAATAATTACTTTAAAAGTTATATTAAGAATAATTTTAAGGTTAAATTAATCTGTAGGTCCCTACAATTAAAAAGTCCTTATAATTTAAAAAGTTTGTAATTAAATCCCTACACACTAAAATTGTTATAACTCCATTAATTTATATTTAACTTAATTACATTTTTAATTTCACAACTTTCTTCTTATTTACAATTAAGTTCGAGTGTAAATGATATGCAAAAATAGGAAAAGGTGTTAAAGGTGAGAATTGATACCCCCAATTTTGAAGTCCACCAACAACACAAAAATTACTAAGCTAATAACTTTATTTTATATAAAAATAAAAATTATATTATATATAACTTAAAAGGGAGACTAAAATTACACATATATTTACTATTACTAAATTAAATAATATCAATATTATAGAAACTAATAATATTAAAATTAATATTAATAAATATAGTAAATATAAATTAGTATATATTTATGGGATATTAATAATATTAAATTAATATTAATAAATATATACTAAATATATAGTAATAATATTAAATTTAATATTAATAATATATACTACAGACCAAAATTACACATATATTTACCACTAGTAAATAAATAATATAATATTATAAAACAAAACAAACAATAACTTATATTTTTTAGTACTATATATCTTAATTATAATTTAATCACTCTATTTTTAATAATTTTCTTTTTTAATAAAGTTGTGTTGTTTTAATTTTTTATTTTTTCTTTGCATATTTTAGTGGCTGAATAAGATATTATTACAGATGGAATAATTTTTTATATATATTTCACTAAAAAAGAATATTTATATCATATATTTCCAATTAACCTTCTAATATATTTATATCATAGATAATATATTTAATTTTTTAGAAGTTGATTAATATATATTAATTTATATGTATTAGTGAACTTTGAGGGTGGAGATTCAAACTCCATTCATGTTGACAAGTATATATTATTAATTTAAATTTATTAATATTAATTTTAATATTATTAATATCTAATAAATATATATTAATTTATATTTATTAATTTATTATTTATTAATTTTAATTTCAATATTATTAGCTTATATGATGTTAATATTATTTAATTTAATAGTAGTAAATATATGTGTAATGTTGATCTCCCATTAAGTTATATATAATATAAATTTCATTTATATACCAAATAAAGTCATTAGCTTTGTGGTTTTAGTGTTATTGGTGGACTTCAAAAGCGGGGTTTGATTCCCACCTTCAATACCTTTATTAATTCCTTTCTTATTTTTGCATACCACCCATACTCGAACTTGATTGTAAATAAGAGAAAAATCAAGAGACTAAAAGTGCAATTAAGTTAATATAAATTAACGAAGTTACAACACTGTTAGCATGTAGGGATTTAATTACAAACTTTTTAAACTATAAGTACTTTTTTTAAGTGTTTTTAACTATAGAAACTTAATTAAAAACTCTATAAAACTATAGGGACTTTCAAATTAATTTAACCTAATTTTAATTGACAAAGAATAATTTTTAATTGACTAAGAATGATGTCCTCTTTCTTCCTATGGGATCAAACATGACCTGACTTTAAGATGAGTTGCTTAACTTGGAAGAATGCCAGAATAGTTCTAATAATTTTTGCATCATTTTAATCTATTTCAATGTTTTTTTGATAAGAGACAACATGTATCTTTAACGAAAAAACAATCTTGTTCAACTTTGGTAAACCAGAACAAGTCTGAATTTGTATCAATTGATCCATATGTTCAATAGACAATAGTATCCATTTCAATGCTTTGGTCTTCATTTAAAATTGTTTGACCTACTATACAAAAATTGAGTCTGCATTAACCACTAGCTGACATTTTTTTAAGTCATTTCAAAATCATTTCAAGACTTAGGTTAACTTTCTCAACTTGTATTTTACAATAAAGATAAAAAAATAATAATGAATAAACTAATCAAAAGAGTAACAAAGAAACAACGAAAACTCTAATCATCAAGTCAATTCCAAGGACTTTTTTATTTTAAGAACTCAAGTTATAAAGCTAGGAGGTGGACTCATATCTCACGAGCATGAAGGTAGAAAACAAATATATTACCTCAAAATTTCAGAATGAATTTTTCTTTGCTAATCCCATATCCCGATCGATTTCTTCGTCCTCATCCTTTGCGGGTTTTTTTTCTTGCTCTAAGTGTTTGTGTTAAATTTAGGTCATTTAAAACTTTCCGCATGCCAATGTCTAGGGGTGGGCCGGGGTAGGTTCGAATTTAGATGATATTTAGATTCAAATCAATCAAATTTTAATCATTGGGTTGAATTGATTTTATTTTTTTAAAATTACAATTTGGACCGAACTAACCCGATTACATTCAAGTTGTTTGGGTCGAGTCATCGGGTCACTTAATAAAAATAATGAAAAATAAAAAATATGGGAAAAATATAAACAAAATGGAGAAAAAATAGGAAGTTGTTATAAAATGAAAGAAAGATGATGAATAATATCAAAAGTCAAAATTATAGAATTACACAACATAAAAATTAACTTATTGTGTGAGATAAAATGTTAAAAAAAATATCTAAAAATACTTTCGTTAAAGAAAAATTCTGAAATGCTTTTGTTAAAGAATGAGTCCTATAAACGTTCAAGATAGATATTCTAATTTATATAGAAAGATAATCTAATAAAATTAATATTTTGTCCTTTAATTTTATTTTAAATTTTAGTTTGGTCTTTTGTTTGTTGTTTAATTTCATTATTTAACTTATTTTTACATTTATTTTATAGTTAACATTCATTATAACAATATTTTAAATTTTACTGTTAGTTTGCCAAAAACTTTACCAAAAAAGAAAAAAACAACCTCACTAAAATTTCGGTTATCTCAAAAGAAGCTAATTACTTCACGACTCTCTTCTTCCTCGTTACCATTCGGTATAACAGTTTTAAATTTCATTGTTAATTTGTTAAACTTTTGACAAAAATTAAATTATTCCATTAAAATTTCGGTTATCACACAATAAGTTAATTACTTCTTCACTCTCTTCTTTGTCTTCTTCTCCCACTTACCACTAGCGCACAATCCCTCTTCTTTTATATTTTAAAACTTTATCCAAATTTAAAATATTTCATGCAATACATGAAATACACTTCTTAGTTAATTACTTAAATATTCAACTTTGAATGCTCGATCATTTACACAGCCTGAATAACTTCAATAAAAATAATCAGTCTATCATTTATTTCATATACTAATATATATATATATATATATATATGGTAAAATTAGCTTATAAACTAGCTAAAAACTTATAAACTTGAAAATGTTTGATGAAATTGGCCAATAAACTAGTTGGTAAATGTAAAATGTCATAAAAATATATATATTTAGTTATTTGTTTGATTATAACTAATGTATATAACTAATGTATATATGGCGATGACGATTGACTAACCAGTCATGGATGTTGTTGAGAATGCACATTGTTGCTGTGTGGGTGTAAAAATGAAAGACGTGAAAGATAGAATGTGACATCATTGAGAGTGACAAAGTAAGCAAAAGAGATTCTAAAATTGAAAAAAGAAAGGATAAAAAGGAATTTCAAGTAAATTAGTGAAGATAAAATTAAAAAAAGAAAGTAGCTAATTATATGTTACAAGCTAGTTAAAGTAGCTTATGAAAATAAGTTAAAAGCTATTAAAATAAGCTCATGTATCAAACAAACTTATTTTGGTCATACTAGCTTGTAAACTACTAAAGTGACTTGCCAAACACACTCTAACCTTACATTAGAATTGTCCTTCACAAACCCGCTAAGGTCGGCCTAGTAGTTAGAGGGTTTAAATAGTTTGCACAAGATCTTAAGTTCAAACCTTGTTGCCCTTACTATATACACACACACACAAAAATCCCCCACAAAAACTTTACATTAAAAAATAAGTTATGCACTGACAGTGTAAAATACATTTACACTGTCATCCAATCATAAATTACCATGTATGATAAATTTATTGACTTTTATAATAATTATCTTAAAAGTTATACCAACAGTAATTTTTTATTGGTTGACAATGTAAAACATTTTACACGATAGTACTTAGCCATTAAACTCATAAGAGAAAATAGGTTATCTATTGACAATGTAAAATAGTTTTATAATGTCATCTCTTCACAAACTACCTATGGTAAATTTGTTGACTTTTACAATAACTACCTTAAAAGTTATACCAACAGTAAATTTGGATTAATTGACAATGTAAAACATTTTACATTGACAGTACATAGCTAATAAACTCATAAGAGAAAATAAGTTATGTACTGACAATGTAAAATAGTTTTACATTGGCATCCAATTACAAACCACCATGTATGATAAATTTGTTGACTTTTACAATAATTATCTTAAAAGTCATAATAATAATAATTTTTGATTGGTTGACAATGTAAAACATTTTACACTGATAGTACATAGCCATTAAACTCTTAAAATAATTTTTTTTTCATCCTTTTATTGTTTTCTCCTATTATTTTTTAACAAACTAGTATTTTAGCCTGTGCATTGCACAGAATGAATGTTTATTTTATATAATTAAAATTTATAATAAATAAATATTTCAGAACATATAAATTATATTTTAGATTTATGATAAATACTTTATATTATGATACAATATTATTTTTAATTATTGATAATTTCTTTTAAAAAATATTGAAATTCAAGTTAAAACTAAAGATATTAAAAATAATAGATTGAAAGAAATAAGAGGTTAAGAAAACTTTCTAAAAGTGTTCTCGTTGAAGAATGATAGTGAAAAACGTTTTTGTTCAAGATAATTGTTCTAATTTATATATACAGAGAAATATCATATGCATATTAAGAGCGTATTTGAATTTTTGAAGATAAAATATATATATTCGAAATTGATTTATGATATTTAGTTATAGTTTGTTAAATCATTTAATTGATATCAAGAGCGTATTTGAATTTTAAAATAATATATATATATATATATATATATATATATATATATATATATATATATATATATTTGAAATTGATTTTTGATATTCAGTTACAATTTATTAAAAGCATAAGAGCATATACCAAATGCATGTTAGGAGAGTGAAGTTCATCTCTTCATGAAAAGAGAGTATTCAAATGAGAGTGAATGTGAGGAGAGTGGAGGCCTGAGAAAGCAAATAATTTTACACGTTATATATAGAGAGGGATTAGAGTTAGACACACCAATAAGTTTTAATTAATAAATATTTTCATGAGATCGTTTATACCATTTTTAGAATAAACCTTCACTTTAATCCTTAAAATTGTAATAAATCATTTTAATCCTTGATTATACAAAATTCTCTCTATAATTCCTAATTTGTAAAGCATTGATTATTCACTTTAAATTTTTTTTATTACAGTTTTTACTTACATTAAGGACTAAACTTAATGACATTTTACAAAATTAGGAATTAAAGTAGGAATTTTGTATAGGCAAGAATTAAAGTAATGGTGTTTACAATCTAAAAGATCAAAATTGGGATTTACTCTTTTATTTTCATTTTATATTTGTTTAACTTTTGACTTTAAACATTCAAACAAAAATAAGGGTTAACAAGTCATATTATATTTAAGGAAACAAAATTAACCAAATAATTTTTTTTGAGGCAATTTCGAACATTATTTGTTAGTAAATGTTAGTATTTATCTACTTTTTGTTGTATTTAACCTTATTGTCGAAAAAGCTACCCGAACATATAGGTACAAATCATATAAGGAAATTGTAGCACTTATATTTCTCTGTTCAAGGTTGTGTCGTGTGGCCAAGAGAGGCAAAATGGTCATTAAATTAGGGTGTCACGGACCAAATACTGGTCATTTTCGTGACTATAGCCTTAGGGATTTGTAGCCTAAAAGTATGACATAAATACTCACATAAAATCATGATTTCCATTTCTAAAGGAATTTGTTATAGAAAAATCGGGCGCTTATGCGGCCCACTTCTGCCTAAAAATTTTCGCAACTTCATAGTGTGTTAAAAGTTTGAGGCTTATTTGAAAAGTGACTTTTTTTCTGTTTTACTTTTCACTAGTATTTTAGGTTGTGCAATGCACAAGACAAATGCTTATTATATATAATTAAAATTTATAATAAATAAATACTTTTAAACATATAAATTTATTATAATTAAAATTTATAATAAATACATACTTTAATATATAAATTATATTATAATTAAATTTGTAATAAATAAATATTTTTAAACATATAAATTATATTTTTATATTTATTTATTATTGAAATTTTTTAAAAAAAACATTGGAGTTTAATTTAGAAATAAAGATAAAAATGATAGATTAAAAAGACAAGATTTTAAGAAAAATATCTAAAAACACTTTCTTTAAAAAAAAATTAAAAAATGCTTTCGTTAAAAAATAACTCTTAAAAATGTTCAAGATATATATTCTAATAAATGTAAGTACCTCCGTAATACTCTTTGAACCCGTAGGTTTTTCTTGCCTTGGACTGTCATCTTCTTTCCCTAAATTTTAATTATATATATAAAAAAAAGATAGTGTTTGGTAGTGGGAAGAATGGAAAGAGAGAGAAAATAAGATGTGAATCAAAGGCATGATAACTCAATTTCAAACAAGATTCCGTTAAGTTAATTAACCATGAAATTTAACATTATTTTAAATTAAAGTTGATATATATAAAAACAAATCTAATTAAAAAAGTAAATCAAGGAACTAAATTGAAAAAAAAATAGAGAACAAAACTGAAACTTAAAATAGAGTTACTAAAAGACTACAATACTAATTTTATTTTTCTATTTTCATAAGTAATTATATAATGACATTTTTTAATTTTTTTCGCATTTAAAGATTTGTACCGAAAATAATTAAAAAACACAAATATTACTTTCATTATTTTCAATATAAATCATTAAAAATAAAAATAAAAATATGATGACACTCATGTAATTAATTATAATTATAATAAATAAAAGATGTTTTCTTAAATTAAATAAGCACTTGGTTTTATTTGTCTAACACTAAACCAATGCTAATTAGTCATAGTAAAATTGAAGTGTAATCTTAAGCAAATTTTGTTTATAATGTTAAAAATTTGATTCTATGACTCTAACGATGCTCAATTAAAAAAAAGAAAGAAAAAGAAAAACTAAATACCAATACAGAGTTGAAATATTTCTAACAATGACTTTTTTTTTAATCGTTGACTATACAAACCAAAAAAATTTCTTACCACTTAGGGGTGATGGGTGAATCCTAAAACGTTTAAGAGGTCAATAGTAAACAAAACTTAGCATATATAAGTTTAATTATTCTTTTGTTTCTTCAGTTTGGAGTTTATACAATTGTGGTCTTCTAAGTTTTTTTAATTAATCAAATAATTCTTTATTTTAAAATTAAGTAAATTTGGTCTTAGTGATGCATGTCAGTTCAATAATTTCTATTTCTATTTTTTTAGAAAATATTTTACGTAAAACCGTAAGTGATGAGGTTGAATCTACAAGAATTAATAAAGTTCACTTCTTTTATGCCATTGATGCAAATAATAAAGTAAAAGAAGGGTTTTGAGTAGAAAAATACAATAAGAAAATAAATATTAAACAAAACAATGAAATGATTAAAATTCAATAATAAGAAAACTCTACCTCAAGATATAATTTCAACTTCAGTTCTAAGGATAAATAATGAGTTCAAAGATACGCATTTTCCCTTAAATAAATTGGTTTAATTATTAACAGGCTCTAATAATTAATCTCATTACTTTATTGATACCCAAATACTTTCCTCACCAACATACAACTTTAAATAAGTTATTAGAATTTAATCTATCAATAACATTTGGTCCTAGAGAGACTCAATTCTATCCAACAAATGTCCAACCTCAGTTCATTTAGACTATATTGTATTTCTACACACAAGTGTTGTTTTTCCATTACTTATCAGGATTAATAGACAATCACGAATCCACCACTTCAATTGATTTTATACTATCCTATTAATTGATCAAATGACCTTTTGCATAACCAATAAAATTACAATTTGATAGTAAACACAATAGAAATAGAAATGCTTAAAAAAGAAAAGATGATAAATAACTATTAGACCTTATAATCCTTGAAGAACATGACTTTGATTAACCTTAAACCAAAGAAATGGGTTTAGCTTCTCATAAAAGCCATTAAAATATAAAAACAAGGAGAAGAAAGCTACGAGAATAGGGAAAAAAACTAAGCCTAGTCGTCAAGAGATAAAAGTTATAAAAGTCTCTCTTAAGAGTTTCTATACCTTTTTTATAAGTAGGGTTTAGAAATTGACCCATAATGAAAAAAAAAAAAAGGTCATGAAGAAGGTTTAAAAATATAATAAAACATAAAAAAAAAATTCTTAGCAAGGATAAAAAACATAATAAAACCAAAAATTAAAATATTCTAATTAACTCTTGAGTTCGCTGCAAGCATTGTGCATTCCATAAAAAGGTGTAATGATCTCTGATTTATTCCCTATGTTCATTTAATCCAAATTAGCCTCTATCTTATCCAGGAATCGAGATTTCTCCGTCCTACATAGAAAAATAGACCAAAAAGTAGTAATATGAACTAAAAAGATATATAAAACTATGTAAATTACTAAAAAAAATGCCTAAATGTATGAATGAGTAGAAAAAAATGATAAATTATAACTAAATGGAGATGTATCACTTAGCATCAATTTTTTTTACGTAAAACTCTCAAACTATTAGGTTGTATTCAAATATTTAAGGGTATATGATATATTTGAGATATGCACTAATTTTAAAAGTTTAGAAGTTAAAAATTTAGTCTAAATTTGATAAGTTTTGGAGGACTTTATAGGATATGAGATTAAGATTAGAAGGAGAAAATTTGATACTTTTTTATTTTTTGATGAAAATTAATGTTTGATTGGTAAATTTTGAGGTAAAAAAGTTTTAAACAATTTATTCAATTTAGTTTATGAATATTATGAATAGAAAATAAGAATTTGAAGATTTTATATAGAATAAAATTATCAGTCGAATTAACTGACACGAGGTTATTCAAATTTAACCAAAGGCCTCGGGTTAGAGTACTGAGTATGCAATTGCATAAAAATATTCAGAGGGAAAACTTTGTTGCCCATAATAGTCCTACCCAACTCGAGCAGGATTGCCTTCCGTAGAAGATACTTGTGTTCTGTACCAAAATTAATGATAAATAATTAAAGTTATGGTTGGTTGGATGGTTTATCTTGTTTCTATTTTTTTATTTATTTGGTAAATTAATCATGGGTTACCTTTTCATAACCCATCTTTTTTATTTTTTTTTCATTTTTAAAAATTATGAACCATGAGGGTTGGGTTGAAAGTTTCAACTCAATCTCAAAACGGATTCTAATCTCACACATTTTTTGATAGGTTGGGGACAAGCTGTTGTAGCTTGGTTTGATCGGTTTTGTCACCCCTAATTTTTCTTTCACAAGAGACTCATTCACATTTCTTATACTCATATTTTACTTTAGTCAAGTGACCTTGTTGGCATTGAGCATCAATATCAACCATAGGGTCTTGGAATCAAACTAGCATTGGTAATATCAACATTCTACTTAGATACATGATGGATTCTCGTTGTAAGAAACTCTATTTATAGCAATAGTAAATAATTTCTTAATATTCTCTCCGTCTCATAATAAGTGTCATCTTACATAGACCAAAGAAAGTAATTAAATAGATGAGAGAGAATTGCAACTTTATAAAATTAACCTTATTAGTATTAATCTTCTTTGCTAAAATGATGCAACACAACAACAATATTCTAAAAAATATTATTAGGGGTATAAATGACAAAAAAATAATTAATATTACATTGAAAAGTTAAAATGACACTTATTTTGAAATTTATTTATTATGAATGGAGGGGGTAACTTCTAACATCAATTAATTGTTTCTTATATTTTCAAGAGTCACCACTTTTATTTTACCAATTTATTATGCATAAAAATCCTAAATATTGGATAATTTTTATAATTCTTTTTAATACATTTTATTTTAAAAAATTATAATTTACGTTCCCAGTAATTTGAAGTCATTCCAGGTCAGTATGTCTGATGCTAATAATTTTTCACAAACGTTGGGGTCTGCGTGTATTAGGTGTGTATTAGGTGAGCAATAGGCACTGCGCCTCATCTACATTCCTTTTTTCCTCGAATTTCTCTATCATTGAACTTATAATTCCTAGGATTAGAATGAAATCTCAACTGCAAATTCAAATTTGAGTCAAAATCATCAACCACTTTGAGCAATGGCAATAATAATAACAAGCGGTATCTTGTTCTTTCGCTTTACGCATCAATAGCTATACGCTGCATTCTTAATCGCAAAGAGAAAAATTGAAGTTCTTATCTTATTTTGCTTCTTTTATTTTTGTTTAGTACAAGAAAGGAAAAAAAGAAAAAGAAGCAAATAAGGTAAGAACTTCAATTTTTCTCTTTGCGATTAAGAATGCGGTACGTAACCTTATTTGCTTCTTTATTAAGCAAGATTGTGCCTACAATACAAGTGCAACCAAGTAAACTTCTCTGATTAAACGTTGCAACTAAATTCAGAAATTTAAGCTTAACCACTTTCAACCACAGAAATTTAGGCATAAAAATCAATATTCGCATCTAGAATCAAATAAAAAAAACACGGTAATATTGATATAACTCCAGTCAGCATTTCGGTAAAAATTACATAGATATTAATAGTTATGCACAGTTCATGACAGTAAAATTATGCTGCAATATTACTTATGGCATTTGAGAGGGACGATCCTATTATTTTCCAAATTACACACACAATAAAATAAAAATAATTATACTTATGCCAAACCAATTTCGTTGCTCGTTGAGTTGCTTGAGTGTGTCTACAAATGTGGGCGTTTGCCAAGTTTAGACACATAAAGCATGACGAAGATCAAGTTGCCGAGTGTCACCTAAAACAGGATTAATATTCAATTCAATATAATATAAATTAATAAAAGCATACAACTAGGTAATTATTGATAAAGCTCGTAATCAGAAAGTAACGTGTGACATTAAAACTGTACACACAGTTCTCACTTAGGTAATCCGCTGCATCCACTTCTTATCCTCCTAGTCATACCACAAAAAGGTATTTTGACACTCAAACTTTTGGTGTTCCTACATTCCTATTCCTACCACAATTTCAACCAGGCAAACACCCCCAAAGTGAGCTCTCTCTTCAAATAAAACTTGTGCAAGCCATTGATTAAAGTATATACCACCCAATTGCAAACATTTCAGCTCACCAAATCAAACTGATTATGCAAAACAAAGCACGCCAAGAAACACAAGGCACTACTTCATATAAACTACATGACCAACACCAACCCACAGTATTACCCTTCAAACATACACCAAGCCATGCATTCCCACATTCCCTATCATTCCAACACCATGACCAAACCAAGAACCCTCAATCTCACCTTCCTCCTGCAAGACATCCAAATTTTGGAGATTTTCATTGCAGTTCTTGTCTTCATACTCATTCATTCTCTTAGGCAAAAGAAACATCATGGCCTAGTTACTTGGCCTGTCCTTGGAATGCTTCCTTCTTTGGTGACAGGACTCAGAGCCAACATATATGAATGGATCACAGACGTGCTCAACAGACAAAACGGGACGTTCAGATTCAAAGGGCCATGGTTTAGCAGCCTCAACTGCATTGTCACCTCCGATCCTCGCAATCTCGAGCACCTTCTCAAAACCAATTTCCCTCTCTTCCCTAAAGGAGGGTACTTCAGAAACACAGTTAGAGACCTACTAGGAGATGGTATATTCAATGCAGACGACGACACATGGCAGAAGCAAAGGAAAACAGCAAGCATTGAGTTTCATTCAACCAAGTTCAGACAATTAACAACAGAATCCTTGTTCGAGCTTGTCCACTGTAGGCTCTTGCCCGTGTTAGAGGCATCGGTTAAGAAATCTGTTTCCATAGACCTCCAAGACATTCTCTTAAGGCTAACATTTGATAATGTTTGCATGATAGCCTTTGGTGTTGATCCAGGTTGTTTGCGCTTGGGTTTGCCTGAGATACCATTTGCCAAAGCCTTTGAGGATGCAACAGAAGCCACAGTATTTCGTTTTGTTACCCCCACGTGTGTTTGGAAGGCCATGAGGTTTCTCAACCTGGGGGTGGAAAGGAAGCTGAAGAAGTCCATAAAAGGGGTTGATGAGTTTGCTGAGAATGTCATTCGGACTAGAAAGAAGGAACTCTCTTTGGAATGTGAAGACACGAGGCAGAGATCTGACTTGTTAACTGTGTTTATGAGGCTGAAGGATGAGAATGGACAAGCTTATTCGGATAAGTTTTTGAGGGATATATGTGTGAACTTTATATTGGCAGGGAGGGACACTTCTTCGGTTGCTTTGAGTTGGTTTTTCTGGTTGCTTGAACAGAATCCTGAAGTGGAGGAGAATATTCTAGCAGAGATATGCAGGGTGGTGAGTCAAAGGAAAGACATAAAGAGGGAAGAGTTTGATAATTCTTTGAGATTTGGGCCGGAGGAGATAAAAAAGATGGATTATTTGCATGCTGCTTTATCAGAAGCTCTGAGGTTATACCCTTCTGTGCCTGTGGATCACAAGGAGGTAACTAATTATTCAATTTTTGTCATACTCATTCCTTTTCCATTCCAATCGCTATATGCTTTACTAATAATTCCATTATGGTTATTAATCTATAGTATATATATCACACAGAGTCGATTAAAGATGTATCTTTTTTGTTCCCATCTTGAGATAAACTTCTTCTCTGCACTGCATGTTCATTGTCTAGTAAAATTAGAAATGAAAAAACTTAGTTGCAGTTTGCTTTTAATGTTGTTTTCCTATCAGAATTGATGTTTCATCTCATTAATTCATATAATAAAGATTCACATTAAAGATCAACAAAGATTATGAGGTGAAATTCAAATTCTAACCAGCAAACAGTATAAAAACAAATAAGAAATTGTATATTAAGTTTTGTCTAATTACCAAAAAAGTTATATAACTTATCTCAAGTAAAAATGAGATTAAACAACCCCATAAAAGATAATTGGTGTAATTAATTATATACTTTAAAATGATTGGTACAAACTTTTGAATTGTACCAACCACCTTCTATGAGATTGTTTAATTCTATTTTTACTTGAAGTAAGTTAGAATAAAATAATGTTGATTCTCTTCATTCAATCAATTGACACGAGTTTTAATTAAATTTTCCGAACTGAATTCTATGTATCAGAGCTACTAAGTATTATTAGGTCCACCTGCCCAACACAACTCTTTCGCAGGCCCCTCTCATAAAAATTAGGCACAGGTGAGGTGACCAACAATGATAAAATATTAATAATAGTTGAATATCTTATGACTCAAATTTGACTTAAAGTATATGTCAAATTTTATTGGAAAACATGAATCTGGCAAGTCAGTCAAACACCCACATGCTTAGTAATTAGTAAACAAATCAGACAATTCAAAGTCATATTGAATGCAACTTGGGGTGATGCAAGTGTTCAATTATGAATTTTCAGGTAGTTGAAGATGATACATTCCCAGATGGAACGGTACTAAAGAAAGGGACGAAAGTGATCTATGCAATCTATGCAATGGGAAGAATGGAAGGCATATGGGGGAAGGACTGCAAGGAGTTCAGGCCAGAAAGATGGTTAAGAGATGGGAGGTTCATGAGTGAGTCTGCCTACAAATTCACTGCTTTCAATGGTGGACCTCGCTTGTGCTTAGGCAAAGATTTTGCATACTATCAGATGAAATATGCTGCGGCCAGCATCATATACCGCTACCGTGTGAAGGTGGTGGAGAACCACCCTGTGGTGCCAAAGCTTGCCTTAACTATGTACATGAAGCATGGATTGAAAGTTAACCTCTACCGGAGGGATGCTGCACAAATTCAAAAACAATTGGAGGATTGGTTTAAATGAACTTCTAATGATGCTCACTAGTAATCATTTTTAGTTTTTGTTTCTTATTTGGGACAATGTCATTATTTAAGATGTTTGCAAGTACGGAACGATAAAGAAACGAGGTTGGATATAGTGCTCGGAAAATACTAAATAATGGAGTTCATGTTGACTGTTGATCGGTTATTCTGGAATTGGATTTGCGTATAAATATATTCCTAGAATTGTTGTCCTTATTTTTGTTTGCTATTTAATGAATAAATGTTTCTTAACTTCCTATCACTTGATTTATTCAAAAACCTCTTGATTAAATAAATTTTAATTAATTCTATCTTGTTTGTGTAGCATTATTTATTTTTGTAGATAACATTCATAAGAAAACTGATCCTCAAAAATTAAAAAAAAAAATTGTAAACACCCATTCATTATCATCAATTTAGTATTCACCAATAGATATATCCTATAAGCAAAAACAGTCATTTTTTCTTTTAAGTTCTGTACTCTTCAAGGCTTTTGGCCGGCCTTCTCTCAATAATAGTTCGGATTTTAGTCTCCTTTGCCTATTTGGCTTGAAACCGGAGAGTTGTATACTCTCCAAGATTTTGGGTCAAGCTCTTTGGCTAGGCCTATGGCCAATTCCTCTAGGCCGACCTCTCTGGGTCGAGTTCGAACTCTTTGGACAAGCCCTTTGGGTCGAGCTCTTTGGCCAAGCATGTTCTTGTCTCCTTTGGAACAAATCTCTTTGGACTAATAATCTCAATCTAAAATTGAGTACCCCTACAAATCTCGTGTACTCTCCAGCAGTTGAAAACCAAAGTTGCCAACCAACAATGTCACAAAGGGATGTCCCTCCCGCAATACAAGTTAGTTCTTATTTCCCCCTGCTATACATGAAACTAACACCACATAATAGGAAATCATCCGTCAACCTAAGTTGAGTATTAAAATCCCTTTGGGAACCCTAGAAGGCAAAACACACTTTTGAATGCTCTAATCATAAGTCATCTTCAGGCTGTCATTTGGAGGTAACTTCTAACGTGGTCTTAGCTTTTTCGGGGGGAAGGTTTAAACTCAAGGTATCCCCCAATCAAGGTTAGATATTTTTTCATACACGCAACAAACCTGGTGATTGAACCAATGACCACATCCTTAATTTAATTGGTCTTAGCTATTATCTTATATATGTATCCATCCATAGGTACTTATAAAACGTTAAACGATCTGTGTTAACTGTTAAGTATGGCTGTCTGTAAGGAAGAATATTCTAACTTTGCAGCTTTGAATTGTTTAAACAAGAATTTTAACTGTCTTCTTTCTTAAATTTCACGCATGTTTCAAATTTCTTAACAAGTAGTTTTAGAGTAATCAATCCTCAATATTAGGTCATGACCTTCCAGTTTAAGAAATAGGTAAAATTATTCTATAAACTGTTATAATTTTATGAAATTTTTAATTAAGTCTTTGTAACTTAAAAAAAATTATCTAAATCTTTATAATTCTAAAATTTTATAAATAAGATCTTCAAAGCCAACACCTTTAAAAATCTATTAAATGTAGCTGACGTGACATTTCTAACACAGCAATTATTTATTGCCATGTTTAAGTCATTTTACCCCTAAAGACTGTTCCACAATTTTGTCCTAGCCCAAATTAGGAAAGACTTGCGGCAACAGTGATTCAACCATTAAGACAACTGCATTGGTGGTGAAATAAGGTTGGTTGGATTTCTGGGTTATGTTCAAAAAGGAAATGATGCATTCTTTTGATTCGTAATTCTTATACATTTTATTCTTTAGTTCTATTCTTAAGCCTTAGTTTCCACTTTCTTTTATTATGACAAGAGACTTGTTCTTGCTCTAGGATCAAAAATCTCATTACTGGGGCCCACATTAAACAAGATGCCTGGTTTCTTAACATACTCGAAATCCATCAGTACTACTGTACTTCATATTTGCATCCAAAAAATGCCATTGCACAATCAGAAAGCAATTTTCATAAGTGGAAAGGAAGTTGGACCGTCACTACTGATACTAGGAACTCCGACTCACATGTACATCGTAATTTACCAGCAAAACATTGTGCTGTGCTTAAGCGGATGATCCTGGGAAGAATTGTATAACCAGTCACAATATATGTAACCTCTACGAAAGAGGAAGAAAAGAAATAACAGGATAACAAGTTCACAACATATGTAACCAACAAGCTCACAATATAGTCTAGCATCCATAACCAACCAGTAGCGTGTTTGGAAACACCTTTCAAACCCAAAAAATCGCATTCATGATACGAAAAATGCAGAAGTTAGAACTAGAATCGTTCACTTTGATGTGAAAAATCACATCCGTGATCCATTTCCAAACACGCACTAAGACATAGGAGTCCAGAGGAGAAAATCATGGTTGGAGCATGAAACACAAATGGGTTATGGATTGCGACTTGCAAGATTTGAACAATTCCCAGTATTTTGAACCAGCATGGGGGGCTCCATTTTTAAGAAGCTTTAGTCCTATACTTCAAGCGAAGAAAATGAATAAAGATATGACAAATGTTTATCAGCTTAAACCATTCCATTCGTCATAGAACTCTTTCACAAACTCCTCCATGAACTTATGCCTTCTCTCAGCCCTCCTTTTCCCAGCCTGAAATAGGTAGTTGACATTCAAACTCCTTGACAAACTTAATACATAGGCATATACTTCCTGAGTCTTGACAGACTTCAACAAAAAATGCACAATTTGGTCTTCATCAAAATTTGATAAGTTCAGCAAAATAGTAATATAGCCGTACCTTGGTTTTCATCATATCTTTGAGCTTGAGAAGCTTCTCATGAAAATGATTAATAGTAGTTTGTTCCTCTTTATTCATGTATTGCTCCTTGGACAAATCAGATCGTGGCAAAATGGCAGGATCATGCAGCATCCTCTTCCTACTCCCACCAAAGGTGAAGCATCGTGCAATTCCTGATATTGAGGGCACAGAGTAAGAGATTTCCCATTTATACTTTATAATCATGATTTTTTCATATCTCATTTTTAAAACCCATTTTAAACCCGTCTCTATCTCTCTCTACTTCTCTCATTACATCCATTACTTTCTGTCTCTTCTCTTCCTATCTCTCTCTTTCTCTAAGGGTGTAAACAACCCATTAGGGTGTCAAAGTATCATTTTCCTATGCTTTAATATCCCAGTTACTGCACCAGGTTTAGATTTGAGCACTAATATTTAAGTAGCTTTTAAACACCCCCCTAAATGCTGAAACACAGCTAATTTGACAAAATACCTATGGCACCAATAGCATCAAGTCGATCAGCATCTTGCACAACTCCAAATTCCGGAAAATATTCACTATTTCCACTTCCTGTCACCTCTTCTTTGAATCCTGAATATTGGAAGCAGCATCTAAATTGAGTGTTTTCTGGTCAATAAGCATAGAAAAGTAATATGCAAAGTGGTAGAAGCAAGTTACAGTTAGAACACACAAACAAGTTAAAGAGGGTACCAATTTTTTCTACACTTTCTAAAGGTATTCTAAAAATATAAGCAATATACAAGAGATACTGAGAAGTGTAGGAAGTAGGAACAATAATCATAGGGGAAGATGCACATTTTCTACATAACATCTAGAACACATGAAAGATAGTCATAAATGTCCAAAAGCCTCTGAGCAAAGTTTCTTCTTTCTTGGAATCTAGATAATCAACAGACATAAGATATCTTATCTTTATATGTCCCAAATATTTCCCTATCCCAGTATCCCATAGAAAGCACCAACTTAACAGTTAACATAACCTTTAGATTCTTAAAAGCATTTCCGAGAAAATGGTCATAAGCACATCAAAGCATAAAAAAGAAAGAAACATATAAATAAAAACCTAAAAAATAGGCAGCGGAGAAATCCTAACAGATTGTTTTATCTTGGCCGAGATCGTAATCATACATCAAGATAAAAATGACACCTGATTAATTACTCACAAGCAAAAACATTTTTCCATGTTACTGCTTGAACTTACATTAATTTCAATTAAAGAAAAACAAAAGGAAATAACAATGTTGCGGAGCCAAAAGATTTTAATTTTCCTGTAACTGACCCATTCCTTTGATGATCTTCAAGATTTTTGACTTGTTGTCCTCTTCAACTCCCTCTTGGTCGAGAAAATTCCCAACAACATTTTCCTCGGATGGGTCCCTGGATGACAAAGTAGCATATATCTCAGACAAGGAAAAGTGAAGAAGTAGTGATAAAATGGAAGAAATGTGTAAGAATGAACAACAACGAAAGCTTTCTCCACTTGGTGGGATTGGTGACTGACAGGAATCAAAGGACATGACTATACCATTTCGCTCTATTCTATCAAAGGAACAAATGTGTTTTAAGTTGGGAAAACTCATAAAGTTAGCTTACATATAGTGCAAACGAGGTATGGGCATTATGCTTGAACGTGAATTGATCATACAAACAGAAGTGTTGTAATTAGTTAGTAACCTGAGGTATTTGTAGTCAGCTATGTCATGGAGCAGTGCGGCAAGCTCAACCTAGAATGGGAAATTTTAAAAAATAAAATAAAATGAGAGGTGAAGTTAATTAGTTATGATGGGGAAAATGAGAAAGGGAAAGGGAGAGTTAGTTAGTTAGTTACGATTTGCATGGAGCGGGGATGGGAAGAGAGGCCTTCCTCTTTGGCAAGGGAGAGAGCGAGGTCACGAACCCTCCAAACATGGGCTGCATCATGAGAAGCATCGTTCCCTTTCATCGTCCTCTCCACCAGCGCCTCTGCCTTTTTTCTTACTCTCTCCATCTCCATGCTTCTCTTCTCTCCCTTCAACCTCACCACTCACCGCACATATCTCCCCTTCCGCCGCCTTTGCCAAAATTACAATTTGCAACCAACTCCACAAATAATATGCGAAAAAGTTTTGAGAAGAGTGCGGATAATTTACTTTTGAGTATATTATATCCCTTAGGAGGATTCTTTTAGGTTTTTCAAAAATGTTGAGTTGAAAATGTTAAATTCATGTATTTGGTATAAGGATTATAAAAAGTATTTTCAGAAATTTAATATTTTGAGGAATTAATTTTTTAACTAAAACTTTTTCATGAAAGGGAGTAGGAATCCAAGATTCAAATGAAGGAAAAAAATCTGTTTATAATTATGTCTATCACTTCTAAAATGTTTTAGATATACCAAACATATTTGTAACATTCTTAAAAAACATGATTCTCAAGAAATATAATTCTTAGGAAACATGAATCCTAGAAATGAAAAAAAAAAGATTCTGTATACCAAACGGCCCCTTATATTAATTCTCTTAATTATTTGATAAATATACACTCCTTGTACACTATATTAATCTTATTTAATTGTTTAAAAAATATTATATTATATACCAAAAAGGAAATTCTAGTAAATGTTAAAAAAATAGGAAGTTACATGTGATCTCAAAAAATATCAGAGAGAAATATAATTTACTCTTTACTTTTTTAACACACTCTATGTCTCTATCTTTTCTTTTCTTTTTTTGGTGATGCTCCATGTCTCTATTTAACACATATTTATTATTAGTTAAAATTTATTCAAAGTTACAAAATTATAAATAAAATTCATTAAATATAAAGTTTAATCCATAAAATTAAGTGATTTTTAATAAATTTTATCCGGTAGTAGAAGATTGATAAAATAGTAAGATTGGATCCACATAGATTAATAAAGATTTATTTCTTTTATAAAATTAAACAAACAATAAAAATAAAAAAGGGTTTTGAGTACGTAATTAAATTAAAATAAAACAATAATTAAATAATAAACAAAATAAAGAGGTGATGGAAAATTAATAATTAAATACTCTAACCCAATAGATAAACTTCACTTTAGTATTCTAACGTGATCATTAATTTAAGAATATACTTTTCATTTTTAAATAAATTAGTTATAGTTATTGATCACCTCTAATAATTAATATCTAATTACTTTTTTGATAATCTAAAAAAAACTCATTGATTATTTTCTTTATCTATAAAGACAACCTTGAACAAGGTCTTAAGATTTTACCTATCAATAACATTAAATTCTAGAAAAACTTAATTCTAATCAATAAGCACGTACGCCCAATTTATTTAAGCTAAGTTATGTTTTTAATACAACAAAGATTGTTGTTTATATCTAATTATTAGAACTAATAGACAATTACAAATCTATAGCTCTAATGAATTTTGCACAATTTCATGTCACGTGACAACGTCATAATTATTTTGTTTCTTGACGAAAATAATTTTATTCTGTAGTTATTTTTTAACAACAATATAATTCCGTTATTATTACTAAAATAAAAAATTTAAATCAATCATCTAATATTTGAATTAATCAATTAATATCAGTTGCAATAATTTAAATCATTTTTTCAATTTTTTTATATTTGATATTAAGTTGATTAACTTTTATATAGAAAAAATAACAGTTTATCAATTCTATCATTATTATGAATTATTTAGAATAAATATTTAAATCAATCAACTATTATCTAATGCATTAATTTGAGTTAGTCAAATAATATTTCCTATGATAAAATAATTTGTATCACAATCATTTCAAATATTTCTCTCTCTCTCTCTCTCTCTCTCTCTCTCTCTCTCTCTCTCTCTCTCTCTCTCTCTCTCTCTCTCTCTCTCTCTCTCTCTCTCTCTCTCTCTCTCTCTCTCTCTCTATATATATATATATATATATATAGGGGAGGGATCAAAAGATACCGATGCAACTTACACCAACTATTACACCATTTAATAACTTTATATGGAATTTGATTTTTATCGATCCAACCGTTGAATTATAATTTCATATTACCAAGATTCTTTGTGTCAAATTTTGTCAAAATTAAATAACAATAAGAAGGTAATCAAATGACTTATGTTTTACTATATTTTGAAACGTATATATTACACCCATTTTTATCTATATGAATAAGTTATCAAATAATTTTGGATTAATATAAAATTTTATACATATGATCTATGTTAAAGGAACTTTCAATCCAATGATGGGTTTTAAGATAAAATTATCCAATTTAAAGTTATTAAATGGTGTAAGTTACACCAATGTCATTTGATCTCTCTCCATATATGTGTGTGTGTGTTAGGGGGGGGAGGGGATCAAGTTATTCTACTCAATAACTCTTGATATATATTAAATTTCAACGATCTAATCGTTAAAAATGTTGATACTATGTCAACGATTTGCACATCAAATTTTACATAAATCAAACATTTGTAATTAGTTAATCTTATAGACGACATTTGCTTATTATTTCAAAAACTATATTATACGTTAATTTGAATTTATCTAATGAAGTATCAAGTAGTTTTCAAACTTATAAAAAATTGTATACTTGATTTACTCAATTAAATCCTTTAATTTAACGGTTGGATTATTGAAATTTAATATATATCATAAGTTATTGAGTGGAGTAACTTGATCCCCACCATCTATATACACACACACACGTATGTATTTATTACCAATTATATATTTATTTTATGAAATTAGAATAAATCTTATGAGTTTTTTAATTTGAATTTATTATAAACTTGAATTAAAAATTATACTCATATTATCAATTCAAATGTTCAAATTATGAAAGTTGTACTAATCACAATTATCTTAATTGCTATTGTTATATATTTTTATGAATTAAAAAATAAATAAATAAAATTATTTAAATTTTGGGGAAAAAAATACTGTTACGTGATATTTGCCAACGTAGTAAAATCTTTTATATGTATACTTTTGTATATAATATATAATATATAGTATTGATAATTTATACATTTGAAATCAGCTTAGGTTACCTAAAACTAAAAGTGCAAGGATTGGACCCCAAAGACCAAGTCCAAGTCTGCCGTGTAAGCTACAAATATCACGGACTATGTGATGCCTTGAATGGCAAGAGACTCATCCAATCATTTCCACCATTCAAACTCCTCCGCATTTAGTCCTCCTATTCTCCTCGTTTCCATCGCCATGGCCAAAACCAAAACCAAAATCAAGGGCCTAGAATATCAAAAACCCAAAACCTCTCTTTATCTATGTTGCTTTGGATCAGTTCATCACAAAACTCCAACAGATCACTCGAGCATATCTGAACATAACGTAAAACAAAAGAGTCGAAGCAACAGCTGGTTTCCATGGCAAAGGATTAGACTTGGAGTGAAGAACTCAATGGCCAGAACGGTGCCGCTTGAAGGCACAGAGGTTCATGAAAAAGAGAAGCTGAAACTCAAATTCAAAGGCAAAGCTAACAAAGTTCATTCATCAATGTGGAAGTGGAACTCAAAGTCAAAGTCAGACTTACTCAACAGGACTCAAAGCAATTCCACACCCAATCAAACGCCCTCAAAGTCACAGGTATAAAAGTTCAAAATGAGAATCACTTCGGACACAAATTAACAGGTTCGGTTCCAATTAAGTTAAAAGAAAATTCTCTTTATATAAATTAGAATAATTATATTGAATACATATATTTATAGGAGTTGTATTTTAATGAAGATATTTTTAATATTTTTTTTTCAACAAAAACATTTTTAAGAATTTTTTTATCTCTTTTAATTAATTTTTTAATTTTATCTTTAAATTAAATTTTAATATTATTTTAAAAAAATTCAATAACTAAAAATAATCTTATATCATACCATATATATATTATTTGTCATAAATTTAAAATATAATTTATATAATTAAAAATATTTAACTTTTATAAATTTTAATTATATAAAATAAACATTTATTTATACGCAGGAGATAAGATGCTAATTTTCTTTTACTTCATTTCAGCTAAACCGAGGAAACAACATAGAGGATGTCACGCGTCAACAGAGTAGGTCATCATCTCTCACAAAAGCCGCCTCACACAGAGTTTCTCTCCCAACTTCAAAACGGCAAGTGCGGCGCTTTCTCTCGTCAAAGCATTCTCAAACGACATCGAAACACGCCAAGCGCAAGCAGATTCAGAACGCAGAGAGGTATAATCCCGTGGTTGCCACGTCCGTGGTTATGATCGCTTTGGTATCAATGATACTGTGGGGTCGTTTGTGTTCCATCGCTTGCACCTCCGCGTGGTTGTATCTCATCCCCAGCTTCACCATGACAGCTGAAAACGACAAACAGAATTCCGTTAATGATTCAAACGACTTGGTTTTGGATTCGAAGATGGACAAGAGGAAAGTCATCCCACCCAAGATGTAGCAATTCACTTTAAAGTAACTTATATTAATCGTTCTTGAGAAAATCAACTGTATATACTGCCTGTGTTTGTATAATAAATTATAGCACTCATCAACTATCAGTATTACTTACTTCAATTCAGGTTAGAGGAAAAGAAATCACTCTACTGTGCTATAAAAAGTCCTTAAATTATTTAATTTAGTACTAGTATATATATGATAATTTTGATCTTCCGTTTAAGTTATATATAATACTACCTTTGGTCTTTTATATAAGTAACAAATAACTAATTCATCAAAACCAATAAAATTAATTAATTAGTTAATTTTAATTAATAATGTCATAAATTTAAATTTTATTCCAAAAATATCCATAAAATTAAATAATTTAAGTGGTAGTTATATTTAATGATACTGCTCAATAAATAATTTTCTCAACCAATGAGTGTAATTTATATTGTTAATTTACCAATGAATGTATCCACTTGTATGAGGAATGATGGAATATCTCATTAATAGATTTTATAATAAATTAAGAATATAAAAAAAATAACAATTAATATATTCTGTGTTGCTTATAATTAGGACCAAAAAAATATCTCTATTTGTTGCTTATATAAAAGACCAAAGGTAATATAATTTTTGTTTATTTATCAAATAAAATCATTAGCTTAATAGTTTTAATGTTAATAGTAAACTTTAAGGGTGAGGGTTTAATTCTCACTTTACCTTAGTATAAATGTAAAGTAAGTTGGCGCAAGTATAATGAAGTTTTGAGGTGAGAGACTTAAACTGAACAATTGAAACTAAAAGTGCAATTAAGTCTTATATATATTATCTATGACTATGATACATACATATATATATATATATATATATATATATATAATTAAAGTAAACATAATATTATATTATTAAAACAAAACTGAAATATTATTAATAATTTTAAAATTAAAAATATTTATTATTATTTATATAATTATTTATTATTATATTAGCATAAATTTAGGGCACATAATATTAATTAATCATAATTTTCTTATTAATTTTATTTATTTAATACATTTTATACTAATTTTCTGATTTCTATAATATAAGAAAGTACGTACAAGATGTATAAAAAAATGTATAACTTAAACTTTAACACCACAACTTTTTTTTTAAAAATATTAATGTAATATTCTAAAATTCACTTGATATTAATTTGATCTTTTCAAGTTTTTGTGATATTGAGTAAGTCTTCAAATTATTGAAACATACATTAATAAATTAATCATATTGAGTAAGTAGTTTAATATCTTCTTAAATAAATTACAATATTCTACATTTTAAATGCATGATGATTTAAATGATATCAATTAATACAATAAAATTAATTAACATCAAATAATTAATATTATAAGAATAAAAAAGGATTTGGATATCCACTTTTAGTTTCTCTCCATCCTTTTTGTATGTGTTTAGAGTAGCACTGTAGTAGTGAGAACTCGATTTCATTTTCGTGTTCACAGTGAAGCAACATTTTATCGCTTTATTTTTTCACGTTTTTTCCATGATTATGAGCGCGCCACCCACCCCCCAATCTAAACATATGCTTTGTCTGTCTCTCTTCAAATTCTCACTTTCTCTCTATCATTTGTCCATTTTTTCTTTCTTTTCATTTTTTTCTATGGCAAAAGGCAAGAGGACATAATAGAATCTAATTTATATTTTATTATGTACTAGCAAAAAATTAAAGGTAAAAATAATCTTAAAATGAATAATTAATTAAAAACATTGATTAATTTCACATGATGTGTGTGTGTGTGTGTGTATAGTGAAGAAAACGGGCAAATTATAAGATTTTTCTATTACATGTTAATGTCATGAAATTTCTATATTTAATTTAACATGATAGAATTTTCTATATCATTACTTGTTACGTCTGCCGCTGCCTTCTGATTCCATCGTTTACATGTATCGTGGCATGGCTATTACTATGATTGATTGCCTAAAAATCGAGAAACCCACGTATATAACAAAGTATCAATATATTATATAATATGTGCCATGCTGGTAACCCATGGTTGGAGTTGGAGTAGTTGAAATTTATACTAAAATGGATTGTTACTATGGACCCTTGGAAAAAACAGGATGTTGCATCATTAAAGGCCATCGTTAAGCAAGTATTAGTGTATGTTATTTATGTTGTGCTGGATATCTATTATTATCAATCAGATAAGAAGACATGTAAAATGTTTGAGGGTTGCGTAGCCAACCTTGTGGATTTTTTATTTATTTATTGTTACAGCCAACCTTATGGATTTGCTCTTCTGTTAAGAAGTCAAGAAAATAATTATTACACTCAATGCATGATTGGTTGAACTAATTTTAAAAAATAATTAATCTTTAAGATAATTTTTAAAACAATAAGTAATTATTTTTTGAAATAAGTGTATCGAAAATAAAATTGGCATTATTAGTTAATTTTTTATATTACATAAAAAAAATTAATTTTAACGATTATCAATCAATTTGATAATTCATATTATGAAAATAAAAATCAATTCTTAATAACTTTAATATATAATAATTAATTTAAAATTTGATTATGTGTTTTAGTCAATTTATTTTTATAGTTAGTGAAAAAATTAATTAATAATTCTCAACTTTAAAAGATTGAATTAACTATTTTGATTATATTGGAAATTAAATTGACGAAAATATTAATCTTATGATGTAAATTAATTCAAAACTGTCAACATTAAAAATTAAAAGATTTATTTGAGGTAGTTCTCAAATTTAATGTTTGGAAATTTTAAAACTAAAAGTAGTTTTAAGTTTTAATTTTTTATAGTTGTCATTTTTAAAATTTTAATAGTAGCTATAGACAATGTTTATATAATTGACTCAAATTGGTTGATTGAACCGGTCTAACCATAACTAGTGTGTATTGGCTTGAGCTAGGTAGTTAGATCGGAATTGTCATGGAATCAATGCAACTCAATCGATTCTTCAAGTGAATTTGATGACTTGCCCAATCAAATCGGTCTAAGTGAACTGATGATTTGACATGTTTCCAAATAAATCAATGTGTTGTGAAATTAAAAAAAAAGTATAGCAGTGGTTCTTTTTTATAGTTTTTTAAAGTACAAAATTTACATGTTATGACTGTTTTACAATTTTTTTAGTATATGCTAGTTCATGTAGTTCAATTAGAAACTCGTTAATTTGACCAATGACTCAACGGATTGACCAAGTCCATAACCACACAAAGATTGATAACATTAATACTAAATTTTTAATCTAAAATATTCAAAATCACTCGCCACTTCCTTATTTAGATTTGTTTGGTGATTACTATAATTGACTAACACCAACCATGGTAATAATGGTGATGGGTGCGATTGTAGGAGAAATGGAGACAGTGACAAATTGATATGAAAAGCGAAATTAACTGATGGACATTTACTTATATTTCAAATAACGCATTATTCATCAAAATAATGTAATGCAATGAAGTGTCAATCAGATTGTGATTTGTACAAAATTTTATTAGTTTAATTTAATTTAAATGAATATTCAATTCAATGATTGGATTGATCATATAAAGTTATTAAGTGGTGTAAGTGCAAATATTTAATATCTAGTGTCAATTGATCCCCTCAACACACACACACACACAATGTATCAAACACTGAAAAAATATGGATTAGCGACAACCATGAGACTGATGCAATTATCAACCGTCGCGCTACTGGTAAGCCGATGCTAACTAATAATTTAAGAAATTTATCTTAAGTGATTGTTAAGCCAATGTTAAAGAATAACTTTTGAAAAAAATATATTATGTATTATAAGTGATGGCTAGATTAACATTAATGAACTATTTTCCAAAAAATATATTTATTCTAAGAGAGAACTTAGTCATTGCTCGTAAGCAACGACTTGACCATTGCTAGTTTTTGAATTTAGTACCAAACCAAAAACCATTTGTCACCCTTTTCAAATTTTATAACTAAGCGACGATTAAGTCGTCTCTCCTAACACCTATTTTTTACCTACACTGTTCTCCTTTTTCTTCTACCTAACCCTCCCTCTCTTCTCTCTTTTTTTTTTTCATTTGTTCATACTATCATTGTTCTCTATTTCTTCTCAGTGGTGGTTACTTGCAATGGTGGCTTATGTGATGGTGGTGATGGCTTGGATTCTTTTGCACGATGGTAGTGGCGATGGCTCAGATTCTCTTACATAGTGGCAATGGCAATGCCTTGGTGTGATGCGGTTGCATAGTGGTTTGATTGTGATAGTACAAGATTATTCTCTTCTTTCTCGCTATAATTGGAGAAGTGGCAAATGAAAAAAAAATGTAAATATTAGCTAAGGCTTTCGCTTTAGTTAAGCCGACGCCATTTTGCGACAACTTCTACATCGGCTAAGCCTACGCCAATACAAATTCCTTAGCTGTCCAAAACAAGTTAGTAACAACTCAATTAGTGACAACTTTTGACTGTTGCTAAATACAAATTCCTTATAGTGAAATGAGACGGATATTTTTTATAAGAGTGGAAGAAATAAATATTAACAATTAAATCTTATGAAGATGATTAAAACAAATAAATTATATAGACCTTTTAAAAAAATTGATACTTTTTAACTAATAAATTAGAAAGAAGATTGTTAACAACTTACTTTTTAACACACTTCTTTCAATACACTATTTTTTATTGCTTAAAATTTATTAAAAACTACAAAATCACAAGTAAAATTTATTAACTAAAGAATGAAACCCACAAAATTCTGTGATTTTCAATAAAATTTAGTCAATAATAATATAGAGATATTACCAGCATTTCTTAGCTGAAAATCTAGTCAAAGATTTTATATAGATACTTATTGAGATTTAATAACTAAATAATTGCCTTTTCTCTGCCTATTTCATGTTGATGTAACAGGGTTTATTTTATTGTTAGATTTGTATCCCCTTGCTTCTCTCGAATTAGTAGACGTGGCGTGGGCTACAATTAAATTAAATATTAATTTGCAGAATTAAAACGGACAGTTGTATCATTAAACATCAAAGTTACGCAATATAATTGTTTCATTGTGTTGGATATATTATCGAATGCGGGTAAGAGCTATTGAAAAGGTTGAATGTTTGGTTTGAAGCTTTGAGGATACTCTCTACTAACAATTTTATAAGGTTATAGAGTTTGAGTAGGGAATGAGATAAGAGAGAATGCAAATAAGAACTAGGGAAAAGGTTGAATGTTTGGTTTGAAGCTTTGAAGATGTTCTCTTTTAACAATTTTATTTGGTTATAGAGTAGCGGATAGGGAATGAGATAAAGAGTGAATAAAGAATTGTATATATTAGATATTAGATTCGTATGGTGTGGAATAAAATAATTAAAATATCATTTTAATATATGGTTATAGTAATAATTAGGCTCAATTCCACATTTAATCCTTTAATTATTGTGACTGTGCAATTTTAATCTCTCCATTTTCAACTGTACAACGATTTCCACAATTTTTCTTCAAATATAAATTAAGTTCTTCTGTCAATCTGTTCGGCCGTTAATTTTTTTAACATTTTTTATTGCCATAATCAGTTGGAGATGATGTGACTGTTTGATACTAACATAGCGGTACATGTAGCACTAATGTAAACATTTGACCCTAACATGAATTGTTGATGTAACAGAAAAATATGTGATTTAGAAATTGATAATAAAGGTGAGGTTTGACGCATAATCCCTCGCTTTTTTATTTGGTGCAAATAATCCCTTGCTTTATCACTAAGCTGAAAATATTTTAATTCTTGGACGAAGAAAAGCTAGCCTAATTAATGTGAAACTTTCTCTTTTCTCCAAATTTCTTTAATTCTGGGAGGATTCAAAAGTAAACGAAGAATATATATATATATCAAAAGAATTTTATTGAAAGTGAACCAAACCAAGCACAAGTTATGCAAAGTTTGTCCGCATAGTATAAAGAGCGAGGACTTCTTAACCCAAGATTTGAAATATTTGTCATTACGGATGACAGAAAATATGTACATTCACAAGTCTTATCAAAAAAATTTTACATTCACAAGTAGTTGCATAACCTGCATTTATTATCTGCAGAGAGATATGAATATTTATTGAGTGAGAGGAAGATCATAATACTATATCCTGTGGATGCCTGTTTACTTATAAAATTTGTTTTCTTTATCAAGTATAGTATATATTATGACTTTTCCATCTTTCTTAGATAAAATATTTTTCATTATTGCATAATGATGTTTATAATTTAACGCACAAACACATATTGATAATATATAATACGGTTAAATATGTTTTTGGTCATCAAAAAATTGACTTTTTTTAATTTTAGTCCTCAAAAAAAAATTTCTTTAAATAAAATCCCTCAAATATTAAAAATACCTTAATTATATCCTTGTGCTAAACTCTATTTAACTTTTCTGTTAAAATATGGCCACATCAGTATCACAGCCACCATTAATTTGTTAATGTAATCGTCTATGTCAACTATTATATCTAGGTCAGATTAGTAATATATTTTTTAAATAAAATTATTATATAATTAACCCTAAATCATAGATTTTTTAACCCTAAAGAAAAAGTAATTACCTATTTTTTTATTAAAAATTATCACTGGACACTTCAGGTAATAAAATACTTTATTTGGAAGCTATATGGCTATCATTTAATATAAATGTTTAGCAGAGTTTAGCACAGGAATCTAATTAAGATATTTTTAATATTTGAGGGACTTTATTTAAGAAATTTGTTTTCTGAGGACTAAAACCAAAATAGATCAATTTTTGGAGGACTAAAAACATTTTTAACCCTATATAATATTTTTCATTATGTCATAATAATATTTATATTTTAATGCACAAAGACATAGCGATAATATATATATATATATATATATATATATATATATATATATATATATATAATTTTATCTCTAAAAAGATTTGTAAAAAAATTACTTTATTAATAATTTATGTAAATAAGTGTTGCAAAAAAGTGAATCAATCAAACAACCAGTTAACTCAAATAATTTAATTAATTAATTTAACTTAAAAAATCAATTAATTGATTACAATGAAACATGTTAAAATTAATGTAATTATATATTTTAATATTTATTACGGGAAAAATTACAATTAAAATAATTAATCTATTAATAATTTTCATAAATAATTAAAGAAGAAAATTAAATCAATCAAACAATCCATTAAGTCAAATCAAATGATTTAATTAAATCTATCAAACAATCAATTAAATCAAATCACAAGATTTAATTGATTGATTAAATCAATCAAACAATCATATATGAAAATCTAATACACATACATATGGGATTGGATTCTTTCACACTAGATGTAAATCTAAAGACTTACACTAAATCTTAACCGTTAATACAGATTAATCTTATAGTTTATAATATCTTGATATATATAGTAATTTTAACATATTTTGTTACAGTCAATTATTTTACTTTAACCAATTAATTAAATCATTTGATTTGATTTAATTGATTTGACTTTTTACTTTAATTATTTCTAAATATTATTAATAGGTTGTGTTTTTTACAAATTTATTCTGTAATAAATAGTAGAATGTACAATTATATTAATTTTGACACATTTTATTGTAATTTATCAATTAATTTTGAGTTTAATAGTCATATACTGTCGTGTAAAAAAATTTACACTGTCAACCAATCAAAAATCATCATTAATATGACTTTTAAAGTGTTTATTATAAAAGTCAGCAAACTTATAATAAATAGTGATTTGTGATTGAATGACAATATAAAACTACTTTACATTATCAGTGCATGGCCTGTTTTCTCTTAATTTTTTAACTTAAATTAATTAATAAAATCACTTGATTGATTGTTTGTTTGTTTGATTAGTTTTTTTAACAACTATTTACATAAATTATTAATATATATATATATATATATGGAATTTGCTAACGTACACCCACTTGAATTTTCAGTTGGAGTATGATAATAAGTTATAACTAAGAATTATCTTAAAATACGCCTATGATGTAACTAACTAACGTACTCCAACTAAAAAACAAGGGAGTATATGTTAGCAAAAGTATGTGGAGTTTGTTAACGTACACCTATTTATTTTTTAGTTTGAGCAAGTTAGCAAGTTACAACTAAGCTTATCTTAAATTACATCAATAATGTAACTTACTAACATACTCCAACAAAAAAATAAGTGAGTGTACGTTAACAAATCCCTATATATATGTGTGTGTGTAATAATTACTAGTATCTTTTTTGGTCTTTAATTTTAAAGGTAGAAAAAATTAACATAATAAAAGATAAAATAAATATTTTAAATAAATATTTTTAATTATATATATTTTAAAGAAAATGATGATATGATATAAAAATTAATTATAATAATATAATATTTTAAAGAAAAGGGTTAAATATGTTTTTAGTCCTCCAAAAATATGATAAAATTGGTTTTAGTCCCTAGGATTATTATTTTTTGAATAAAGTCCTTCAAATATTAAAAGTACCCTAATTTTGCTAAACTCTGTTTAACTTTTCTGTCAAATGATTGTCACATCAGCATCAAAGTAAAATATTTTATTACATGAAGTGCCTAGTAATAATTTTCAATAAAAAATTGTGTAATTAATTTTGTTTTAGAGTTAAAAAAAATATGTGATTTAGAGTTAAACATGTAATAATTTTATTTAAAAAGTATGTTACGAATGTGACCTAGACAAAACAGTTGATATGGACAACCACATCAGCAAATTAATGGTAACTGTGATGTTGATGTGACCATCATTTAAGAAAAAGTTAATCAAAGTTTAGCACAGGGATCTAATTAGGTTATTTTTAATATTTGAGGGACATTATTTGAGGAAAAAAAATTTGGGGGACTAAAACCAATTTGTTGTATTTTTAGAGGACCAAAAATATATTTAACCCTAAAGAAAATTATATATAGTTTAAAGAAAATAAAGATATAATATAAAATTAAATTAATTTCAAATTTGGATAATAGTATTTTAGATTTAAGTCATTTAGGTTTTATTGAGTAATTCTCTTTTTAAGATTATTTTTAATTTCTTCTAAATTAATTCAAAATATTTAAAAGTACATCTACAAATTAAAAATAATAAAATTTATAAGAAGAGGTAATACATTTAATTTTTTTAAAAAAATAATTAGAGTTAAATAAAATCAAGTAAAAATATTAATATTTATGCTTAAAATATGTGGTAATTTTGTAAGATATAGCCCAATTATATGCAAATATATACATGTTTTTTTCTTTCTATCTATTGAACATTTTTTTTTACTTCATTATATTTTTTTGTTTTATCGTGTGAGAGCCTCTCTTTTACATTATTTTATTATCCATATTAATTTCTTATAAAATAATACAATAAGATATTTATTTTATTTGATGACTATTATTTCTATGTTCAAATAATATTTATGTAATTTGATTTACATTCAAGGTCCAACACAGTTGATAGATAGTTGGGTTCCTTAAGCATGTTGTTAGGGGTTTAATTCCTAGCATGTGAATGGACAAGACTTTATTAGGAGAGGCAAAACCCACTTCAATTAGAGGATATCATTGGTGCAAACAACAACAAAAAACAATTAGACAAATTTTTGTATTCAAAATTTTATCCTTTTCTAAAGTTTCACACTCGCACGATTTGGTCATAGGACTACTTAGGAGAATAGAAAAATAAATACACTACCTTGTAATAATTATAATATGATTTAAATATGTTTTAAGCCCCTGTAGATATAGTTTTGTCTGATTTTAATTCCTACAAAAAATTTTGTTAGTTTTAGATTCCTAACATTATCTTAGTGCTTTTTTTTTTGTCCTTATTATTAACTCTACTTAATTTAGTGTTGACATGGCTAACAAAATAAAGAATATTAATTAAAATAATTAGATTATTTTTAGGTGCGCAATTCAATTAGATAATGTATTATTATTTTATATAAATAAGGTAATTACATATAATTTACTTTTATAATTTATTTTTAATATATTATGAACAATACTTTTAAAAAGTAAATTATTTAAGTTGTTTTTTAAAATTATTTTAACATTTTACTTTTATTTTTTAAGTGATTTTTAACATTGTACTTTTTACATTTTACTTTTATAATATTATTTCAATATAATTTTTAATTGATTTTAATTCACTAATTTATTTAAATTATTTTTAAAAATATTTTTAACATTTTATTTTTAAAAGTAAAATGCAAAAAATAAATTAATAGTTTTTAAAATTGTATTTTTTTTAAAAAGTACAATGTTAAATTAGTGAATTAAAAAGTAAGAATAGTATTAAAAGGAAATAAAACTTATTGTTCATAAAATATTAAAAATTAAAAATAAATTATAAAATAAAATTATATGTAAATATGTTATTTATATTAAATAATAAATACATTACTTAATTGAATCATGCACCTAAAAATAATTTAATTATTTTAATTTAAAATATTGTTCATTACCTTAATTATTTTAATTAATATTCTTTATTTTGTTAACTATGTCAGCACTAAATCAACTGTAGTTAATGATAAGGACTAAAAAATACTAAGAAAATGTTAGGGATCTAAAAATAAAAATAAAAATTTGTTAGGACTAAAACCAAAGAGAACCATATTCACAGAACTTGAAACATATTTAACCCTTATAATATTCATTTTAATAAGTTATTAAATCAATTTTTTTATCTAATTTTTTTTATTCATAAATCTAATATTTCTACATTTAATACATTCATTCTTATAGGTATATCTAATTAATATGAGTTGTCAAATTATTTTGACCATATTTCCATTGATGGCGAAAAAATATTCAATATCATATTATGAGAAATATCTATTATGGTTCATCCAATATGAATAATTATTATTATTAGATATCAAAATTTTAATGTAATGTATTAAAGTTTAAATTACACTTAAATTTAAATGCTTTTATAATTTTAAAATGTAAAATGATAAAGCAATTCATTATTTTTACATTTATATTCTAGGTAAAATAAATTTTGTTATTTTTATAACATTTAAAGTTTATAATATATTTTAAATAAAAAAAGTATAAAAATGAATTAAATTGGATGCAATGTTTTTGAAAGTTAAAAATGCGATTTAAAATAATTTATTATTTTAATCTCTAATAGACAATTTATATTTCATTACATTAATTTCTTTCGAGATAATTTAAATTATTTAATAACAATATCTAGTATTATCTCTTGATTGTTTATTATCATTATTCTTTGTAATTTTTATTCTTCCAAGTAACTAAGTTAAATAATATGCGCAACTTAAAATAACCCATACAATGTATAAGATAAAATAGTTTATTACATGAAATAAATAATAGGTAGAATTTGTATAAGAACAATTATAAAAGACAAACTCCCAACGTTGTTAATAATTATAAAAATATTGCTTATAAAAAATATAATCATAATAATATGTTTATCCACAAAAGACAATTCCTGTTATAACGATTTGCTGTCGCTATGATATTATACAACAAAATCATAGACTAATTCAATTACTATTTTTTAACTCTTATTAATTCATTATGAAAACACAGGTATTTTATTTTTTTTGCATTTCATAAACTAAATGACAATAACATTCATCTCTTGAAAATAATTATCAACACAAACTAGTAACTATTGAAAGTCAAGCATCACATAAATAAGTATACATCAGAACATCAACATCATACTAAATAGTAATTACAACACATATATCAAAAGATCAATTGTATCTCACAAAGGTAAGGTGTGTGTCAGCTAAAGTATACCCATTAGTAAGTATATGTAACAAAAAGGGAAGGTACATATAGCTAATCATTCCCTAATACTATAGCTACACACTACTCATAAGAAGAACTAGGGTGGTACGAGGGACTAGAAGAATAAGAAGAAGTAGGACTCCTGCAACATCTGACAGACTCCTCTTGTGATGAAGTCCTTCTACCTGGAACGTTTGTTATACTCAATAATGAAGAGTTTGATCAGCTGATGGCTCATCATTTGCTCCCGCATATAATCACGATCATTACAGTCAATTACATATCGAAATAAATACGCAAGGGTAAGCTCACAAAATAAGGATAATTTACACTTAACAATCCACACATTAAAATATATTAACTTTTAAGACAATAACATATCAATAGGCAAAAGCAAGATCATCATTAAATAACAATTATAATAATAATGACAGTCATACAATGGATGCAAACATGACTCCATGGAGATTTTTCAACAATCGAGCGATCAGTATGGACCTGTTCATTAACATAGTATAATAACAACAGGGACCTCGTGGATCCAAAAGGTAACACGTGCTATAATCATTGGGAAATGCCGTTAATTTTGATTTAGGGAAATGATGTATTGGTTTGTTAGGATAAGCATACGTGGGTAGTGGCTTACCATGACACAAGGTTTGCAATGAGCTTAGTTTACAATATGAGATTTACTTGTCTATCTATCCTCAAGGTCCATCAACAACTACTCCACTAACCTTTCCAGCATTAGGTTGAGGGCCCCACTAAGCAACCCTAACTTACGTGCTTACTCGCATTACAGTTGCAACTGTGAACTCATGCATGTACATCTCATCAACAACATTAATTAACACTTTTATATTTATCTTTAATTTATCCACCACTACACTATAAAAGGTCTTACCAAGCAACCTTCATAGTCAACAAGTAGAGGTCCTACCAAGCGACCTCTATCTTGCAGGGATTCCACCAACAACCCCTACTAACAACAAGATTCTACCTTTACTTATGTTTCCTGTCAATGTTGAATAAAGTACATTATAAAAATTTATGAAATTGTTTAAATGGATTTCACTTGAATATTTTAAATATTTTATTTAGTAATTTGTTTATCCACTATCATTTTAAATTCATAATATCCAATAAAAAAATTTAAAAAGGGATTTCAACATTTTAAAATACCTTTTTTAGCATTTTTTTCTCATTAAAAGGTCCTATTATTAACCAATTATTTGTGAGAATTGATAAAAATACTAAATAAATTTTAAATTTTTTTTTCTGCAGAATTAATTTAAAACAATATATTAATAATTACTAAAATGTGAAATTACAAAATTTACCTTAAACTCATCTGAGAAAAACATAGTCTTAAACTTGAAATTTTCTCTGTTTCAGGATTAGATCCATGAGTAGTTTTGAAATTTAAATGATTTTTGTTGAAAAAATTTTTATACCCTATTAATAGTATGAGAGCCTATGTTCTAAAACATTAAACCATGTCTTAAACAAAAATCTACAAAAAACACGATAATTGTTAAAGTGGATAGCGATCAAATTTGGATCCTTGGAACACACTCAACTTTCAACTCAGATTTCTCTTTCAAAACAAAATTAATTAACACAAACCTTGTATCCTTTCAATAGCCCCAAAAGTATATTTTTCAAAAATTAAAGTACAGTTTCTAATTTGTTTTGTATAGGTAGAAACAAGCAAATTACTAAAACATATTAAAGCTGGCCAACAGAACATGGTCCCTACACATACCCCAGTTTCAAATAAACTTTTACTATATCAAATAATTGAGTAAGAAAGCATATGACCTATCACTGGAAATATCTTTAAGTCTATTTTTCAACCATATAACTCATTTTTCATAATTTTTAGAAAAGCAGAAACAAACCACACAATACACAAAGGTCATCAGCACGCACAAGACGCATCATTCATTTTTGGATGCACATATCATGGTGGTTTCTTAATGTTTTTTCATGATACTTGTGCCAAAATCGTAGGCCTAGATGTATACTTTCCAACCCAACAAAAAAAACTCAATTTCATTGACTACAGAGAGAGAAATGTCAAAAATACCAAGGTATGTTTAAACAAAAAACAACCAGGCAACAATCACAACATATACACCTTTGCATATTTCAAGCAAATCACTAACTATAACCAACAACTATCACCAAAACATATTTCCATTCAACCTTTAAGGCATTAAAATGAAAGAAAATGGCAAGCTTCCCTTAACTCTAGTAGTCACAAGCTAGAGCTTATAGGAATAGAGAGGAAAAGGATTTTCCTTAAGCCAACAAGAAGAGATCTTTTCACAAAAACAAAAGACAAATCCAAATGAGAAAGTGAGTGAAACTTGTTCTTATGAAGTGTGGGAGAACTCTTTGAAGTGTGAAAGAAAAAATCAAAGAACAAGAGAGAAGGGAGGAGAGTTTCACGTCAAATGTAAGGAGGGGAGGAGCGTGACTTGGGTTTTTAAAACCCACCAACTACTACAATAACATGATATCCCTTGTTGATAAAATTTTAGGATTCAATTACGTGTATAAAAAGTCAAACATGGCTACATCAGAAAAAAAAACGTGAAGCATAGATTTTCTTACCATAAAGTTTATAGTAGTCGAAAATGAGGAAAAAGGAAAGTTGATTTGTACTTTAATTGGTGCTACTATGACACAAATTAAGAAAATTTTAGGTAACATGAGTAGGTACTTAGAGAGAAAAAAATTATTTAGAATGAAATATGTAAATTTCTTGACTGTTAGTTCTCTTTTACAATGTATTCTTACACTGTCAGTATGTAATGCATTCCCATTTTAATAGAATTTTTTGCTAAAACTTTAACAAAAAATCACAAATATACTTATTAATTAAATTTTTCATGAAACCAAATTTAATTATCTCTTGTAATTATTTTTGATCAATTTATTAATCATAGAACGGAAAAACCGATGTTACACCTGTTGTAGTTATCAAAGAAGCAAAAGACATATTAAAAATTTCAAAATTATGATATTGACCACCGTTAACTCAACTAAGAAAGGAAACCAATATTAGAGAATGAAAAAAAGAAATAAGAAATGGTAGAATTTCTACAAAAATGTATATAAAAAAATTAGAGAATAAAAAATGAAAGAATTTCTACAAAAATGTAAAAAAGGGAAAGAGAGTTAGAGTGATTACAAAGAACTATTGTTTCTGACTGCAAAGACCACCTTTCTCATCCAATGGTCAAAAGCATGCATCAATATTTTTATTTGACATTTGTTAATAACATATCAATTGAGGTAAATTGACTATACAAATGTATTAACAATGTATTAATAAATAAGTTTATAGTAACTTAAGTTTATAGATTTAGGTAAATTGATTATACAAATATATTAATAAACTTAAATATTATATTGCAATGTTATTTTTATTTTATAAAAATGTAAATTAATAAATAAAATTATATTAATTATATGATGTTATATATAAATTCAATGTTATATTATATTATATAATGTTAAATATTTTATTATTTTTATATTCTTAAATATATATAAATATTCACAAATTAATTGGTAATTTATTAGAGAATGGATAAAATAAATAAAAAAACCCACATTGCCTTACTATGTTACCCTATTCATTATTATAATCTGTTAGCATAAAGAGTAGCCACCATAATTTATGGTTAGAATGAGAAGCCAATGTGATCATTAACATAAAAGATATGATATACATATAACAATTCTTATAACAATGTATACAATATTAGTTTTTGAGTCTATTTTTTTTCATTGTATTATTTTTTACATTTCAAACTAATCTCTCTTTTCTCTCTCTCGGTTGTAAATTTATTGTACAAATTATTGAATAAATTGGTTATAAAGACGTAACAATGGCATAACTAAATCTTCTAAACATGAGTTACACGGTTACTACAAACAAAGGAAGATTCTTTATTGTGTTTATGGTGTTAGTAAAAATGCTTTATCCAAGATAGTGATTTCAGTGTGATTTGAACACACACATTATAGAGTCACAGGTTGCTTATTACAACTGAGTTTGACTACCTTATGTATAATAAAGAAAATGAAGCTCCAGTCCTATAAATAGAGAAAAATCTCCTATGTGAAAAAAACAATATATCCAAGAATCTTTTCTAATGGAATCTTTTTGAAGTTCAAATTCGTCCCAAATTTGTCCGAAATTCTTAAAATAGCAATGTATTCATCTGAAATTTGTCTTTAATTCTGGACAAATTTTAAATATAAAAGTAAAAATAAAAAAGGCTATATAGTTCATTCAAAATCCATACAGTATCTGCGAGAAATTTTCTGGGATGAATTTGGCATGAAAATTTCAAACAAAATATAGATAGATCTAAGATAGAATCTCTTTTTCATCCCACATTTGTCTGAGACTCTTAAACTAATATTTAAACTGTCTCTAATATCACATGAATTTTAAATAAAAAATTGTGTAGTTCATCCGAAATCATTTCAAAATTCGTGAGAAATGTTTTTGGCGTGAAATTTAGCATGAAAAATTGAAACAAAATAGAGACGGATTTGATATGAAATCTCTTTGAACTTCAGATTTATTCCAATTCGAAATGAAATTAATGTCCATGAAATTAGTATCAAACACAGACTATTCAATCTAAAATTTTCATCTGAAAATCCAAGTTTTCTAACAGTGAAAGAGAATAAAAAAAGCATAAGCTATTCTTAAAGAAAAAAAGACAAAGAAGACAAAAAGGATAAAACTTAAAAAAAAAAATGTTGAACAACAATGAAAAAGTATTTTTGAAAAAGAAGATAAAGTAAGTAAAAAAATTTTAAAAAATAAACTTACAAAATAAAAGTAAAAAAATTGAATCATAAACCAAATAAAGTACTGTGATGAAAAAAAAAGTACACAGGAGAAGTTATAAATAATGTCAATCTTTAATATCTGTAAATTACAAAGTATTTAAAAATTTAATATTTAATTAACTCAAATTATTGCAATAGATATTGATTGAAGGAATTAAATATTTTCTCCTTGATTTATAATCGACTCGAGGTTGATCCAAATACAAGGCTTACCTTGTGCTCTTGGATTTTCTTACCAAACATCCTTAAGATCAATATGTGCGAGAACCTTCTTGATCTTTCATGGTCTTGAATTTAATTTAACTTTAATTTATGTTTCTGGCATGAAAACAAAAGACATACCTTTTAATGAGGCTACTACAGATAGTTAATCGTAGCTCGTTGTGGGTACTTCGAGCTCAAATTAGGAATTTTCAAAGTAAATGCCTATAGTCTAGATTAAAAAACACATTAAGATTATGTGAAGGAACTCACACATTTGAGTTCAACAAAGACTCAAATATATTCTGGGAAAATCAACTATGATAGTGATGAGAAAGCTAATGATTGTATGGTACCATCCTAATCCCATGCCAACTTCAAATAGTGTTATGCCTAGAAAGAGAATAAGAGAAAAAAAGCTCTAAAATTAGTATATTAATTGGATTGATATAGTGTGCAAATCTAACTAGATTGTTTTATTTGTAGTAACAATTATGAATCTCCAATGCTATACTATAAATAGAGAAAAGTCTCCTACGTTAAATAAACTATATATCAAAGAATCCATCCTAATGCGTAAATGTATTTATTCTTGTGCGTCTATGTTGTATAAAACAATTCTATCAGCGTAGATCACCTCACATTACGTGCACCATAAATGTATCAAAGAATCCATCCTAATATATTTTTTTAAAATTTAAATTTGTAAAGAATTCATGTTACATAAGTTCTCTCATATAGTTTTTTATTCCTTCATATTAAATAGTTTAGTTTACATGTTTTTTTTTTATTTAGTTTATCTTTTCTTTATAATTTTTTCAACGTTTTAATTATCTTTATCTTTTCTCTAGAACTATCTATTTCTTTTTTTAATTTCATTTTTCCCTTTATTTTTGGTTTCTTGGATAAGTTTCTATTTTTTAATACAAGTATTTTAGCATAAGTATCAAGCTAATAATACTAGTATTGCATTTTTTTTTAAATACTAGTATAGTTTCTCTAGAAGTATCAAGCTGATGATATCCTTGTGTTTTGGCTTATCAACTAATTGTCAAGTTTGGTTCTTCTTAATCATCTTTTGTTCTTCATTCATAATTTTTCTCCATTCCTTTTCTTTTGGTGTCATTTAAAGCTTTGTGATTCATAAGTAATGAAGGCAACGTTATTATAAAATCACTCAAAGAAAGAAAAGAAATTATGAATGTATTAACAAAATATGAATACAATGTGTTAACGTGCACTAAAAAAGAAAACCAGACTTTATAATTGAATAACACGATTATAATGTATTGACTTCTACCAAAAAACGGAGTTTAATTTTTATGCATTTTCCGTATACAAATGTTTATAGTCAACTAACTAGAAATTATTTCGGACATAATTTTTAAAATAGTTATTATAAAAATCAATAAATTTATCATATGACAATTTTAGAGTGTATTATAATCAAATTAAAAAATAAATAAAAAATAAAAAATAAAACTAACTTTATAAGAAAAGAATTAAAAAAAACTACTATTATAATTTAAATTAGTATATTAGTACGTGCATTGCACATGAGTTTATTTTTACATAATTTACAATATATGAAATTTTAATATATAAATTATATTATAATTAAAATTCATAATAAATAAATATTTTGAATATATAAATTATATTTTTTATTTATAATAAACAATATAAATTGTAATGCAATGTTATTTTCATCTATTGAAAATTTTAAAAAAATTATTGAAATTCAGTTTAAAAATAGAGATAAAAGATGGTAGATTGAGAAAGATAAGCAATTAATAAATAAAGATAATTTGAGATTGTTGAAAGAGAAGTCTTTTGACTTGTTGGAGGACAATGTGCATTTTTTTAGTTTTAAAGATTTTAATATGTATAGATTTTAACATTAGGATAACTATTTTTATTTGAAGGGGTTTAATTGTGAAAATAATGATATTTAAGTTTTTTTTTTCTATTTTTTGATAAAATATTTTATTCTCTTTTATAGAATTCATTGTGAAGATAATGACATTATTTCTTTTTTTAAACAAATATTTTATTTCATTTTTACTAGTCTTTATTGTGGATATAATTACATATTTTTCTCTTTTAAAATAAAATATTTGAGTATTATTTACTTTTTAATAGTTTTTTTTCTTTTATAATTCATTATTACTATTTTAAAGGCTATAAATAACTTGTATTTGCAATCAAATGACATTATTAACTTCCCCTTTATATTTATTTGACAATTAAAAGCTATTTATTAACTTTTGCTAATAAGGCAAACTTACAAATATTATATAAGGAATTGATAGTTTAAACTATGAAACACATAAACAAAGGTGGATTCTAGGGTGGGAGACTTAAACATGTCTCCCACCGTGGGAAAGCATGATTTAGACCATTAGATGTTATGAATTTGAAATCAACAACTCATATTTTTCTAGCTTTTTTCATTTTCTTTTTTTCCTTTTTTCCATCTCTTTCCTAATTTGTCCTTACCCACCCTTCTCTCTCACCGCTCTTCCTGTGAGATTTGTTCCCCAATGTCTCAGATCCCACAACCAAGACTTCGCCTCTTCTTCAACCAGAACCCTCGATTCCCACTCCTCCACCTCTCCTTCAACCAGGACTTCGGGTGCTTTGCCGTTGCCACCGACCACGACGTTTGCATCTTCAACTACAACCCTTTCTATGAGATTTTTCGATGCGACTTCGGCCCTAACGGCGGAATTTGAAGCTTCTTTTGCTTTATGTTTTGGATTTTGTTTTAGATATGTGTCTTGAAGGCTTGTTTCGTGCCACCTGTTTCGTCGCTACCACTGACCACGACTTTCACATCTACAACTGCGACCTTTTTTGAAAGATTTTCCATTGTGACTTCGACCTTGACAACAAAATCTGAAGGCTTGTTTCGTGCATTTTGTTGTTGATTTTTTTATTGGTTTCTCAAATCCAAACGTTATTTTCATAAATTTATTTGTTTGTTGATTTTCTCCTTGAATCGTTCCTTTTTTAATTCTAACTTACTAGCATTGTGTTTGAAATATGATAATTTTTTCCATTTAACTTTCCAAATTTGTTTGACATTGTATCTACTTATTTTTTTTATATGCCATTGTTGTTGATTTTGCGCTTACAATTTTGTGAACGAAGTCTAGGATTCATCATTAATTTATTGGATGAAATAAAGTGATCCAAATGAAACCATGCAAAAAAGCTTATTGATTATATTTTGTTTAGAGCTTTTGAATTCACCGTTAATTCTTGTTGATGGCTCACAAGAAGAAATAGAAGAAGAAGAATAAAGGGGTAAATTAGGAAAGTGAAGGAAAAAAGAAAAAAGAAAAAAACAAATTAATCTCAACCATCAACTTAAAATTGACAAGATCTAACGATCTAAATCAAGCTTCCCACGGTGGGAGACATATTTAAGTCTCCCACCCTGGAATTCACCCACAAACAAATATTCTCTCTTTCTCTTTTATTGTTCTTCGTATATTTTTTTTTCTTCACTTGTCTTTGTTTTTATTGCCATTGTTTGTGAGACTTCAACTTGCTTGTGACCTTGAGTACACAAGTCAAGATACACGATTATATAAACTTTGGAGAAGTAAAGAGGATATCAAAAAGCAAACTTTGGTGGCATATGAATGACAATTGTAATATTGGGTCTTAAAAAATGTTTAATTGGTCTTAAATGTAAATATATTTTCTACTCTATATTTCTCTATATAGCGTTTTTAGACATTTTTTTAACTTCTCGTATTTTTTAATCTATCATTTTTAATATTTCTAGTTTTAAATTAAATTTTAATATTTTTTAATTAATAATTAGAATGACATTGTATTACAGTATATATTATATATTATAAATTTAAAATATAATCTATATGTTCAAACATATTTATTTATTACAAATTTTAATTATAATATAATTTATATTATATATTCAGAGTATTTATTTATTATAACTTTATGTTATATGAAACAAATATTTATTTTGTACAATTCACATATTAAAATACTAGTTCTTATATCGTTTTGGAAAATACATTATTTTAATATGTTGTATGAAATTAATAATTATATTACACTTGTTGGATGAACTTAAATTTTTATAGTTGGTATCACCTATCATCTAAGTTTGGCTCTATTCCAAGTTGGATGAATTTTAATTTTTTATAGTTGACCTCTCCTAACATCTAATTTTGGCTTCAATCCTTATAATGTGTAAAATGCATATTTAAAGAAGTGTAAAAAGACAATACTGATAATGTTTAATTAAGATAGTGAGAGTTGTGTCTTATAATTTATACACTTTTATATTGTAAATTAGAACATACAACTTGAAGGATGAGACTCTCACTCTACTCTTCCAGTTAGGCATTTTCTTTATTCTCTCATTTGAATATACATTTCATACGCTATTGTCTCAACTAGTGAAACTCTTTTTTTCACAATCATCTCGAACTACTTTTTTTTTAATCTTTATGTGTATATTTAATTGTTTTAACCATCTATCATTTTTCAATTTATTTTTTATCTTTATATCTAAATTGCATTAAATATTTTTTTAATAAAAATTATTAATAGTTAAAAACAATCTTATACGATAACGTAAATTGTATATTATAAATCTAAAATATAATCTATATATTCAAAGATATTAATTTATTATAAATTTTAATCATAATATAAATTATATATTTAAAAATATCTATTTATTATAAATTTTAATTATATATAAAATGCACGTGCTAAAATTTAAATACCAGTTAAATTCTCTCTCTATATAAATTAGAGTAGTTATCTTGAACGAAAACGTTTTTAGTTGTTATTCTTTAACGAGAGCGTTTCTAACTATTATTTTTTAATGAGAGTATTTTTAGAAATTTTTTAACCTCTTATCTCTTTTAATCTATTATTTTTAATATCTTTAGTTCTAAATTAAATTTTAATATTTTTTAAAAAAATTAACAATAATTAAAAATTAACATTGTATTTTATTAATTATTTATTATAAATTTAAAATATAATCTATATATTAAATTTTTTTTATTATGAATTTTAATTGTAATATAATTTATGTATTTAAAAATATTTATTTATTATAAATTTAAGTTATCTAATAAATATTCATTCTATGCAAAACAATTTAAAATACTAGTAAAATGATAAAAACAGTCAACCAGGGAGGAAAAAGAAAACATAAGGAAACCCGGCTGGGCATTTGGTTAGAATCAGAGAAGCCCTAATAAACCAAACGAAAAATCCCCAATCTTGCGTTGTGTAGTGTTGCGAGCCATGAGAGGCGTTCTGCGGAGTACGAAAGTGTTTGCGAGAGAGTTGTTGTGCCATGGAAGGAACACTCAATGCAGTCGTTCGTACAGTCTGATCCCAATGGTGATAGAGCACTCCTCCCGAGGAGAGAGGGCATACGACATCTTCTCGCGCCTTCTCAAGGAGCGCATCATTTGCATCAACGGACCCGTCTCCGACGACACCGCTCACGTCGTCGTCGCGCAGCTCCTCTTCCTCGAATCCGAAAACCCTTCCAAACCCATCCACATGTACCTCAACTCCCCCGGTGGCGCCGTCACCGCAGGTACCCGTTTCATTTCTTCGTCCCTTAACTTTCTCTAATTGCATTGCTTGTTCAAGATCCCATTTTTAGAGGAACCCATCTTGCAAAACCCCTAATTGTCAAAAACTCATTTCTGATGTGTAAAAGCTATGAATTTTGTTTTCTAGTCTATAATTGATGCTAATTGCTCAATGGGTAAAAGCTATAATTTTCTAATGGTTAAACTATTCACTTGGTCCTTATAGTTGTCATCCTTTTAAGCTTTAGTCCCTGTGAAAACAACTGTGTACCTGCCATCAACATTAGAGAAAACTTTCTGGAAATATAATGACAGTGATGAATTGCTACAAAAAATTGTATAGGGACTAAAACTTGAAATGTGGACTACTATAGGGACCAAGTGAATAATTTCACTTAATTGTTATTAATTAATTTCTCACATTCTCTTTATGTTACAAAACAATAAAAAATGAGACTTTGGTCTGTCTTTCTGCTAGTATGTATAATTGTTGTGTTCTGTGCTGAGACTTGCATTGGTGTCACTGTTATGTGTAGGGCTCGCTATTTATGATACGATGCAGTATATTCGGTCTCCAGTCAATACAATCTGCTTGGGTCAAGCTGCATCCATGGGTTCTCTCTTATTGGCTGCGGGTGCCAAGGGTGAGAGGCGGTCTCTTCCAAATGCAACAATCATGATTCACCAGCCTTCTGGCGGTTATAGTGGCCAGGCAAAGGATGTTGCAATTCACACCAAGCAGATTGTTCGGATTTGGGATTCCTTGAATGAGTTGTATGCCAAGCATACTGGCCAGTCGGTTGAGGTTATTCAGACAAATATGGACAGGGATAACTTTATGACACCACAGGAGGCCAAGGAGTTTGGGATCATTGACGAGGTCATTGATCAGAGACCCATGGCTTTGGTTTCTGATGCTGTTGGTAACGAAGGCAAAGATAAAGGTTTGAACTAGAGCCAGAGGGAGGGTAAGATTTCTTTGAGAAATCCTTGCTGTATTTAACTGCTGTTGCCTGTCACCTTAGGCATAAGTAGCAGCTGATTTAATTTTATCAACTGAACATAATCCTTGTCAGTTTTGGTTGTTAGATTTGATCATTAAACTTCAGTCTTGTGCTCAATTCGGTTTCATTGGCATATTTTTTTGTCACACAGATTTGGATCTTTAAATACCTTTATCTTGAAATTGCTAATTGTCCACAATAATATCAGATGATTGTTTCAGTGAGGGTATCTAATTCTATGTTTGTATCTAATTCTATGTTTGATTGTTAATTTGTGTGTGTATGAATTATGAAAAGTAAAATTTTGATATCTTCTGAGTTTCAATACGTGAGGCTGCCTTAGTTCTCAGCAAAGTGATATATTTCTGTTATGTCACCATTTCTTTACATGAAAAGTTGGCATACTGATTAATCCTATGATTGAGAATCATTGTAAGAGATTGATAAGAAAGGTTTGATAATCAAATATGTTAACCTTAATTGCCATGCTCTTAAATGGATTCTGTTTTTGTGTTTCTTGCATATATTCTGAAAGGCAAAAACAGATCCTTAAATTTTATGGTTATGGTAAATATTATAATGCATTCATGATTAATTGGCAAGGTGGGCTTGTTTTTTGTAGTGATTTGTGTAGCATACTATTGGTGATTTTTGGTACAGTTTATTTAATTAGATAATTCAGACATAATATTTGGAGAATTTAATAAACTTTTGCGGTTGGAAAATGCTGCTTTTGTGTGTGTGGGGGGGGGGGGGGGGGGGGAGGGACTAGTACAATAAAAAGGGCATGAAGTAATGAAGTAGAAATGATTGGGTGTTAAAACATAATAGTTAATCTCAAATAGTGGCATGGAGTGCTTGACCCAAAAATGCTATTGCAAGATAGTGGATAGCGGGATGACTACTATTTTGAATCCTAAACATAGATTTATACTACACATATATATGCTGAAGAAAATATATAATTAAAGGTATATTCATAATTAATGATCAAAAGTTAGAACTTAAGAACAAACACACACCTCAATAACAACAAAATAAAGGAATCAAACAAGTTTAAGCTTCTAAGGCTAAGAGCAGCTAAATATTTAAATTTTGATACAAGTTTTTAATAGGTATCATCTTCATCTTCAAGGTCTGCCATCTCTTCCTCAGTTTTTCTTTCACCACTACTCTTGTAGACCTCTTCCTCTTCTTTAGTTTCTTCGTCACCACATTCTTCTTCTTGGTGTATAATTTCATTTCTTTTTCCCATAGAGCTTGAAGGCCTAGAACTAGAAGCAGTTCAGTTATCTTTTGTTTTTTAATCTTGTTTGTTACCTAGTGTATGTCGAAAGCTCATTAGCCTCACTTGCATTAGCAAAAACTCTCCAAGTCAAGGTATCATCATCAAACACCAATCCATCTTCAGCACGTTCTTCACCATCTCCATCTATTTCTCCCAACAACCATTCATTACTATCATCAACATTATTTAGGAAAATGAGATCTACCAAATCACATTGCTTAAAATGTTCTTTAAAAACTGTTAGGAGGTGTTTGGTAGGGGAATTCTTTTAAGTTTCTCGGGAATTTTGGGTTAGAAATGTTAAATTCTTATATTTGGTATAAGAATTTTAAAAATCATTCCTAGAAATCTAACCTTCGTAGGAATTGTTTTTTAATTAAGTTTTCCACTAAAACTTTCTCATGGAAGGGGGTGGGAATCCAAGATTTCCATGAAGGGAGAAAGTTTGTTTATAATTATGTCTCCATTCTCAGGAATATTTTAGACATACTAAACATATCTGTGACATTCCTAGGAAACATGATTTCCAAGAAATATAATTCCTTGGAAACATGATTCCCAGGATGGAAAAAGATTCCGTATACTAAACATCTCCTTATATTTAATAAAAATAAGTCTTATAACCTTCGCTGTTAAAGTTTGTTTCTCTTTTTAGAATGAATCTATTTTATAATTAAAAAATGTTAATTTCACTATTATTAGAAGAAACTTTTAGAGATGAAGTTATTTAACATTTGACATTTATTTACATGTTCAAAAGTACTCTACTTTTGCTCACATCCTGATGAACTGCAAGTCAAACTCAATACTTTAATGACAATGTTTTGCAAATATAAGGTATTTGATTAATAGTTCCTCTACCATTTAACTGTATTGCTACAACTTAATGGAATTGTCGTTTACATAATTATATCATGATCATGTAATTAAAATTATAAAAAATATCTTTTACTTCAAACTTAAGAGGCCTCCAGATTTTTGGTATATTGACAACTCATTTGAAGCCTGATCTACTAAGAGCTGTGTTTAGTGATTTTGGTAATTTTATCTGTAATTTTTTGGTATAATTGTCTTGCTTGGATGGACCTTACTTAGAGTTTTTTAGTTTATTTTGTGTGTACCGAGGATATTCCTAAGCCTTATACATAGAGATTAATTCCTTCTAGGAATAGAGATTACCGAATTAGATATTGTTTCTCTCTCTCTCTCTCTCTCTATATATATATATATATATATATATTTATTTTTCCTTCTTCTTTTTCTATACATACAGTGATACAGACAAAAGTAAACCCCAATTAGCATATTTAAGCTTACTCAACTATCTCCAAATATATTAGACTTTGTTGATTTTGTTATTTCCTTTTGTTGACAAAGTAAACAGAAATATCAAAGTATGCAATTATTTACCAATTCATTAGAAAACATTAATTTTCATTAGCAGAAACTTAAAAATATATTATTAAAATTTCACAAAACATAATTAACGTAGCAAAAACTTAATAATATATTCTTAGAATTTCACAAAACGTAATTAGTTAATTATATAGTAATGATATTGATCAAATTTGTATTACTTTGTCTTTAAATTCTAGTTATAACCTGTTTTTAAATTATTTTATTTTACATTTACAATAATTTATATTAATGTTCTTAAGACAAGTTTTTGAAGAATAAAAGATTTTATCCGAAGTTAGCTAAAATCAGACACATATATAATGCATCGGCGTGCTTGTAATGTGGACAGATGGATATACCAAGGCAATTCCTTCACATGATTAAGTGTGTGTTTGGATTACAGTTGAAAAAGTAAAGTTTGGTTGAACTTAATTTTAGTTACAAGTAGGTTTAATATAACTTGATGTATGTTTGGATACTTTTATTCTAAAAGTACTTTTATCAAAATAGAAACTTGTTTAGATGATATTAATGAAAAGCACTTTCAAATGTATAATTACTAAAATGGGTATGGATTTGATGATGTGATATTAATATTAGTTATTTTATTATTATTATATTTTTAAAAAAATTGGTGCTAATATTATAAATTAAACATAATAAATTTTGCAAGAAATGTTAAAATATATACAAAAAAATATAATTTTAATTAACCAAGATATATATAAAAGATGAGCCAAAATATCCGCTACCATATTTTATGTATACATCCATGACATAAAGTGTCCCTTTTTTTTCCTTTTCTTCTTTGCTCCTCCTGTTCTCAGCCTCAAACAGCAAGCAACGAAGCTATAGCAGATAAGTTTGGCGTTACATTCTTATCATTGGCAACTCTAATAATATCCCTTCTGTAACTCTCTTTAGAATAGGGTTTGCCGCTAAAAGCTCTCATGGGACAGGTAGGATTTATAGGGAAAAAGGGACACCTGGTGGCTGGTGGAGAAAAGTATTACTCTATTAACAATTTAACATTGGTTGGACCACCATCCACCATGATAAGCGTTCAACAGAAAAGAAAGAAAGTCGTAGCTTTGGGTTCAACGGGCTTTTAGACGAGAAATGGATTCAACTTAAGGGAAATCAATTTTGCCAAACATGTGGGTGTAGAGTTCAATGAGTGATAAACTTCCGTTTGGGTGCTCAAACGGAAAACCAAACACACTGTAAATGAGCTCAATCATATATATATGTTTCAGCATTTTTAACAATTTTAATTAATAACTACAAAAAAAATGAGTATAATGATAGAATTTCTTTCATGTATATTATAAGAATACATATTAAACATTAAATATAATGTTCTGCATTAAAATTAATCATTTAAGGAAAAATTAAATACTTCTGAAAATGTTAAGAAGTTAAATATTTATGTTTTTATTTGATAGTCTTTATTTTTTAATTCCTTAACATGTTTTAGATACACACGCTCACAATTTTTTTAATACTAAGATCTTTACCACTGGTAGAAGAAGACACAATAATTTTCAAGTTAAAATTGAAAGTTAAAAATTAATCCACAAAACTAGAGTTAAGAATATATTATTGTTTACAAAATAAAGAAATATATAAATATAAAAATATGTTATTTATATTTAATGGTTAATTCAACAACAAATTTTACTAAAATTTTTCTAAAACTATAATTATTTAAAAATGCATTTTTGTTAGATGATAATAAATATATAAATAATATATAAAAGTGTTATTTTATATTTAATGTTTAATTCAACAATAAATTTTATTAAACACTTATAATTCAATACGTTTATTTAAAAATTTTCAACTTTTAGCTAATAGTTTTTAATTAAAATTTAGTTTCTTATTTTTCAATTATTATTTTTATTTTAAATTAATTTTTCGGTGATTCATAATATTACAGGTAAAGTTTATTCATGAGGCAAAAGTCTAATGTATTAATGTATTGAAAATAAATTAGAAATATTTAAAACAGAGAAATTATAATTTCTTTAAATATATTTTAACAATTAGAAATTATAATTTCTTTAATTTATAATATTAATGTATTAAAAAATAATTTATGGTTAGATGAGAGTATAAAATCTTTTTTTACTGTTAGTGCTTTCTCTAATTTCTCAAAAGAGAAATTACGTTGAAAAATAAAAATTGATTCAATCAATTGATAGCTTGAAACTTGACTTCTTGTGATTTTAGTGTGATTAATTAATTGTCTTTTAATCCTCATTTTTGTTGTGATTTTAGTTTCTCTGACTCTAATCGTTCGCATTTTATGTTATTTATTAAACAAAATTTAGGATGATTCTAACAATTAAAATATTATAATGAATGGATATGAACAATTGGAATAATGATGACTAAAATCACACATAAATTATAGTATAATGATCAAAACTATAATTAAGTCTTGAAATTTTTTCTTTAAACATTACATCTAGTTATAATTAATCTACTCTTATATTTTAAATTAAAATATACAATTTGGAGAATAATTTTGCTTTTTTTTTTTACTTTCTCAATTATTCATTCTAAATATTCTATCATTTTTTTTTTGAGATGCATTTCATAAACTATTGTACAATCAGCCAATTTTTGTTTTCTCTCAATTGTCTCCAATTATCCTTTTTTTAAAATTAATTTTTAATATTTTTAAAAAAATTATCAATAGTTAAAATAACTTTGTATTATATTTTAAATTATTAATTGTAAATTTAAAATATAATTTATATATCTAAAAATATTTATTATAAATTTTAATTATAATATAATTTTTATATTAAAAATATTTTTTTATAAATTTAGTTATATAAAAATGAATATTTATTCTGTATAATGTATAAATTAAAATATTAATTTTAATAGAATTAGATGAGGCTCATTAAAAGGATAAAATTTAAGAAAATCTAATTCTTTGTTATTATATTAATAGAATTGTTTTGGATTGGATTTTTGTTCCTACAATTTCGAAATAATCCATTATTATACGATACGTAATTTTCCTAAAAGTTTTTCCTTACCGGTAGGTAGAAAAGAAATATATGAGAAATAAGGTGGATGAAAATAGAAAAATTGAATGGAAATATATGAGAAATGGAATGGAGTGGAAATAAAAGTGTTTGGTTTAAAAGAAATAAATAAGAAATAATGAAGATATAAATATATTACTGAAATTAGGTGAGAAATAGAAATAATTAGTAGATAGTCTAGGACTACTAAGTGTTCATGGTCTCAGCCAATGTTTATATAACACATATTTAACTTTTATAATTTACAAAAAAAATTAATAACATTTGATTATATATTATATGGAGATTAATAATGACCATGGACTACCTAATAATTTCTCGAGAAATAAAGTGAAAACAATTAGTAAGTTTCACACATTTTTTTATTTTTCTTCTCTCTCATTTTTTTTATCAAATACACTCATTTTTTTTTCTATCTATTTTTTTTCTCCATTCTATTTCTCTTTCACCAAAAAAAGGGTAAAATTGGTAATCACTCTCAACTTTCCATGAAAGTAATCATTTTTCTAACACAAGTGTTGGTTTGTACGAATTATTGTCGTTCCAATTTACAAGAAATGAATATTAACTACTTAGTGTGTAGCATTAATGAGTCATGGTGAGCTTTTGAGTAAATGAATAAGAGAGAGAAAAACACATTACTAATGACGTTTTAATACAAAATTTGTTTCTATACCCGATCATTTCTTTTTTCCAAATCTAAACTTTCAGTGTATCAACTTACCACAAAAAGGTTAGTAGAAATTGCTTCAAACAGTTATTCTTGACACAATAAGTGTTTTTATATAAAAAAAAATCTATAAAAAATTGCAAAAAGACTTTTTAAAATAAAATATAATCTATAACTTTTATAATAGTGATATTTACTTTTTGTCTTTATATTTTTTTGGACTATTTTGTTATTTAACTAAAATTATAGACTATAACATTATTATGTTTTAATTACATATCAAAAAAGAGAAAAAAAAAAATGCTTTGACAGTGTAAAGTTTTTTTACATTATCATTTAATCACAAACACCATGCATAGTATGTTTGCTGACTTTAATTACAACCACTCTAAAAGTTACACCAAAGCTAATTTTCAATTGGTTGGTAATGTAAAATTTTTTATACTAATAATATATATCAATTAAACTCATAAAAACTACCTTACTAACTACACATAAAAAGCTCAAAATAACTATACGTTTTCATTTTTTATTTAACTCCCATCATTTTTTTAAATAAAAAAACTTTATACCCCACTAACTGCATGTGGAGGGATATGAAGTGTCTCTTTCCCCCTAGTTGATATAAAGAACTTTATTAAAATATAATACACTCTCCTTTAATCATAAATTATTATATATGATAAATTTGTTAATTTTTATAATTATTAATTCAAAAATCATACTTCAAATAATTTCTAATTATTGATAATACAAAAATATTACACAAGATTTCATTAAAAATAAACTTTTCATAAAAAAAAAAACATTGAAAATATACTATAATTAGGTGAGATTATAGAACGTGTAAATCAATCGACATAAAATTATTCCAATTTAAGCGGTGATCTTCAGTTGTTCCAATTTTAGCAGTGATCTTAATCAGTTCCAATTTAAATAGTGATCTCAAAGTTTGAGCTTAGGTATGTAATTTTGTTAAATACTCGAAAACTTTACCAAGTAATAATCCTAACCAAGTCAAATAGGATTATCTCTTGCGAAAATACGTGTAATTTGATTAAAAAAGAGTCAATTCTAGTATGTGATATTAAGTTATTCCAATTTAAATAGTAATCTGAACTCGTTCCAACATAAGCAACGATTTTAAAGTTCAAGCTTAAGTATATAGTTGTGTTAAATACTTGAAAACTTTGTTATGTAATAATCCTAACCAACTCAAATGGGTTATGTAATAATCCTAACCAACTCAAATAAAATTACCTCTCGTAAAAAACACACTTGATTTGATAAAAAAAAAAATGTATATAAACAAGATAGGCCGGCCCGGTTGTATTTTGAAATGATATGCTAAAAACATTGTGAGTAGTGGCAAAACCAAAGAAGAAAAAGATTAGAAAATTCCCATTAGGTCCTATACTCCTTATGGTCAAAGCCGAAGCCATTCTCACAAGGTCCCTGCTATTCTTACCCCCTTTTTTTTTTGGCCTTAAAAAAAAAACCTAACTATCCCTGCCCCTTCCCTTCCCATCCCACTTTTTAAATATTTCCCACCCTTTCCTTTTCCTTTCCTTTCCACCCATCAGAGTTCCTGTTCCTTTTCACTCTCTCCTTTTCATTTCTCTTCCTCGCACCTCTCCACCGGAGCGCCATTCACATTGCCAGAAGTTCATCTTGTCAGAGGGTTGTTCATCTCCCCATGGTAGCCACGACCGTGCTGGAAGTTGACCTTCACATTTTGATGAGTTGCTTTTTTTTTTTTTTTAAGTTTTAGATTTAATAGAATCATGATTCCATACTGTAGTGTCATTGAATTTCATTGTGCATCCAGTAAGGATACAAAACGAAATCACAATTTTGTTTTGTATTCTTACCAAACAGAGATTTTGTTTTTTAAATAGTTTGTTATTTTAATGAATTAAATAATTTAAGTTATTTGTTTTTAAATTATTTTTTTTGTTTTAATTATTTATATGAATTAAATAATTAGAGTTATTTGTTTTTAAATTAATTTTTTATTTTAATTATTTATATGAAATAAATAATTTAAATAATTTGTTTTTTTTATTTTAATTATTTATATGAATTAAATAATTTAAATTATTTGTTTTGTAATATCTTTTACTTTTACTTTTTTATCTTTTAATTATTTATTTGATTTAAATTATTTGTTTTTAATTATTTTTTGTCTATTAAAGTATTTATGTAATATGTAATTTATTTGATATTAAATATTGCTTACTATATAATTTATTTGACAGTCAAAAAAAGAAATGGTACAGATTGCATCGACTGAATCAAGGGTTTAGATCACAGCGATTTAAATGCATGTCATTTTCATGCATCAGAGAATCATTAAAAGTGATGTCCTTTGCATTAAAAAAAAGGGTTTGTACACAATAAATTAAAAATCTAGATTGCACCAATTCAAACACATGCCCTGCTCACACGTGAGTGAACCATTAAAAGCTGTGTCTCACAAAAAAAAATAAAAATTTAATAAATAATAATTATTAATTTCCAATCCGTTATGTATTTGAAATACATACATAACAAAAACACAGTTCTGTTATATTAGAGGGGTGCGCCTAGAATACATTATAGAAACATGGGTTAAATATGTTTTTACTCCTTCCAAAATTAACCTGTTTTGGTTTTAGTCTTTAGAAATTTTTTTCTTTGAATGAAGTTTCTCAAATAATAAAAATACCATAATTAGATCCCTGTGGTAAACTCTGTTAAACTTTTTTGTTAAATGATGGTCATTTCAGGTTTCAAGTAAAGTATTTTATTACCTGAAGTGTTCAGTGATAATTTTTAATAAAAAATTGGGTAATTACTTTTGCTTTAGGGTTAAAAAAATCTATGGTTTAGGGTTAATCATGTAATAATTTTATTCAAAAAATATGTTACTAATCTGAACTGGATATAACAGTTGACATAGGCGACCACATCAGCAAATTAGTGGTGATTATGATGCTGATATGACTATCGCTTAACGAAAAAGTTAAACAGAGTTTAGTACTTGAATTTAATCAAGATATTTTAATATTTAAGAGACTTTATTCAAAGAAATATTTTTCTGAGGACTAAAACTAAAACAGATTAATTTTTAGAGGACTAAAAATATATTTAACCCTAAAAACATATTTTCGTTATGGACAATACATAACTAAAATGCACTTCTATTATGTATCCTATAGAAATGCACTTCTATTATGTAGAATACATAACAAAAATGCATTAAGGTATTTTAAAAATAAAAAAAAATACAAACTTTGTCAAAATAGCTAAGAGTGGGGTGGGAGTAGCAGCCCCCTTCTCACAAAAACAAAATCTACTATTCTCTCTCGTCTCTCTCTTCCTTCTCCCTGTGACCGCGTTGCATCGCAATCCCTCCAATTCCTTCACTCTCAGATTCTCTTCCTTCCTTTCTCAATTCTCGCCCCTCCGCCGCCGCTGAAATCCCGCTGCGCTTCCGCGGGATTTCTCTAGGGTTTTCTGATCGTTCCTTTCCTTCTCCCATGACATCGTTTTTGCAGTTGCGGTCACTCTGTAGCGTCCACTAGCCGCCATGGCTCCCGGGCGTCGACGCGGAGCGAACAAGGTGAAGGCCAATGGCCACTTGAGTTTGGGTGATCTCGTGCTCGCTAAGGTCAAGGGCTTCCCCGCTTGGCCTGCTAAGGTCTCACTCTCTTCCTTCAACTTTTCTTCTTCTCTCTCCAATATTACTATCAATACGTGCTTTGTTTTGCGATGCATACCTCATATCTATGTGTTTCACTCCTGATTTTCGGTGACGTTGTTATTAGGTTATTTTACTTGGGATTTTGAATGGTTCAGCTTGGCTTTCAACTTTCAAGCCCTTTTTTCTCGTTACTTTGTGAAATTGTTCAGATGAGGGACTTTACGTTGTTAATGTAATGTACTTTGTTTTTAGTGCGTGCGTGCAAAGATTGTTCTAGTTGAGCGTTGTTAGTATTTTTGGTAAATTTGATCTGTTTTCCCTTTTTTTATGGTGTTTCTTTCTGCATTGTTATATGGTTTCCAACTTATGGTGGTTGGTTGAACTTTCAGTTATTATTAGTACTGAGGATGCTGATTTTATAGCATCTGTGTTTTCAGATAAGCAGGCCTGAAGATTGGGGGAAAACTCCTGATCCGAAGAAATATTTTGTTCAATTCTTTGGTACAAAAGAAATGTAAGCCTCTCTCACCTGATTTTTCTTGTAACTAATATGCAGCTAAAAAGTATGTGAACGGCTAGGTTGTCAAGTAATCTGATGAACGGTGATAAGTTTCTATTAGAATGCCTTTAATAATAACTCGTGCCATAAAAGAAAGGAACTACCATGTGAATTAGTAAAGAGGAACACCCTTAAGTTGTCAAGTTTGTAGTATAGTTTGGATGTGATAAAAAATGATAAAAGTGGCATATGTTGAATTTTGGAAACAACACTTTGTCACTTGTTGTCTCACTAATTATCATGTGAGCATCTATTTTGAGCCTTTGGCTTTTGATTAATACTGGAGAGTTTTCTTTGACACATCAACCCATAAAAGGTTACATTTTGAACTTAAAAAGTACAGACTAGATGTGTAGTGCATTGTAGTGTGTGAACAGTATCCATAGTGGTGAAACTGAAGCAAGCTTCCAACTAATCCATTATTATATTATTCTGGATTCCATGTCTGCTTTTCCTTTTAGGTACTTTGGTACACGTCTTTATAAAAAACAGTGGTGGTAGAGATTATATCATGAGGAATAATTGTGGTTTCATTTTGAGATTGATGATACTAGGTGGCTAATTGGTGAATATAAATAGTTATTTCAATTAAATACCTGTAGTGTATGATTGACTTTGCAATCTGTGGAGGACTAACTTATCTAAAAGATTAAGTTGTTAGGTGGAGCCAAAGAAAGGTTATATATCTCTAATAGACCGACCTCGACAGGGTCCCTTTGGCTTAAAGAATGGATGTGTCCATTTTTTACTTTGTGCTGAAATTCAATTGAAAAAATGGGAGTGGCAAGGATGTGTCATGTTATTTCTAATTACTTGGTCTTGGAGTAGAGGCCATAATATGGTATCAAAGATCAACTATCCTGAAAGCTTAAACTGTTAGGTGGAGGCATAAGGATGATTTTAATATTTTATATCTGTAACATAGAAATTTTTAAGATTATGGGGCTTAAGAGAAAGAGAGCAACTTTTAATGTGGCTGAAGTTATTGTTGTGTGCGTCAGCATATGTTCCTTTGCTTTAAATGTGAGGATATTCTGTCATGATCCATGCAGATGGGGTTGCAGAGATGATTTGACTGTTGGAGAAAGGATTAAACAGTTTATTCCTCAAAATTTGAGTTTTAGGTTGTGTAAATTAGTTAAACCACCTGTGGTATTTATGACTCAGGATTTAACCATATCTTCTCCTTGTATTGAGTTTTAAGGGATGGAGGGGTTGAATCCTGTCTAGGCTCCCCTACTATGTTCCATGGTTGTTGAGTGTATCCAAAAGAAGAGGACAGAGAAGTCATATACCTACCGAATTTGATGGTCAGAGTATGGAATTGAATCTTTTAAAGTAATAAGAAAATCCAATTCAGGGATTTATTTGGATGGTATAGTGGAATATGCTACTTGAAATATCAATTCTTTCCCAGGAAAATGGTTGATTTTTGTTGTTATAGCTACGGTTTTTGAACTTCTATGTAGTTGTACAGATCTTCTAGCATCTACATCTGCAAATATTAATTCTTGATCAGCAATAGTCTAATAGAAATTTCTTGACGATGGACAAGTGACTTAGGAGACTTTTCATTGTTTGATGAATCTTTTGAGATTGTATCCTTCTTGCAAAGGGCTTGAGCAACTCTTTTAAGCTAATGTATATCTTCTATTGGTTCTTTTTCTTGTATTTGGTTGTTCTGTAAGGATGTTTTATCCTTTGCTCTGGTATTGTGTTTGTTATTTATTTATTTTTTGAAGAAAAAGATAAGATTTTGTAGTTTACATTATACTATAATTTCAGTATTTTCTTCCATTTAGCCCTCAAATTAAAGAAAATTAACACTTGTGCCTTTTTCCCTTTATGTTTAAGCTTTTTCATTATATTGAATGTCCTGCATTTTATGTTCTTACAATTGCACCTATGTTATGTTCTTTTCCTTTGCAGAGCTTTTGTTGCCCCAGCGGATATTCAGGCATTTACCAGTGAGACTAAAAATAAGTTGTCTGCTCGGCTTCAAGGCAAGACAAATTGCTTTGCCCAAGCTGTGAAGGAAATATGTGCAGCATTTGATGAGATGCAGAAACAGAAGGCTAGTGGTTTGACAGACGACACTGATGATTCTCGTGTTGGTTCAGAGGCTCCATCTAATGATGGGGTGGTCAGTAACCTAAAGGATGCTACTGATGCTGTAGTATCAAAGGCAGAAAAAGATAACTTTGATATAGGTAATGTTGGCTCTAATTTGGAGCACTGTTCGCAGAGAATAGGAGAAAATGATAGCCAAGATGAAGTTATTTGACAATTGACATTTATGTACATGTTCAAAAGTACTCTACTTCTGCTCACATCCTGATGAACTACAAGTCAAACTCAATACTTTAATGGCAATGTTTTGCAAATATAAGGTATGTGATCTATAGTTTCTCTACCATTTAGCTGTGGTGCTACAACTTGATAGAATTGTCATTTACATAATTATATCATGATCATGTAATTAAAATTATAAAAAAATCTTTTACTTCAAACATACGAGGCCTCCAAATTTTTTGTATATTGACAACTCATTTGAAGCCTGATCTACTAAGAGCTGTGTTTAGTGATTTTGGTCATTTTATCTGTAATTGTTGGTATAATTGTCTTGCTTGGATGGACCTTACTTAGAGTTTTTTAGTTTATTTCATGTGTACCAAGGATATTCCTAAGCCTTATAATTAGAGATTAATTCCTTCTAGGTATAGAGATTACTGAATTAGATTTTGTTTCTCAAAATATATACATATTTTTCTATATATACAGTGATACAGACAAAAGTAAACCCTAATTGGCATATTTAAGGGACTCAACTATCTCGAAATATATTAGACTTTGTTGATTTTGTAATCTCCTTTTGTTGACAAAGAAACAGAAATCTCAAATTATGTAATTATTTACCAATTCATTGGAAAACATTAATTTTCAGTAGCAGAAACTTAAAAATATATTATTAAAATTTCACAAAACATAATTAGTTAATTATATCGTAAAGATAATGATCAAATTTGTATTACTTTGTCTTTAAATTCTAGTTATAACCTGTTTTTAAATTATTTTATTTTACATTTACAATAATAAATAATAATGATTTTAGACAATTTTTGAAAAATAAAATATTTTATCCCGAAGTTAGTTAAAATAAAACACATGTATAATGCATCGGCATGCTTGTAATATGGACAGATGGATATACCAAAGCAATTCATGCATTCACATGATTAAACGAGCTCAATCATATATATGCTTCAGCATTTTAAACAATTTTAATTAATAGCTACCAAAAAATAAGTATAATGATACAATTTCTTTAATGTATATTTTAGGAATACATATTAAACATTAAATATAATATTTTCTATTAAAATTAATTATTTAAGGAAAAATTAAATACTTCTAAAAAAGTTAAGAAGTTAACTATTTATGTTTTTATTTTATAATCTTTATTTTTTAATTCCTTAACACCTTTTAGATACATTCGCTTACAATTTTTTTAATACTAATATGTTTACCATTGGTAGAAGAAGAGACAAGAATTTTCAATCAAGGTTAAAATTGAAAAAAAAATAAAATGCACTAGAGTTAAGAATATATTTTTGTTTACAAAATAAAGAAATCTGTAAATATAAAAACATGTTATTTGTATTTAATGATCAATTCAACAACAGATTTTACTAAAAAAATTCTAAAACTATAATTATTTAAAAATACATTTTTGTTACAAGATAAAAAATATATAAAATAATACATGAAAAAGTGTTTTTTATATTTAATGCTTAGTTAAACACTCATAATTTAATACGTTTATTCAATAATTTTTAAATTTTAGCTAATAGTTTTTAATTAAAATTTAGTTTCTCAATTTTCAATTTTTTTTTATTTTAAATTCATTTATCAGTGATTCATAATATGACATGTAAAGTTTGTTCATGAGTCATAAGTCTAATGCATTTTAAAAAAAATTAGAAATATATAAAAAAGAGAAATTATAGTTTCTTTAATTATATTTTAATAATTAGAAATTATTATTTCTTTAATTCGTAATAATAATTTGTTCCAAAATAAATTAATGTATTAAAAAATAATTTATGGTTAGACGAGAGTATAAAATCTTTTTTTACTGTGAGTGCATGCTCTAATATTTCAAAAGAGAAATCCCATTGAAAAATAAAAATTGATTCAATCAATTGATAGTTTGAAACTTTACTTAGTGTGATTTTAGTGTGATTAATTTATTGTCTTTTAATCCTCATCTTTATTGTGATTTTAGTTTCTCTAACTCTAATCATTCGCATTTATAATCTATATAATTTTGCAAGTGCTAAAATTTAGTCTATCATTCCCAAATTCTATTCAGTAAATAATATAGATTGTGATAATATGTCTGTCTGTCTTTTATCAATTTATGTAGATTAATATTACGACATACTTTTGTTATAGTTATGTTATTTATTAAACAAAATTTGGGATGAGAGATTTATTTTTATCAATTAAAATATTATAATCAATGAATATTTTTGGTATAGACCACACTAGAGACAATCTTGTTTGGGTTGGGTAAAACTACCATGAGCGACAAAGCCCTCTCTTTGTGTATTATAATGAATGAATATGAACAATTAGAATTATGATGACTAAAATCACACATAAATTAAAGTATAATGATTAAAAATGTAATTAAGTCTTAATTTTTTCTTTAAACACTACATCTAGCTATAATTAATCTACTCTTATGTTCTAAATTAAAATATGCAATTTGAAAGAATAATTTCGTCTTTTTTTTTTTTTTTAACTTTCTCAATTATACATTCTAAGTATTTTATTTCTTTTCTTTTTTGGAGATGCATTTCATAAACGATTCCATAATCAGCCATTTTTTTTTTCTGTCGACCATCTCCAATTGTGTCTTTTTTATCTTTATTTGTAAATTGTATTTTAATATTTTAAAAAAATTATCAATAGTTAGAAAAAACTTTATATCACAATTTAAATTAGTAACTAAAAATTTAAAATATAATTTATACATCTAAATATATTTATTATAAATTTTAATTATAATATAATTTATATAATAAAAACATTTTTTTATGAATTTAGGTATATAAAAATGAATATTTATTCTGTATAATACATAAATTAAAATATTAGTTTTAATAGAATGAGACGAGCCTCGTTAAAAGGATAAAATTCTCTCAATTAACAAAATACACATTTTAAAATTATTTAAGAAAAATCTAATACTTTATTATTAAATCAATAGAGTTGTGTTGGATTGGTTTTTTGTTCCCACAATTTCGAAATAACCCATTATTTTACGATACGAAACTTTCCTAAAAGTTTTTCCTTAAAATTGGTGATCACTTTTAACTTTCCATGAAAGTAATCATTTTCCTAACACAAGTGTTGGTTTGTACGAATTATTTTTGTACCAATTTACAAGATATGAATATTAACTAATTAGGTGATATAAAAAAAATGATATAAGAAAAAGAATATTAACTAATTAGGATGTTGCATTAATGAATCAGGGTGAGCATTTGGGTAAATGAATAAGAGAGAGAAAAACAGATTGCAAATGACGTTTTAATACAATTTTTTTTTTCTATATTCTATCATTTCTTTTTACCAAATCTAAACTTTCAATGTATCAACTTACTAAAAAAAGGTTAATAGAAATTGCTTTAAAAAGTTATTCTTGACACAACAAGTGTTTTTATTAAAAAAATTTTATAAAAAATTGCAAAAAGACTCTTTAAAATAAAATAGAATCTATAACTGTTATAATAGTGATATTTACTATTTGTCTTTATATTTTTTAGACTATTTTATTGCTTAACTAACATTATAAACTATACCACTATTATATTTTAATAGCATATAAAAAAGAAAAAAATTATGCACCAACAGTGTAAAGTTTTTTTACACTCATTTAATCACCAATCACTATATATGGTAAATTTGTTGATATTGATAATAACCCAAAAAATTGCATCAAAGTTAATTTTCAATTAGTTGACAGTGTAAAATTTTTTACAGTGACTGTATATATTTATTAAACTCATAAAAAAACCATCTCACTAACTGCACATAAAAAAGTTCAAAATAATTGTAGGTTCTCATTTCTTATTTAACTTCCATCATTTTGTTTAAAAATAAAAAATAACTTTATATCTCACTAACAACATATAAAGAGGTATGAAGTGCCTCTTTTCCCCTAGTTGATATAAAGAATTTTATTAAAATATGATAAACTCTCCTTTAATTAAAAATTATTATATATGATAAATTTGTTAATTTTTATATTTATTAATTCAAAAATCAGATTTCAAATAATTTCTAATTATTGATAATATAAAAATATTACACAAGATTCCATTAAAATTAAACTTTTCATAAAAAAATGACATTGAAAATATAGAATAATCAGGTGAGGTTATCGAATGCGTAAATCAATTGACATAATTAGCTTGTTTGGGTGTAGTGTTCATTCTGAGACGATTTTAACGCATAAGTAAGGGTAAATATCCTTTTGCTAATGCACATTTATAGGTTTGAAACGTTAACACAAACATGCTAAAAATTGTTCTAATTTTAGCAATGATCTTAAGTTGTTCCAATTTAAGCAGTGATTTTAAAGTTTGAGCTTAGGTATGTAATTATGTTAAATACTTGAAAACTTTGTCACATAATAATCTTAACCAACTCGAATAGGATTATTTCTTATGAAAAATACGCGTAATTTGATAAAAAAATTCAATTTTTTTTGATAAATAAAAAAAATCAATTCTAAGTAGGTGATCTTAAGTTGTTACAATTTAGGGAGTGATCTTTAACTTGTTCCAATTTATGCAGCGATTTTAAAGTTCAAGCTTAAGTATATAATTGTATTATATACTCGAAAACTATGTCATGTAGTAATCATAATCGACTCGAATAGAATTACGCGTGATTTGATAAAAAAAAAAATGTATATAAACAGGTGAGGCCGGTCCGGTTGGATTTTGGAATGATATGCTAAAAACATTGTGGGCAGTGGCAAAACCGAAAAAGAAAAAGATCAGAAAATTCCCATTAGGTCCCATACTCCTTCTGGCCAAAGCCGAAGCCATTCTCACAAAAACAAAATCTACTATTCTCTCTCTCCTCTCTCTCTCCCTTCTCCCTGCGACCGCCTCGCATCGTAATCTCTGCAATTCCCTCGCTCTCAGATTCTCTTCCTTCCTCTCTCAATTCTCGCCCCTCCGCCGCGCCGCCCCCCCTCGCCGCAGCTGAAACCCTGCACAAGATCCCCGCGGCGCTTCCGCGGGATTTCTCTAGGGTTTTCTGATCGTTCCTTTCCTTCTCCCACGACGTCGTTTTTGCAATTGCGGTCACTCTGTAGCGTCCACGAGCCGCCATGGCTCCCGGGCGTCGACGCGGAGCGAACAAGATGAAGGCCAATGGCCACTTGAGTTTGGGTGATCTCGTGCTCGCTAAGGTCAAGGGCTTCCCCGCTTGGCCTGCGAAGGTCTCACTCTCTTCCTTCAACTTTTATTCTTCTTTCTCCAATATTATTATCAATACGTGTTTTGTTCTGCGATGCATATCTCATATCTATGTGTTTCACTGCTGATTTTCGGTGACGTCGTTATTAGGTTATTTTGCGTGGGATTTTGAAAGGTTCAGCATGGCTTTCAAGCCCTTTTTCTTGTCAGTTTGTGAAATAACTCAGATGAGGGGTTTTACATTGTTAATGTGATGTACTTTGTTTTTAGTGCGTGCGTGCGTGCTCAGATTATTCTAGTCGAGCGTTGTTAGTATTTTTGGTAAATTTTATCTGTTGTCCCTTTTTTTATGATGTTTCTTTCTGCATTGTTATATGGTTTCCAACTTATGTTGGCTGGTTGAACTTTCAGTTATTATTAGTACTGAGGATGCTGATTTTATAGCATCTGTGTTTTCAGATAAGCAGGCCTGAAGATTGGGGGAAAACTCCTGATCCGAAGAAATATTTTGTTCAATTCTTTGGTACAAAAGAAATGTAAGCCTCTCTCACCTGATTTTTCTTGTAACTAATATGCAGCTAAAAAGTATGTGAACTGCTAGGTTGTCATAAAAAAAGGAACTACTATGTGAATTAGTAAAGAGGAACACCCTTAAGTTGTCAAGTTTGTAGTATAGTTTGGATGTGATAAAGAATGATAAAAGTGGCATATGTTGAATTTTGGAAACAACACTCTGTCACTTGTCTCACTAATTATCATGTGAGCATCTATTTTGAGCCTTTGGCTTTTGATTAATACTGGAGAGTTTTCTTTGACACATCAACCCATAAAAGGCTACATTTTGAACTTAAAAAGTACAGACTAGAAGTGTAGTGCATTGTAGTGTGTGAACAGTATCCATAGTGGTGAAACTGAAGCAAGCTTCCAACTAATCCATTATTATATTATTCTGGATTCCATGTCTGCTTTTCCTTTTAGGTACTTTGGTACACGTCTTTTTAAAAAACAGTGGTGGTAGAGATTATATCATGAGGAATAATTGTGGTTTCATTTTGAGATTGATGATACTAGGTGGCTAATTGGTGAATATAAATAGTTATTTCAATTAAATACCTGTAGTGTATGATTGACTTTGCAATCTGTGGAGGACTAACTTATCTAAAAGATTAAGTTGTTAGGTGGAGCCAAAGAAAGGTTATATATCTCTAATAGACCGACCTCGACAGGGTCCCTTTGGCTTAAAGAATGGATGTGTCCATTTTTTACTTTGTGCTGAAATTCAATTGAAAAAATGGGAGTGGCAAGGATGTGTCATGTTATTTCTAATTACTTGGTCTTGGAGTAGAGGCCATAATATGGTATCAAAGATCAACTATCCTGAAAGCTTAAACTGTTAGGTGGAGGCATAAGGATGATTTTAATATTTTATATCTGTAACATAGAAATTTTTAAGATTATGGGGCTTAAGAGAAAGAGAGCAACTTTTAATGTGGCTGAAGTTATTGTTGTGTGCGTCAGCATATGTTCCTTTGCTTTAAATGTGAGGATATTCTGTCATGATCCATGCAGATGGGGTTGCAGAGATGATTTGACTGTTGGAGAAAGGATTAAACAGTTTATTCCTCAAAATTTGAGTTTTAGGTTGTGTAAATTAGTTAAACCACCTGTGGTATTTATGACTCAGGATTTAACCATATCTTCTCCTTGTATTGAGTTTTAAGGGATGGAGGGGTTGAATCCTGTCTAGGCTCCCCTACTATGTTCCATGGTTGTTGAGTGTATCCAAAAAGAAGAGGACAGAGAAGTCATATACCTACCGAATTTGATGGTCAGAGTATGGAATTGAATCTTTTAAAGTAATAAGAAAATCCAATTCAGGGATTTATTTGGATGGTATAGTGGAATATGCTACTTGAAATATCAATTCTTTCCCAGGAAAATGGTTGATTTTTGTTGTTATAGCTACGGTTTTTGAACTTCTATGTAGTTGTACAGATCTTCTAACATCTACATCTGCAAATATTAATTCTTGATCAGCAATAGTCTAATAGAAATTTCTTGACGATGGACAAGTGACTTAGGAGACTTTTCATTGTTTGATGAATCTTTTGAGATTGTATCCTTCTTGCAAAGGGCTTGAGCAACTCTTTTAAGCTAATGTATATCTTCTGTTGGTTCTTTTTCTTGTATTTGGTTGTTCTGTAAGGATGTTTTATCCTTTGCTCTGGTACTGTCTTTGTTATTTATTTATTTTTTGAAGAAAAAGATAATAAGGTTTTGTAATTTACATTATACTATAATTTCAGTATTTTCTTCCATTTAGCCCTCAAATTAAAGAAAATTAACACTTGTGCCTTTTGCCCTTCATGTTTATTCTTTTTCATTATATTGAATGTCCTGCATTTTATTTTCTTACAATTGCACCTATGTTGTGTTCTTTCCATTGCAGAGCTTTTGTTGCCCCAGCAGATATTCAGGCATTTACCAGCGAGGCTAAAATTAAGTTGTCTGCTCGGCTTCAAGGCAAGACAAAGTACTTTGCCCAAGCTGTGAAGGAAATATGTACAGCATTTGATGAGATGCAGAAACAGAAGGCTAGTGGTTTGACAGACGACACTGATGATTCTCGTGTTGGTTCAGAGGCTCCATCTAATGATGGGGTGGTCAGTAACCTAAAGGATGCTACTGATGCTGTGGTATCAAAGGCAGAAAAAGATAACATTGATATAGGTAATGTTGGCTCTAATTTGGAGCACTGTATGCAGAGAATAGGAGAAAATGATAGCCAAGATGAAAAGCTCTCTGTATCTGACCATCCAAATGAAAGTTCTTCTGTTTCATCACCCGTGATGAAAAGTAAATTATCCATTGGTTCAGAGCCAAAGAAGAATGCTAACAAATCTAGTCTTAAAGGTGCTGCTAATGTTAATGATTTTGGGCAAGATAATAATGGACATAATGATTTAACAAACGGAAGCAAGCCAAGAAAGCTTGTTAATGGCTCAAGGAAGAGAAGTGAAGCTGCAGGTGATAGAGATAGAAATGGTGGCTCATCTGCTGGAACATTTTTGAAGGAGGGAAATTGTACTGGCAGTGGTGATCTTTCTAGGTCTGGAAAGACATTGAAAGCTGGGAAAAAAAAGAAAAATGCATTAGCTGTTAAATCAGATTCTCCAGATAATCTTAAATCAGATCATAATGGTAATACTGGGGAAAAAGATAGCAACGTGATAAAAGTCAAAACAAGTGTTGAGGTAAAAAATGAGTTTCAGGAGATCTCCTTTGATTCCGAGGATGCTGATGGCAAAAGTTCTAGTATGTGGAAGAAGACCCAACTTCATGCAAAGCATAATGTAATTGTAGGAGCAAATGAATCTTTACGTGCTTCAAAGAAGTTGAAGTGTACGGATGCTAAAGATGATTCAACTTTAGGATATCCTTCAAAAGATCTGAAAAGAGCTTCACCTGGCTCTATGGTTATTGAAGACAGACCATTTAAACAATTAGAATTGAAGAAGTCTACACCAAATTTGAAAACAGAAAAAAGCTTGCCATCAAGGGGTCAAATTGGTGGTGCAGGTTCTGATGATTCTGTCCATGAGTTGCTACCTGGGACTAAACATCATAGCCAGGTTCAGCAAGTTATGCCTGATTCTTCTGGCATTGCTTCTGATGAAAAGAAAGAAAGGAGTTCTCTTAGACTGAAAGGTGATACAAATAATGTTATGATAAAACAAGTAGAGAGGAAACGTAGAGCTGTTTGCCTTTTTGATGGTGATGATGATGATGAACCTAAAACTCCTGTTCATGGAGGAGCTGCAAAAAATATTAAAGCATCTTCTGTTTCAGAGGTCAAGAAGAGCAACAATGCACACTCAGAGAAGTCTGATGTTGCTCAGCTGGCTCAAAGAAATTTTAGTGAACTTGAGGATACCCATTTGAAAGAGCCATCTTCTCAATTACATAATGACAGTTTGTTAATTAAGCAGCCTCTAAAAGAAAAAGATGACGAAACAATTCCTGTGCATGTTCCTCATAGTCCTGAAAAATTAGATTTGAAGCAGTTTCTCTCTACCGTGGCTAAACTAAGCTCTGTCTCTCCACTAAAATCACCTCAGTCGTTACCTGCAACAAAGTCAAATGCTGAGCGGAATAAAGCTTCCAAACTGTCACTTAAAGTTTCCAGTAATGCTACTCAAAAGAGGGCTGATCATGGGTCTTCAAAGTCTTCCCATAACCTTGGCTCTTCTCAGAATCAAGTTGCAACTCATAAAAAGAAGTTTGCATCTTCTGCAGAAATTTCTAAAACTACCCCAAAGACATTGCCGCAGGCCGTTGAAGTTCCTGCTTCAACAGTTGGTTTTAAGGATCCTGATGCTCTACATGTTGATAGGTACACATGCTTTTGGTTTTTCTTGTTTCTTTTTGATTTATTTACTAATTCTTCTCCCTCTATATTTTATTTATTTTATTACAGATTGGAGGTGGGCATTGATGAGAAAAATAGTATATATACTGGTTCTGGGACTCCTGAAAATGCTAAAACTATGAGGCATCTTATTGCGGCTGCCCGGGCAAAAAGGACACAAGCTCATTTGCAATGTCTTCCTTCTGGCTTTCCCAATGTTCAGGGGGGGACTCCTAGCCCCTCCACAGTTCAGCCATTTTTGCCTGTCTTGAGCAATTTTGTGCAGGCAGATATGCAGGGAGTTTATGAGCACACAACATTGGCTTCTCCACTAACTAAAGAGCATCACTCTACTCTTGTAATCAACTTGATGCTGATGAAATTGAGGAGAGAAGAGCTGGTTCAGCACAAAGGGGTCCAGGAGGCTCACTGAGTGGTGGTACTGAGGCTGCTGTTGCTCGTGAAGCTTTTGAAGGAATGATTGAAACATTGTCAAGGACCAAGGAAAGCATTGGCCGTGCAACTCGCCTTGCCATTGATTGTGCCAAGTATGGCATTGCCAACGAGGTCTGCTCCATCATTTTATTTCTAGCTTTAAAATTATGAATTAGACAATGACTTCCCCCCAAATTATTTGCCTAGCTATATGAACCATTAGAGAGGATGGAACTGCTATAGAAAAGACTTTAAATGCTATTATAATGTACAAAAATGTGTCTTAATTTTTAGTTTCATGAGAATACTTTGATGTGATTTGTTAGGAAGATCTTTTTGAGTTATGTTGGAAGTGTGAAGGTTGGTATCCCCGAAACCAGATTGTCGGTTTAATTGGAAGGGAAAGCTCAGCCTGTGGATGAGTGCATGAGGATAATGCCCTAAGTTTATTGATAATAAAGGTCTTGGAACATTATTTTGTGTGTTATTAATATGATCTAAGTTTTAGTTTAACAACTACTATTACTGTACTTTTGTGCTTTGTGTGTTAATTTCTTGCTTATATGATTGTGATAACTAACTTTTTGTCATATAGAAAATCTTGTAGTAGGAATTTCAAGGATCCATGTAAGATAAGCAATGCATCTTTTTTGTTTAATTTATACTTAGTTGGTGATCACTGATTGGAATGTGAATGTATTTCCTAATTGTTACCTTTGCTACTGATTTTGGCAGTTCTGTTAATTGATGATTAATGTATAGTGGACTTACTTCCTAGTCCTTTTTGTTTAGGTTGTTGAACTTCTCATCCGAAAGCTGGAAAATGAAACTAGTTTTCATCGCAAAGTGGATTTGTTTTTTCTTGTTGATTCTATCACTCAGTGCTCATATAATCAAAAGGTGGGTGGAGATATTATAGAATCCTTTACTATTAGCATTTATTGTTGATGTTTTTGTTTCCCCGTCTCTCCTGCCAAAATTTGTTAGTTTAAGTGGTCTTCTATTCATGGCGTTGACAACTCTAATTGTAGAGGAATTTTTTAGGCATTGCAGGAGCCTCCTACATCCCTACTGTTCAGGCAGCGTTGCCACGTCTTCTTGGTGCTGCTGCTCCCCCTGGTGCTAGTGCCCGTGAAAATCGTCGTCAGTGTCTCAAGGTCAGTTCTCTCACTCTGAGTTAATATTTAATAACAATAATAGGAATTGCACCGAGAGGAAAGCAGCAGAGTAGAACTAGGGGGAGGGTAAGACAGCATCCAATATTAACAACAAATGGTGATAGTGGATCTCCTTTCATTCATGACTCAACAAGATATCATGGCTGACTATTCACTGGAAACAATAGACGCAATCAGAATTCAACCATGCTGCCTAACATCATGATGTCTAGTAATTCTGTTCAATCAAGCACTTTATCTAAGATACTCTTAATCACAAGCTTTCTCAAAATCCAGCTTGAAGACTAAACCCTCATGGCCCCCTTTTCTCAGATTGTCCACTACCCGATTATATTGTGTGAATGTCAATTACTTGACTTCGGCTACAATCTTTGCTTAGTGAAATGAGATTTGTTTAAATAACTGGATGATGTTACTTTTCTTTTCAGAAGGACGTATATGTTTAGGTGGATATCAGATTTGTTTAGTTTCTATTTTGGGTGGATTGCAGGTTTTGAGGCTGTGGCTTGAGAGGAAAATTTTGCCTGAATCAGTTCTTCGCCGTTACATGGATGATATTGGAGTTTCAAATGATGATATGACAGTTAGCTTTTCTCTCAGACGTCCATCTCGAGCAGAGCGAGCTGTGGATGACCCAATTAGAGAAATGGAAGGCATGCTTGTAGATGAGTATGGAAGGTGTGATGTTTGTTTCATAAATTCTTTAGATTGTCTGCATGTATTAAATTTGTGTTGGTCATGTTTGTGCAATTAGTTTATTTATCCTGACTAAAACCAAGGGGGGAGAGAGAGAGAGAGAGAGAGTAAGAGTAAACTCTGAATAATTAAATGAGGCAGCATATTCAACCACAAATTGTATTAGATTACTTTTACAATTACTGAGTTTTGAATGTGCTTGACGGTAGGGAGCAGTCATAAACAAGATAGTTTGTAATAAGAGTTAGTAAACTGAAAAATGTACAAAATGCAAACAAGAAAATGCATCAATTGTTTGTGTTAAAGTATTGTTAATGCACTTATTCGAGCAGAGTTTAGCACATTTAAATCATGGTTAAGAAATTTCCAAGTTAATACTTAAGTTTTTACATAAATTTTAAACATTTCAAATCATTTAGTTTGTTAAAAATTGATTTAATGCTTACTTTTGTATATTGTATAAAACATTTTTGTGAAATTTTGTTTAAATTTTAAATAAAATAGAGTGAAAGAAACTTCAAAACTATTGGTTAAATAAAATTGTAGGATATTATGATATTATCTTTAAAACTAGTTTGACTGAAAACAGATCATATAAGAACTAATTAAGCTTGCAAGGTTATAAAACCATAACATAAAGTTAATTGTCTTGAAAAACTTAAATCATGTTGTAGTGGCTACATTTTTTGTGTATTCTAGTTATCAAGCTTCTTGTAATCACAAACGACTTGTTTATTTAAGTTGACCTATTATACTCTCATCTTATGCTTGAACAATATGCACGTTAAAATTGTTGTTAACATAATATTAAGACATGTATAGGAGAAAATAATTGATAGACGTTCACACATCTTCATGATGCCATGATACATAAAATTTTTAATATTGATTATTGACCTTGGTATTATTCAATGTGAGATGAATCATGTAAACTGGGTCAGGGATTGGTATCTCATATGATACAGAAATACTAAATCTAGATTTTTTGTTTTTTAAATTTGGTGATGGCTTGCATTTGTGGATTTTAGTTTGCTGGAATTTTGACTAAGTAGATAAAGCTTTACTGTTTATTTGTTTTCTGTTCTCTTGCCATTCTATTTGCTTTAAAAAGTAATTTCTATTTCTGATTCATGTTATATTCCTGGATATTGTGTATCAGTAATGCTACATTTCAGCTGCCTGGCTTTTTATCTTCACATGCATTTGAAGAAGATGAAGATGAAGATGAAGATGATATACCAATCAATTTGTGTAAGGAGACATGTGATGCATCTCCAGCAGATCCCACACATACCCTTGGAGAATCAGAAACTTCTACTGTTACCCCAAATGACAAGCGCCATTGTATCTTAAAGGATGTGGATGGTGAGCTGGAAATGGAAGATGTTTCAGGTCACCCAAAGGATGAAAGGCCCGTATTTTTTAACAGTTCTAGTGAAATTGATTTGCAACTTCAGGGCTCGGATAGGAATTTAGATCTAACTCCAAATATTTCAGAAGAGATGTCAGCTACTCCAGAGGGTTCTCCTCCTTTGCCACTTGATTCACCTCCTCCACCCCCACCTTTACCTTCGTCACCTCTGCCACCTCCTCCTCCATTATCTCCATCTCCTCCCCCACCTCCCCCACCTCCAATGTTGCAACCCCCACCTCCTCCTTTACCACTATCAGCCCCTCCGGTGTCATTGGTTCCTCAGTCGTCTGGACCAGCTCGGCCACTTCTCTCCCAGTCATTAATGCCACCTCAGTCATCACATCAGTCGTCTCCACAGTTGGGGTATCAGCAGAGTGTACCTCATGACTTTAGTGGCACTACTAATGTAAGGCTGTTTTTCTTTTGATATCACTTTGTCATGGATTTGTTTGAATTGCTGATTTTGACAAATGCAGTCATCTGTGCAGGGTAACCAAATAGTTCCAATGGCTGGAAATTCTTTTCCTGGAGGTCACAGTAATGCAATTGTCAAGAAGGAGGTATTTCCACAGCCATCAGCTTTTGCTCCAACAGCAGGCTGCAGCTCCCAGGAACCTTCTGGTTTTAACCCTTCAAGGCAATTTGAATACGGACAAAATGATATGTATCTAAATGCTCAAGCTCCTCAACCTAACCATCAATTTCAGCAGGGTAATCCCCCATTTGCTCAGAGGCATGCACATTCTGCCCCACCCCAAAATCCACCAAATCCGTACTCATATCCAAATCCTACAGTTCAGCAACATCTTCCACATTCATTTCATCCTCCCTTCCCCTTACCATCCCTTCCAGATGGCCGGAGACAATTTGTTGCTGATGAACAATGGAGAGTGTCATCTAGTGAATTTAAAACAAACAATCAACATGGTGTATGGAGAGGGAGAAATCCTTCATGTCCTGGTCCACCCTATGGGCAAGAAGGTACGTGAATCTATTTGGCTCCATTACAAATTTTTATTATATTAGATTAAAATATGGTTTGTTTTAGGCCTTTTCTTTTCTGTATGTCATTCCCGAGGTTAGTTCACGGCTTCTTATGGAGGTTCTAATCCGTCTATTTACATTTTAATTTTACATTTTTTTTTAATTTTTTATTGTTGCTACAAGTGGAAGTTTTGTAGTTTAACTAATGTTATTTGTATTGTATGTTTTTCGTACGAGCAATCTAAATGTTTATGTAAACATTTTTTAATAATTGTGATGAAGGTCATTTTCGGCCATCACTTGAAAGGCCACCAGTAAGCACTGTAGGATTTCAGCGCCCAATTTCAAGCAACCTACCTGTTGCTCCAATATCTGGTGATTTTTGCTAATCTTTCAATTGCTATATATATAGGGGGCGTATCATATGAGAATGACCTTCTTAGGTAAGAATGAGAATGACTAATCTCAATCGTTTAATTAAAATGGAAGGTCTAGATTAAAATATTTAAGAATTTAAATTAAAATCTCATGTAACTATGAAGTGTTTAAAAGATTCACTAAACAAAAATCAAATCTCTAAAAGATGTAGATTATCACGTTCCAAAATATCGCAATTATTATGTCACTTTTTTTCAAGATTGTCATTAACTCATCACCATCACCATCACCATGGCCGCCACCACCATCACCACCACCGTCATGACCGCCATCGTCGCCGCCACCACCGCCATGACCACCATTGCCGTTGCCACCACCACCACCACCATGACCGATGACAGTGACAATGCTAGCGGCAATGGTCATGGTCATGGTGTTAACATGTCACCACCACCATCATGACCTTTTCCTTGAAAAAGAGTGATGTGATAATTGATATATTTTAGTACTTGATAATTGAGATCATTTAGAGATTTGATTTTTGTTTGGTGAATCTTTTAGAGATTTGATGATTACATAAGGTTTAAATTTGAATTTTTAAGTATTTTAATCTATGCTTTTCATTTTAAGTTAACAATTGAGATTAGTCATTCTCATTCTCACTTAAGAAAGCCATTCTTGTATGATATGCCCCTATATATATATATATATAGGTTAATCTTTGCCATGCAATCATCATGCATTGATGGTCAAGATTATCTTAACCATCTGTTTTAATTCTACAATGGTTGAGACTTGAGATTCGCTCCTCTCACGCTCTTCTCTCTCACTTGATATGCTTCTTATGTGTGTGTGTGTATATATATATATATATATATATATATTCAATTCTCTGCTTTACCCCATTTGAACTTCTACTTTTTAAGAAACTAAATTTATAATTCATTTTTGCCTTTTTCAGGACACGGTGTACCTCAGATGATGCCCTGTAGGCCAGACATTCCTGCTGTTAATTGTTGGAGACCCACTTGAAGTTGATTGGAGTCTTCTTATTAGTAGTAGGTAAACTTCTTTGTGTTTCAGATGATTGCTTTCTGCAATAATGGTTTAACTGTTTGGCTGAACGAGAAGTTGCAATAGGTGATTGTTCCTTGATTTTTGGCTTCTGTATCTCATTGACAAGAGTGCACAGACACCAAAATAAAAGGAATTGTTGAATATAAATGCAAATGCAGTCAATTTATGTTGGGAAACAAAAAATTCATTAGTTTCATTGGCCAACTGCTGAATAGATTTTTGAGGTTTATCATCTTTGGGAAATTCTTCCGAGTGTGTGTGTGTACTTGAACAGCTTTGATATTATGTATCTATGACTGGAGGAGATGAGAAGTTATTCTCCTTGTTATTTCTTTTATTTCCACTCTTTCTAGTAAACTTTTTTAATAAAAAGAAAAAAATGACTGCTTGATACAGCACTTCTAAAGTACTTGACAATATGGCAAGGTTGAAATATCAGGGATAAAGCCGTATAAACATTTTTTCTGAAAAGAAAATTATGGACTGCTTCTGAAGTCAGACATGTAAAATAATTTTGACCATATATCGAAAAGTTTCTCCATCTACAAAGTTGGTGGATAAGAATATCCGTGATTGGGTTCATGATTGTCGGGAACCTCTTTCATGAAACTTTCCAAAATCCAAACTTGCATATGTTAATTCTTTACATGGCAAGAATGAAATTTGATTATTATACCTCCTTGTATATGGAATGAATTTCTATTAGGTGAAAGGTTTTAGGTTATTCTACTTGTGTGTTTTATTCAGGAAAAAATGTATTCGAGGTTCCTTTCTCTCTTAATATTGATTTGTTAATTGTTGCTGCTTGTTATCTTTCAGTGGTGTTGCTGGTGGATCAACATGCAAGGTTAAATTGTGCCTCAAAGTTAGATTCGCCTGTGTAGTACATACAACTTACCCATGAAGAAAATTTTGAAAACTTGTGGAGGATTTTGACAGGATTGTGTATATTGTAATTTTTCCTGACAATGTATCCCAAGAACATATGCTTCCAAGTTTAGGCCCATGTTTTTGACTTGGTTAGTTTATCTGTTTCCCATCCCTTGTAATTATTACATAATATCTATATAGAAATCTGTGTCGAGGACTCAATTCTAACTACTATAAATGAACGTTAATTTTTTCATTTAGGCTTTGTTTTTCTGTTTTCAAATTTTATTTTCCTATAGTTTATTGCATTTTCTTAATAAATAATAGCATGTTTTATGACTTGAATATCTAGAAGTTATTACCTCTTTGTATATATGAAAGTCAGTTCTGGAGCTCTTTGGTTATTAATTATTTTGGCCTTGTTTATCAAAAAATGGGAAAAATGGTGATTTATGGTGTGATGTTAAGATTGTTTACCTGAAATTCATTTTATGCTACTGAATCAATATTACCTGTCAAAATTTAGTTATGCATTCATGAGCACCGCCTTTCTCCTCCTTACTTTCCTTGATCTCGTCTTTGGGTACCAGTTAGCATATAATCTTGTCAATATTTAAAAATTTTTGTTCAGAAAATATTGTCCACGCTTTATCCCTTTGATTGTGGATTGCAGGGAAATAACTGTATGTATAGTTGAATCTGAAAAATCAATATGTTCACCTTTAAATTTATGCCTTTTTATCTTTGATTCCTCCTATTTTTTTTGTCAATTTAGTGTGAAATGGTCTTTTTATGATTTTTTTTTTAAATTGCCTTTATTTCTTTTAAATTTATTCATAATTTTGTTTGGGGATGAGGATTGTTAAATTTCTGTGTGTTTTAACCCTTTTCAATGGAAGATCATATTCATGAGATGAAATTAAATCTAGCTGTACAGATGAATTTATGCTTTCAAAGCTTGGGTGACTTAAATGTCATGTTTGTATTTTATTGATTTTTAATAGGTCACCTTGTTACATTAATCAAATTTATGTTGCTGCTTATAGCAGCATCCATTTTCTTAAGTAGATCCATCTTAGATGGTTGTGTTCCTCTTGTTCAAGAACTATTTATATGTAATTTTCTTTTATGATTTATTCATTCTCTTCCATAGTTCTTTATTTAGTTGACATCTAAGCATAGGGTAGATAACATGAGTTGTTGTCTATGGATTTTGGAAGTTGTCATCCTTCTTTTTATAGACATTAAATTGGCATATTGTTGAGTTTTTAATTTTTTGGTTTGGTATTTATAAAGTTTATGGTATGGGGAGGCTATCCCATTCCAAGATATCAGAGCATTCCACTAGTCCCATTGAGATCTTTCACTGGTACTTATAGATTAGATTGCATACTACTAAGTGGCATTGCTAGTAGTTGAAATCAAATCTGAGCCTTTGAATCAAAATGCTGCATGCTGGCATAAACTGGCATATTTATATGGATTGTTTTCAACATTTTTTGGTCAAGATGTTAAGTTGCTATTAATTTTCAACACTCTGTTGACCCAACTGTTAAGTTCGAATTTTCAACACTTCTTTTGATCAAACTTCTAAGTTGGAATTCTTTTAAACTCTATTATAAGATGGATTTCTTTGCCTTTATCCTCTTCTTTTTTGAGATGTGCTCTTTGTACTCCATTTGTTTACATATCCTTTTGGCTATTTTAATATTTTATTGCATCTGACTAGATATTATGTATTAATAAATTATTTTAATCACAATTATAAGTTAAACACTAATACATTTTAGAAGTTATTAACACCGAAAAAGTCACAAGTGTAGACAGGTGGAAAGTATAGGGAAAGTAGACATGTGCAAATATAATTTTTATTCTCTCTCGGTTCACCCATGCAGCATTTTTTATTGTATTATTTCTTTTATGTCTTTGGAATTTTCACTTATTCTGGAATTTTAATGATAGGGATAGAGACTAATGATTTGTAATATTACCTTTAATCTTTGCCTGATTCTACTCATCTTTCTTCTATTTAGTGAGGATAATTTATATAATTGCTTTTTTGGTATTTTTACGTAAGTTTTGTTATTAGTTTTTGATTCATTCTCCTAATTGCGAAGCCATCCTTCTTGACTAGACCATTCAAAAATTTAAAAAACTTCATAGGGTCAAATCTTGTCTACAAGTTATGCATGTTAGAGTTAATACCAAGGACATGTTGCAGTTTCATAGAAATTTCTTGCGGCTAAAACTGTACATGAAGTAGAATGGATGTGAATGATATACTGGATAAAAAAAGTGAATCATCTGAAACTATTATGCAGAGTTCTCAATAATGAACAGTGTTGCTGTTGAGTTTCAATCCTTTTGCCTGATTGTATAATGAGTAGATGGATTAGCAAGCTTTTGAATATAATGTACTTTTTAAATTGTGCTTCTATGATGTAGTGACAAAAAGGACAATAAATAAGTCTTGTCTGTTGCATTTTCCATTAAAGTTTTTTGGAAATTGTGTTTGAAGGAAAAAAACACACGTAGCTTATGAAAGAATATTTGAGTGAAACTTCATAAGCTATTTATGCATTTATTTTTACATAAAAGAATGCATGAGCATTTTTGCAAAATTAGAAAGAAATACCATTAGACTCCTTATTTGTGTAATTTTTATAATCACTCCGTCAAATGGCTTTTGAGAAGCTCAAGCACTTGAATTGTTGCCTGGATACAATGGGGTTCTTGTTATCATTAGTATAAGTCAGCTTGAATTTATGGTGTTCAGCCTACTCGTTTGTTGTTAAGATCTCTTTTTTTCATGTTGTAACTGTTGCTTCCCCCCCCCCCTTCCCCCGCTCTTTTGTTTTTGACATAAAATTGAGATGCACGTTTTTTTTTCCACACCTTGCTTTTCAGTTGGATTTATAAAGTCGGTCCCAATGTTAGCATTGCATGGAGTGTACTTTATTTAAATGTTGATGGCTTGTGATGTACTTTTTATTCAATCCACTTTATGGGTGCAAACAAATGATGATTTGTTGTCTGTTAATCTTTCAATATTGCTGAAGTATCTTGGCAATTTCAGGTTTTGGCAAAGCCAAAGATGATGGTGATCATTTTCTCATGTTTTGAATTTGATAACTGAACAAAGATTACAGTCCAGCTTCACATACAAAGACAGCTGATTATTGAGGTAAATATTGTCACGGAATTTCAGAACAGATAATGCTTTAGTTATGTTTTTTACCGATTTCAATTACTGTGCTAGGACATCTATAGTTGTAAACATAGTTCTGATGGATGTTTTTGAGAACTCCAGTAATTCTTTTATGATGGGTTTTCCTGTCTCATGTAATGCATGCATCTCTCCATGCAGTTTGATTTCATAGTTTTTTTCTGAATTCTTACAAAAAGTAAGATGAAATAGTAAAGTTTTGTCATTAGGTGTATAAATCTTCTCTGATTTATGGCTTTCCATCTACCTATTTTTGCCATATGATTTTATATTTAAGAATGATTATATTTACAATGACCTGCCATGAAAGCTATGGCAAATCTGTCGTCATAAGTATCTTGTCATGCGTTTTATATCCTTGCTCATTGCAATGTTAGTGTCTGCTTTTCCAACTTAAGGTTGGAGGAGAGGTTCAATATGTTTGTGAGAATACAATTCTTCAACTTCACTAAGGAAAGCTTGAGGATTGGAAAGTAACAATTGAATATGAAATGATTTGATCATGATAGAGTGGTGACCGAGGGATAAGTAGGCTGAGACAGATAATACAGATGACAATCTTGGATGATCAAGATAGTCACTGAATTCCTGAAACCCTTGTGTTGTGGGAGTTTATTTCTGTGGCTTTTGTTTGCAACTTTTCCCAGATGTTTTAGGGGGTGTTTGTTTCACGGAATGATATTGTACTCCTAGGAATATTATAACCAGGAATGTTATTCTTGGGAACATTTAAACGTACGTTTGGTTAGATTATAACATTCCTAGGAATAGTTTTAAAATTTAAAATAAATGAAATAAAAAATAAGAGTTGGAACGGAAGTTATAGTTGGGTTAGAAAATAACTTCCCATATTCCCACCCTTCACCATGGGAATAAAAATGACTTAAATCATGATATAACTACTTTTTTGGGAATCAACAATACCTAGGAATATTTTTTTAAAACTTGTAACAAACATGGGAATACTACATTCCTGAGAATAAATTTTTAATCCATGAAACAAATGCACTCTTACACTTGAAACATCTGATCGGTCAATTTCCAGTTCACCACATTGATTTCCATTGTCTGTTCACTATGCTGTTTCATACTAGTACTAGATATTTGAATAAAACTACCTCAGATTTGGTCCTTCTTACTGTTAAGTTGGATTTAGTTGTATCCTTCAAATTGTTATACTTCCTGTGAAGGGAAAGTGTTAAGGATGTGCTGCATATTTTGGAATGCATATAAGTTTGCTATTAGATTGTAACCAAACAGTGTAATATACTAAAACCTACTTAAATTAAATTCTGACACTCGAAGATGCTATACTTGATGCATGACATTGGACTTGATTTGTGTTTCTTTCATGGTTTGTAAATGAACTGAAACAAACTCGTGAAGCAATTCTAATATATATGCTAGCATTGCTGTTGTCTAAATTAAACACTACTGTGAATTTTGAAACTAGGCATTTTGTTCTTGAATGTTTCTAAGTGTATTTTTTTTTAACACACGATTTAGGTTGCTTGAGCTGTTGCCATGGCCAATCTTAATTTCTGATTGTTACTTATATTCTTCATGGTTGTGTTTCTCGTTTTCCTATCATGGATTGAGAAGTAGGGAGATACTTTGATGTCCATGAGCCCACAAGTCATTCTTTAACTTATTCTTTTATTCCTCAATATCATCATTAGCTTCGTTAGCCAGTACATTCATTTTACTAGGTTGGAATCGATTCTGATTATCACATTTATATATTGGAGGGTTTTTTTTTTTGGTTTTTTTTAATCTCTTGTGGATATACTACAATATTAAATCCATACAGCATGTACCTTCACAATAGTTAATGCTTATTCCTTTATTATTATTTTTTTTTCAACTAGCCGGGTTGGTAGAGGACTATGGTAAAACTAAATAATTGTCTAAATCGCTAATGCATCTAATCTGAAAGGGTTACCAAGTTGTGTGTTGGAATTAGGATTAGCATAAATTCTTTTTCATTAGCATAATTGAAACAAAGTGGAAGGGTGGGGATAAGGTGCTAATGCTACATCGGACACCACTCAAACCATCTTAAATTCAAATCCAATTGTGGGACACTGAACGCTGATTTGTTTTATATATAATTCTTAAAATTGTTTCCTGTGAAGTTCCGGTATATTTTTACTTGATAAATTTAAAATAACTACATATCGTTATTGAAATTTAACATTAGAAGTAATAGCGGCAATATGTGCATTTTTGGATTGTTATAGTGAAACAAGTTTATGCAATGTAAGAGTCTCAACCCGAGGTGACAATTTATGAGAAACAATACGGATGAAAAGAAAGAGTCTCGTTACTTTGACGGAGGATTGGTTTTTCACAAGTATGAGGAAAATTATGTACTTTAGATATCCTCTAAAAAATGTGCTTTAGACTATAAACATATCTTCATGTTTACAGTGTAATTTAAAATTGATTAATATATTAGTATGCTCTTTTTTTAGTAAGAGCTATTAATTTCATTGAACACACACACACACACACATGTGGGTTACTATTGTGACATTTGGTTATTGTATGAAATGAGAAATATAAATTTAGATCATATAATTATCTATGTTTTGAAAATTGGACCAGACCAGCTGGTAGGACTGAAAAATCGGTTCAAATAAATCATAGAACTGGTCTGAAGAAAAACTGGTCAAAGAACCAATGAAACCGGTTAAAAACCAGCTAAAAATCAATTTACAGCGGGTAAATGAAAAATGCTTACTATAATATTATTTTTGATTTTTTTTTTAAAAATAAAAACCAACTTAAAGTATGTATCTTTTTTTTTAAATATAAACTTGTTTTTATTAATAAATGTTGATGTGTATAATTAAAATTTATATTTAAGTATCATGACATGTTTGATTTGTATTTTTATAGGTATTGTAAATGTAAAGAACTTATAAAATTATGTTTTATTTTAATTTTAGTATTATAAAGTTATGATATTATTTTTTTAATATTATTTTATGTATTATTTAATTAATATTAGTTTGATTACGGTTCAACTGTGGTAAATCATTGAATCATGAACCAGTGTCTTGACTAGTTTAATGACTGATTCGGTTTTAAAAACATTAATAATTATACATGGATGGTCAGGATTGTAGGTTAATTAATGGCTACATGACCATTTAAAAAAGTCACGTGTATTTTTTTTTTTTTAATTTTGATTATTTAAATTTGATCTAATGATTTAAATTTATAATTTTTATTTTTCACATTAAGCAAGTGTTTTCAAATGAATTGCTCCATGTATAGATATTAAGGAGGTGGGCTGTTTATAATATTGTAAGCTATCGGTATAATATGCATTAAAATAGTAGTTAGTTAAATACTTATTTCATTTCTTATTTTAGGGATGTAGATACGAAATCGTTTGTAAGTTTTCGTGTGAGGTTAACATGTGGCCATTACTTGGAAATCCTCTGCAGAAATTTGCATCTCCTACGGGATGATCGTAAATGCACGCTACAGAAAAGGGACCAATGGATGAATTAATGGAGTAACAGCTAGATGAATTAATGGAGTAACAGCTATCAAGTTTAGACTCTTCACATTGTTGAGACGTTTTTTTTGAAAAAGCTACTTAGGTAGGTTTTGTAGCCGCAAGACTTTCAAAGATGAAGCAAACCAAATTTGCTGAACAAAAAGTGTATTTGGGAGCTGGGACTCCTTTAGAAGAAAAGTGGCGGGCCTTCCACTAAAAGATTTACGGTAAAAATATCTACATTTAAATTAATTTGTGAATATTTTGCGTGCGCACACAAAAAGGAGTGTGGTAAGGTGCATTTTATTTTTTCAATACTACATCCAGCGTTAATGATTCATTATATCTATTTAAGTTGTTATTTTTTAATTGTGCAGTTAATGTGAGTCTTAGAAATATGTTTTATCTAATTTTAGTAAGTTTAGTATTGCTGTCCATAAAACCCAATACTGACAAAACATTATTTGATCGAATATACTAATTTTTAGTTTTAACCATGATACAGTAGAAACTTTGAGCAATGTACAGCACTGTTATATTTAATCACTATCGTTTGGTAATAATACCGCTTTGGCAGAGCTTAAGAAAGAAGTTGGAAGCATAAAAAATCTTTGATAGATGTGGCAGCTTTGATTTTAGTCATAAAAAATGTCAGTTAACTGGCACTATTTATTGACCTATTGCAATGAAACCCTTGCGGCGAATATTCAGCAATGATTTGGTCATGTATTTATATCCTGTTTCGGAACGATTTCGTAAGGTTATTGCAACCGTGTAAAGTTCAGTCAGTTGAACATGCAAAGTAAATCGGGTAGAAAACTTCCTGAAGTTATCTGCTTACCGATTTCTAAGATAACTTATTTTTTTGCCATGTTAGCTGCAAAAAAATAAATATATCTAAACAATTTGTGGGGTAGAACCAGGGTCCCTGCTTAGAGATTAGTAGTAAATATAATATTTTAATTTTTTTTCTAACATATTTTACCTCAAAATCCTATTGGTGTGGCAGCCAAAGATTCGAGAACCTTACAGAAGGGATCAAAATTGGTCTGATAACTAACTATATGTCAAGTGCAGTTGTAATCCTTTTTTCGACCAGATGTTGGGTTGGGCAAACCATCAGAGACGATTTTCACAATGCCGGCAGCTGAAATGGTCTGTGAATCTGGTTTCAAACTGCAACCTGAGATTGGCCAAATGGATGATTTTGATCTTGTAAACATGACGAGTTTAATGATTTGCTTATACCATACTCGTTGGCACTGTGTTTAAACCACCTGATTTGAATAAGCTGTCAATGCAATTCGGCTAGCAGCTTTCTGCCTCTGAGCTAGGCCCGTTGCTGATCTTGGTGAAAACCCACCATTGCTGCTATTATCCTGCTTCAAGAGCAATTCTGGAATACGCTTAAGGTTAGCTTCAGATTTATGATCCCTCCGGATAAGTGTACCATTCCTATTATCAGAGTCACCTTTCCTGGTTTCTACAACTTCGATAATATCTGACCCTTTCATAATATCATCCAAAGTTCCATTAGCCACACTATGAGATTTTTGGTGACGAATGAGAGGTTGACGGGACATTAGTGAGTTCCGGTAGAATGAACCATTTTCTGGAGATTTAGAAGCCCTTTTTTCATACTCGACAATGCTAAAGATTTCAGATGCGGATTTCTTCATTGTTGGTTTAGTTCCGTAGTAACCTTGTAAACAGCTCATGACTGGGGAGAGCTTCTTCTCGGAGGACTTCCTTCTCAGGGACTGGAATGAGTCAAACGTTTCACAGCGTGCATTATCAGGTGAACTGTAGTCAGGGTTATCATATCTGAAGGGATAAAGTTCATGGTCATCCGTGATTTAAATGTTCATTAAAATGAATTCAGTCAGAAGTCGGAAGTAATGATATTGAAGGAAATTCTGTATTGGATATAATAGAGACAGGGTCCAATGAAGCTAATACTCAAATTTATATGCCTGATTTATGTTTATATTAAACAAAATGGTACTGAAGTTTTCATAGTTCATAGTTTTAACCTGAAAGCTTGTACATGGTGTAAGATATCATACAAAGTGGCCAAAATGACATATTGTAACAGTAATTACGAAGCCCAGAGGATTGTATCTGAAGAAAGCACGCCATCAACTTTACGTTCTTTTTAAAAAAGTTAACTGTTAAGATGAACCATGGTCAAACTATCAAACCCCCTATTAAGGTAAACAAACCAGTATGTTTTCCTTCGCGTACAAGATACTAACTAAAAAGGTTAAGATTAGCTTGTGGCATTTAGTGCTGTTCCTGAGTTCAATAAACATACCCTGTAGGGTGCCTTCCATGTGGTGGAATGTGAAGAGTCTTGAGAGCAAACATCTGGCTGTCGGTAACAAGGCCATTCATCTTTTTGATGTCCGCAACCTACAATTTTCCAAAGCAGAAAGTGCCGAGCAAATTACAACTTCATATGTAACTCAAATTAAAAAAAGAGATTTACGAGTTTAACCCATTTTTTTCTTTTCACCATTACGAAGTGGTTGGGGAATGGCGTAACCAGTGATATAATGATGGAGTAAAGCCAATTCCCAAAGAACGCAACTTGGGTGTAATAGAGTACACGTACAGCAAAAAATTCAAAACAATTTCAAATCACGATAATATGTGTTGGAAAACTTACATAGATTAATATTATGGTCAAATAATGTATATAAGTGGGGACAATTCTCGCTTCTTGAACTAGCTTTTGATGTTGAATTATGCGCAAACCCAAGTTATAAGAGTATGGCACAAGAGAAAAGTTTTTCATGCCTTTGATTCATCGAATTTTTTCCCCATATCGATCTCTATTCATTTTACTTGTATAACAAGTTTATTGCATCCAAAAGATTAGAAAGAGGGTGCATGAATGCAGAATTTATTCATATGTCACGCAGCTTCCTCATCAAATTCCTACATAACAGAAACTGGAAAGAAAAATAAAAATACCTCAACACCATACTTGATTGCGATGCCTGCTAGCGTGTCCAATTTGGAAATAGGGTGCTGAATGTAGGGTAGCGTTGGAGGAGACGATGACATCATCATTTGGCTATTGGGTATGTTTCCATAATCATACAGGGCACGTGCTTGGATCTGCATCTTAGATCACGTTTCGTTTCTGTGTAAATTCACGCCAAATGTTTAAATAATGCACGAGCAAGAAATATTTGCTTCAAAATTTAAGGCGCCGGACACTCAAAATCTGATTATGCTCTTTCTACCAAGACAACAGACATTTCCATCCAAAATCTCTTAAAATTGGAATCAACAGTGCAAACCCATTTGAAATGCGTGAAATCAAAGGGTATACGTATTACGTGCCTCGAAAAAGAATCAGATCAAATTTGGATGATGGAGAACGGAGCAATGATGCAATCATAATCTTGCACTTGAGATCATGATTTCATCAATCCCGATCGCCGTTTTATTCCAGAAAAAGACACCAAAATTTCTTTCACCCCTCTTCCTCACTACCGTCAAAATTACTCAAAACTCTTAACTAAGCTTATTGTTTTTATAAATATACATTATAACTAAAAATGAATTATTAATTTCTAGAACTATAAATACTTATTAGTCATATTGCAATAAAAACATTTAAAAATAGTCACTTTCTAAATGCATTTTTGGCATTACTCAATATGAAAAAGAGGTCTTCGTGGTTTATATTTTATGTATAGCCGCTGATATTCATCCCCACCAGTCAAAAACCAACTTACTCTATTTAAGGCCTTTGAAACTTTAGATTATTTTGATAATGAGTAAATTGCCCTCTCCTCTTCCTCTTTATTGAGAGATGCGAATATTACACTTTTCTCCTCTCTTATATTGAAATATACACTTCCCATATATAATAATTTACTCAAATTTTTAATATTCCATTAACTTCCATTAAAAAAAGGAGTTATTATCAATATATCTTTTGCACTACCGTCTTTTGAGATATGTAAGCATTATACCACCTTCTCATGTGTTGAAATACACACTCTCCTTATGCAAATATATTACATCTTACTCTTACTTGTATAGTTGTATTAAAATACACATTTTTGATATGGGTCTATTTGAATAAACTTTTTCATAAGCTAAAATTAGTTTATGCACGAGTTAAAATTTGCTTTTGGAGAAGTTAATATGAGAGAGTTTCTACAAATTAACTTATGTATAAACTAATTTTAGTTTTTGAAAAAGTTTATTTTATTTTTCTTCTTATTTTCTTTGCCTATAAGTGTTTTTAGAAAAATTTATCCAAACAAGTCTATAGTCGAATAAGACATCTATGAACAACAAAGCTCTCTTCCAAGTATTTAACACAACTTTTTTTCTCTCTCTCTCTCTCTATATATATATAATATAATATATACATTTTAAAACAAAAATTCAATTGTATATTAATATAATACATATAAATTGATATATATGTACATGTATAATAAATTATTTCATAATTTATATTATTTATTATTATTTTAATATTTTTTATTTACTTTAAATTTAACTATATATATAAAAAATCTTTATCAAGTGAAGAATAACTTAGTAAATTAAAATTATTTTAGTATATATTTTAATTAAAAATATTTTTAAAATCTTTTAAAGAATATTCTTTAACTGTGTTATATATTAAACTAAATGAACTGAACCATATATATTTTAATATAAGAAAAAAAGAGTATTATAGGACTAGCATTTCTTAGAAAAAAAAAGTATAATTTATTGTATATTTTAAATAAAATAGAGAATAGTATAATACTTACATCCTGCAAAAGAAGATAGTGTAATTTACTTTAATATTGTCAAGTTAAATAGACTAAATTATATATTTCAACATAAGATGAATTTAATGGTGTCAAGTTAAATGAACTAAATTATATATTTCAACATAAGAGAAAAGAACTGTATAATGCTCGCATCTCTCTCTCTTGAGAGGAAAGTATAATTTACTCTTTTGATAAATTGCTCAAGTTTCAATGGTAACAGGAAAATTAGAAAAATGGTAGTCAAAAGGAACAGCATTTGATTACTCTAAATTCATGTTTTTTAACAAAAGCAAATGAATTGTATACCACAACCACTGGAATGCTTGATATGAAAAATTTCCAGTGGCACGTTTCAATTCTGCAGTGTTATGGATCTATTACACAACTTAAATACTACAGCATCATGTGATACCACTGTGCGCCTAATCAAGTTCTTGATCTTCATCTTCACTGTCCTCTGGATGTTCCCCATCCTGATCTTTTTCAACTTCACTGCCTTCTGAATCTTCTTCACCCTGCATCTCATCATCACTTTTTCCTTTGCCACCAGCTTTTCCTAATAGGGAAGAGTAAGAGCAGTAGAAATGTAAGTTAGTACAGGCACAAAAGAGTAATGAGGTTAGTATGTGCAAGTAGTTCGTTGACAAAAGATGCAGTTAATTGGAGAATTTAAGATCAGAAGAAAATGACAAAGGGGACTAAGCACATTAATGATCAAGGGAGAAGAGGAAAAGAAAGAAAATGAATTAATTTATGAGTTGTTGAGGAAGTAAGGACCTATACGAGATATATGCAATTGAGATCAGAAGGATCCCCAATCTCTCTTACCAGAAAGCTAACAAGAACGACAACTTTAATGACAATGTTCTCTATCAGCATCAAGGAAATATGTCTAATGAAAAAGTACTTATGGATTAGGTACTTACGCTTCAAGATATGAATATATTAATGCATAACTCAAAATAATCATGCGTAACAAGAAAAAAATACCAGGAGGAAGGAAAAGTTTATTATATTGTACATGAAAATAGTTGATAGCCATTGGTCCATCTATAATCGTTTATTCAAGAATAGCTCAAAAGAACTATTCACATCCTTTAATAAATTAAGACAGCTAAATATAATTGTGGCGTTCATAGATTTTTCAACAAAAATAAGTAAATTTACTTGAGGTCAAAGTGTAGGATGATGTACCATATTCACTGAAGAGAACTTCACCCGAACACAGTCCCTTCTCAATTTTAACTAGTTGAAGAGTCATCCTGGGTCCTACCTCTTGCAGTTTGACAGCACTTTTTGTAGAAGCACGATTAACTCTACCAATATTACTGGACAAAGTCACTGTTGCTGCTTCTTCATCAGCTTCACTTTCTGATCCATAGCCAGCCCTTACAAATCACAAGTGAAACAATAAGGATAAGGGGGGAAAAACAGCATGATTAATTATTTTGTATAGATAACACAATTTTAGTTCATTTCTGAACAACTTTGTTCTTTGGCTGATAACTGCTTCTCACGTATAAGTAAAATACAAGAGTTCAGGAAATATTTCACTAGAGAAAAAACTTTGAAAACCATTTGGCAAATTTACACAGACATCAGTTTCAAAGGTTAATCTTGTGTTCTCTACTGACTAGTTGAGAAAAGAAAAGAAAAAATGCTTCTGGTATTTTATTTTATTTTTTTCCATTAAGCTTCTAGTCATTGCTTATTATTAACATAAATATTTAGCACCTGGCAAGGAGGAAGTTCTTCAGATCCTAAAATCATAAAAGCAAATGTACCTTCCTTTCTAGGGCAACCTAATATTTGAACCTCCCAGTGAAAATAAAACATTCATACACTCAGGAACAAAGAGTTACACCAAAAAACAAAAGCAAGGAACTAAGAGCAAGTTGGATAGGTTTCTGTTCATTACATATCTCAATACTCTGAAATATCATATCTACCTATTTAAAGAAGGATAATATGGGTGCCATGCAAAGGTCAAATGGATCATATCAGCTCTCTCTTTCAGTCCATCATTCAAAAAGGAAAAAAATGAAAACTTACATAAATAAGCAAGTATCTTACTTTGTGACAAAATCACTCACGTCTTGAAGATTCCTTAGATCAGGAGCCTGATGGCTCTGCACAAGTTTTCTTATTCTGCGTGAAACACCTACAGGTTGTAATCTTATGGAATAATGCCGAAAATCAATGAGCTTAGTGTCTTTGTTGTAACTAAGTAACAGGATTCTTTGGCAAGAGGAGGGCTTAACCTGAAATAAGATGTGACATTAAGAGATGAAGGACTTGAATTTCAAGTAAGTCATTGATGTGTATGGGCCTATAAACTCACAGTTTTGACGTCAATTGTTGGAAAAATATTCTGAAACATGTTAGTTGTAAGCTGTAGAGGTAGATCTCCACTCACGAATCCAGAAAGCACAATCTGGCAAGAAAATATGGAGGCATAAATCTTGGATAAATAACAAAAGCAAACAACTTAACTATTAATAGTTACTATATAATATGCAGTAAACAACTACATATTTTAGTACCGAAGTTTGAACTGGTTGCAAAAGTTGTATATTCCCTATTTAAATACTATCAGTCTGCCATTAGCAGTTAAGTTGTATATTCCCTATTTAAGTACACGAAATTGATAATAACATGAGAATGGACATCACAAAGACTTTAAACAAATTCATGTTCAGTGCAATAACCATTAGCAGCATACAAACTAAGAGGTCTTGACCATCTCATCAGTCTTCAACTTGATAACGATAAAAGGTAACAACATAATAAATAATCCCTTTCTTGCATTCTGTTTGAAACTCTAATCCAGTGATAATAACAGGGTGAATGGCATTTGAAGAACAAATGATATTATGAAAAGTTATCAGTTCTGAGATTCCATTGTCTAAATTTTAAGAAACTGCAATGCTTCAGTTGCATGTGAGTATAAAGAAATCCTTTACCAAAGCAGAATTTTTAAACAGATCCTTAGGGCATCGAGGATGCAATTGAGATTGAGCAATGTCAGCAGCCAATGAGTATTCATGTATCTTAAACGTAAGAGTAGGCCCTTGAGGGGTTGTTGCAACCCTCAAGTAAGGTGAAGTTGCAGTTTTTGACAATATGAGGAAATGTGTGACACCCATAGGTCCAGCAACATTCAGAAAGTCTTTCAGATTATTCCGTTTCTTTTCCTGCAAAAAAGAAGACATAAGAATATATATAGTCAACATTAACACATAAGGCACCATGGCATATGTAGATTGAAACCAGTGAAATGTACATATCTATTGTGACAACAATAAATCCCTACTAAACCAGTTTCATTGTTTTTTATTAAATTAAAATCCTCTTGTTGTCAATCATTAATTAGGTTAAGTCATCGAAAAACATAAACATTCACAAAATTTAAGCTATGAGTCAATTCAAGACTTGCAATAGAAGTTAGATTGCTAGACAAAACTCAACATGCTACTATACTTAACGCTCAAACTCCTCATGGTATGACAACATTTTCTGCCTATCCAACAATTTGTCTGGAATAGAACTTCCTTTAAATTAAAAATAAAAAAAGTAAAAAAATCAAGGAACACTTATGTTAAGTTGACAAACATTGCCACATGGCCTCTCACCATCTCTCAGTTAACAAAAATCCCCGAAGTTGATCTTCAAAAACTCTACAAATTAATAGGGTGCTCCCAGCATTCTCCAAACACATCACATAATCTTACTCCATATGGATCTAGGGGCATCTAGCCACAGGGATTTTTTTTTTTTTTTTTCTTTTTAACAAAAAGTTAAGCAGTAACTATCAGAGCTACAATCACCCACAACACAATTTTTTTTTTTATATACAAAAAAAGCTTTTCTGTTTACCCTAGGGTTAGTTAGACTAGTTGCAACTTGCAAGCACATAAATTAAGAAACAAATTACCAATAAAACAATACATTAATCTCTTTAAAGTTCATCCAAACATGAATAATGAAAGTAAAGAAGAAAAAAGGGATATTATATTAACCCTAAGGCTGAGAGCAGTATATGGCAGCATCAACTTTCTGAGGTCCATTTGAAGCTGTTTGAGAGGCCCCGGCAACTTCCCTCGTGAAAACACAAAACTTTTGGGGATCTTCTTTCCCGTAATAGGATCCACCGTGGGTTGCTGTTGCGGTTGCTTCGGCTCTTTGATAATAACAGGCCTCCTGAACCCATTTTTCTTCTTCCTCTGTTTCATTCACAACACAGAAACGATAATCGAAATCACAAAAGACAAACTTAAAACCAATGCAGAGAAAGTGCGAGAGAGAGGTGAGCTTACCATTGTTTCAGGAGGGGAGTCTGTTTTCACTGCCGCCGAAAAGGGTTTAGGCCTCGAGGGAGCACTGGGCAATGACTTAGAACTAAAGAGGAGGAAATTGGATTGCTTAGTTAAAAAATAAATAAATATTTAATTTCGGCGGTGAGATATAATAATATTCAATAAGATATGGATGAAAATCGACTAAATCTAGTTATTAAAAAAAAATATATAGACTAAATCAGAAAAGACTTTGTTTAAAAAAGTTAAAAATAAAATTATAATTATAATGATAAATTTTAAAATAGATTTATGAAAATTTAATACATTTTTATCTTTATTTATTTTTATTTTATTTAAGCTTCAATTCTTTTTGTGACTACATGATATATGAATTAGTGAGTTTTAATTAAATCTGCATAACAAATTAGAGGTGTTCACAGATTAAATTAGATCAATTTTGAAAAAAACAAATCATCGGATTCAATCATTTCAATTTTTTTAATTTATCATCCAATGGATTAGTTTAAAACTTAAATCCAATCCAATCTAAAGCAATTTAGATTAGATTAGGCCCCGTTTGGGAATGGTTGCGAGTTTTTGGTTTTTGGTTTTCAAATACAATTTTCGAAACAAAAAGCATTTGGCTAAAATGGAGCTGAAATGATTTTTAACTCAATTTCAAAATACTTTTACATTCATTTTCAAAACCAAGAAAAAAGGATTTGTGAATTTGGTTTTTTGTTTTTAAAAATAAATACATATCATTATATTTGACACTAGCCTTTCTTGCCACACCACTATCACAACCGCTGCCTTGTCACCAACCACCATCACGCGCCCCACCAACTACCATCCATCCACTGCTGCCACACAAAAACTACATGACCACCAGCATCACTTCCACTACCACAAGCTCATCACCACTACCATCGTCACTGCCACCATCACCACCACCACCACCATTGATCATGACTACCTGCGATGTTGTCACCACCACAGGCAAGTCACCACCGCACTGGACTTTGCACCACCCTCACATGGCATGCACGCTCACACGGTACCGCCACAACTTACCGTCGTTGCACCGCCACAACCTCACAGCAGCATTTTACCACCACCACCACCATCATTGTTGTCGTCATCACTACCACTGTCGTCACTACGCAAACATATTCTTAAACTAATTTTAACAGAATAAGAAATTTCAAAGTGAGTTTATTTTGAAACCAAAAATTAGAAAAAAAAACTAAAACTAATTTTAAAAACTAAAACTAGTTGTAATTTTTGAAATTTTCAAAACTCACAACCAAAAACCACTCCAAACTGGTCCTTAGTTTTCAATTTTAGTCTTAGTTTTTATTTTTCTTTAAAAAAGTATTAAATAAATAATATATAAGATATTAAAAAATAATTAAAATATCAAATATCTCATATACAAGTCACTATCTATAATCTACAACTATTAATAAAAGGGATACCCAATCTCTACATTTATTTAGATATTTTTACCCCTCAACTAATTTTGCTAACTACTTTATTACATTTAGTTTCAACCTCTCACATCGGTCATTTCTAGTTATTTAACCTCTAGTCTTTTTCTTTCTCTTTTATTTTATTTTTATTTTAAAAAAATACAGAGAGGCATTTGTGCTTTTCTTTTTTGTAGTATAGTTAATAATAGTATAGCTCTTATAGATTATTGAAAATATATTTATACAACTTGATAATTATATTTATATATCTTCACTCAAACAATTACTAAAAATTATCTTTAATTAAATATTTTTTTAATAAATAAGTATAGGTTATGTAATAATCTTACAAATATATAAGAAATAAAAATATAAAGATAAGTGGTATCATAAATTTATAAACAAAAATATATGCGTATGTATAAGCTCAGTTTAGATTAGATTGGATTGGTTTTGAAAATCAAATTTGAAATTAGATCAATTTCAATAAAAAAAAAAATCATTTTTGTGATTTTTTGTTTGTTCAACTTTTAGTTTATTTGGTTTTTTTTTTATTAATTTTTTGGTGGCTTAAATATATTTTAAGTCCTTGTAAATATGACTTTGTTTAGTTTTAGTCCTTGCAAATTTTTTGTTAATTTTAGATCCCTGACATTTTTTTACTGTTCGTTTTTAGCTCTTATCATTAACTCTAGTTAATTTAGTACTGACTTGAATAACAAAATAAATAATATTAATTAGATAATTAAGATAATGAAGAATATCTTAAATTAAGATAATAAATTATTTTTGGGTGTGTAATTTAATTAAGTAATGTATTTATTATTTTATATAAGATAATCAGATAATATGCATTAGTTAATTAATATTATGAACAATAATTTTTATTATTTTTAATATTGTTCTTACTTTTCAATTCACTAATTACTTTTAATTTTTTTAAATTATAATTTACTTAGACACTTATAATTTATTTTTAATATATTAATTTATCTTTGGAGACAAATCACTACTTGTGATATATTAAAAAATAAATTATAATACAATCAATCAAAATTAATGAATTGAAATATAAAAAGAACATCAAGTAATATATTAAAATTAAATTATAAGCGATAAGTAAATTATAATTTGTTAAAAAAATTACAATGTTAAAAATAAATTAGTGAATTGAAAAGTAAAAATAATATTAAAAGCAATAAAAATCACTGTTCATAATATATTAAAAATTAAGAATTAAAATTGTAAAATTAAATTATATGTAATTACCTTATTTATATAAAATATAAATACATTACTTAATTGAATTACAATCTAAAAATAATTTAATTATCTTAATTTAAAATATTTTTCATTATCTTAATTAATGTTTTTTATTTTGTTAGCCATGACAACACTAAATTAACTATAGTTAATAGTAAGGACTAAAAAAGAATTATAAGAAAATGTCAAGAATCTAAAGTTAATAATTTTTTTTGCAAGAACTAAAATCAGACAGAACCATATTTACAAGGACTTAAAATATATTTAAACTTTTTTTGATTTTTATTGAAATGAATCAGTTTATAAACAGCCCTGTAACGAACTTTACATACTGCCATATAGGAGACAAAAGACGAGAGAGAGGTGAGCTTACCATTGTTTGAGGCAGTGAGTCTAAAAATTTTAAAACACAAATATTTTGTATTTTTTTAAATTACAACATAAGTATAATAATGTTATAATAAAATAATTTTATAATTTTACTTATAAAATATTTATTATTTTATTAATATTAATATTTTAAAATTTTTATTAATATATTATTATTTATAATCTTTAAAAAATTATATTATTAGCATTATATTATTAATTAGAATTTATAATATAATAACATTCATATTATATATTATTATGTGTTTTTAAAAAATTAAACAAAATATATGCCGCTAACCCATTAGGTGTCTTTACTTTTTAAATGTATGTATTATATATATGTATAGTATATCTATATATACAATACATTATATATATATACATATATACATACCATACATAGTGTATATATATATATGTATATATAATATTATGTATATATAGATACATATGTATATAATAGATATACTATATATATATACACTATAGATATATATATATACATATATATATATATACACATATGTATATATATATACATATATATATATAATATAGAATATTGTTATATTAGGTAGTATATTATATAACATTATATAATTATAAACATATCTTATTAATTATTTTAAAATTATATAGTACTATCTTATAATATGTGATTATTTTATTAAATAATTTACATAAAATTTCTTTAATAGTTGAATATTATTATACTATATTTAATTTATAATGCATACTATTAATAATACTAATATATTTATTATACGTAAAAGTGAAAAGAAAAGGAATGAACGCCTAATGCGAGGTGGCTGGTACTGTTCAAAATTTAATTTTACAATCATTTAGAAATATTTTATACACTTTTAGTTTTGTGAAAAAATAATAACCAAACCCATTTACTATTTTCATTTTCTAAAAACAGAAACAGAACGTCAAAATAAGCCTATTTTTGAAAACTTAAAAAAATAAAAATAAAAAAACATATATATACTTTTGGCTTAAATATCTTTTTGGTTTCTCAAATTTTAGTCAAGTTTGTTTTTGATCTCTCAAATTTAAAAATAATATTTTTGGCCCAAATTTAAAAATTGTCCACTTTTGGTCTCTATCATAAACTAAAAAGATCACAAAATAGAGACAAGAAGTGGATTATTTCCAAACTAAAGAACTAAAAAAAATACTTTTAAATTTGAGGAACTAAAACAAACTTGACCGAAATTTGAGAGATCAAAAATATATTTAAGCCTATATTTTTATTGAAAAAGGTGGTAATATTTTGACTATTTATTTTCTTAATAGATGGGGGCAAGCCTATAGACAAAAAATTTCTTAATACTTCTCACAATATAAACCGTGTAAAATAGCGTTTTAATGCGTTGTGTTTGGTGTAGAAGAAATAGAATAGTAATGGAGAAGAGAGGGTGAAAATAAAGTGGAGGAAAATAAGTAAGGGTTTTTTGCTATAGATGAGATAATGAGGAAAGAAATAAAAAGATAGTGACCCCTACCTCAAAAAGCTTTCGCTCAAAACAAGTGAGAATAGCAAATAAGAATTGCTCACGCCGCTGTCTTCTATTTCTTTGCATATAATTGATTGGAATGGGTTGATTATTTGTTATCACATTTTGATAATTGATTATCACATATTGATAGTCGACTATTTTCATTAAATAAATTATTTTATTCTTTTATTCTTTCTTTATTTATTTTCTATTTCTCTTTAATTAAACACTTTTAATTTAATTTTATTTTTTACCTATTTTCATTCACTCTATTTTTTTCTCTTCTTTATTTCTATTCCTTACTTTTTTTTTTTTTCTACAAACACACCCTAAAGTACGCGAATAAAAATATTTTAAAAAAATTAACCATTAATTTAAAATTAAACAAATCTATCATTCCCAAAAAATATTAAACAAATCCAACGACCCCAAAACCTGTTTCCCATGATAGGAGACATCGCACGATCTCCAACCCTAGCCTCAGTCCTTATGCGTGAGCATGAGACCTCCCACAAGCCGTAGCACTCCTCTCTCACCATGTTCTCATCTTTGTAGCGAATGACCCCGTCATGTATTTTTTAAGTGTTTTTCAAAGTATGCATCTAAATGCAAATAAGCTTATTGAAATAACCGCTTGTAACTCTCGTGTGATGAATTCTTATGTTGAATAAGCGCTTCTACAGTACTCTGTTTTTGCAGTACAACATATGCAGCATAAAATGAATTTTAATATAATAGTAACGTGGCAATTACAATTTTACATTGACATAATATAGCTCTCTTTACAGTAGTGAAGCTTGCTTCTATACCTCCTCACATTATTGAGCATAACAGCAAGGAGTCGATTTGATCCCATGGCTCTCTCCACAGTAATGAATGCTAAGCATAGATATGTAAAATCTGCTACAAAATTGCAACCGAGAGGACAAAGCTACAAAATTACATATTTCAATCAGAAAATCAAACCATTCAGATCACCTTAAACCAATGATCTTAATTAATAGTATATAAGAGGAATCATGATCCTATGCTTGAGGTCCTTGGTAAACCTTGCATGCAGTAGTTAACCTCAAAATTAATGATGCCAAGGAGAACCAATATTTTTCTTTTCTTCTACAACCTCTATCTTATTGTTTCTTTTTTATTTGTCTCCAGCTCATACAGTAAACTAGAAAGATGGAGATGCTCTGCAGGCATTTTCAGCTTCTAACACTCAATCCCATGACAATTATAAAACTGTACAGACAGTTAAATGATCGGGTAAAACTACAAGTGATATTCAAAGATATAATGCTTATGTCAATTGTCAACCAGAATCAGGAGGAGAACTCTATTTACCACGTTGAATTACAACTCTATCCAAGGTAGCGAAGCAAGACTCCATCATTCCCCAATACAAATCCCTTCTTGTCATCAATGAACCTGCAGCAAGTAGACCATTTACAACAAGATTTTACCTATATAAGTTTTATAACCTTCAAAATAGCATTAACCAATTCTCATAACTCCTGTATACTCTATGTCCTGGAAAATTTTTCGTCCTGTTCATTTTTAAACAACATAATAGTTAACAGTTTACTTCTAGTCAATTGCATCCATGATAAAACTGAAAAGAAGTATCATAAAGACAGATGGAAAATATAAATACAAAATATATTAGCAACATGAGGAGCCTTGTGTGGTTGGGAGGGGAGCTCTTCCAAGTAAATTTGTGCTTTTAAAGTGTAGACAAATAAATAACTATAATTATAAAAGAAGTGAGGTTTAGTAATAGTTAGACTGACTTCACTGAGTATAAATTTGCAGCAATGTTGTCGGCAGCTTTGTCGCGGATCCATGACTTGCCACCATTAGTAGTTCTCAAGAGAATACCACTTCCTCCTGCTGCCCAAGCCTCCTCCTGTATGTATAAGAATGGCTTCAGCATTGTTCTCTGCTTTCAAAATTAATAAATATTGCAAGAACTGAAGAGGCAACAGTCATATTTCAAATGTTCTTTTTCTTTTTTCTTTTGGAACCAGTGAGTAGACTGTTACATGCAAGAATTAGTTACTTAATAAAGCAAATCTTTGAATGGAGGAACACTTTACCGTTGAACGATATCCCACATCAAGAATGCCAAAACCCCGGCTTTGAACAGGAACCTCCTCAAAGTCTTCAGTTAACTGAAACAATAATATATCTTAGTTCTTATTTGAAAAGAAATGAGGCAGAAATCTACAGCAAGCAAAAAGTGCAACAAAGCTGATTATTTTTTATCAAAAGATTTTAATTGATCACTTTAGAAATTTATCATATTCATTATAATAAAGACAAACCAAAAAGGTTCAAGCACTTATGCAGTTTCTTAGAAAGGGTTTTCATTCTTATAATCCTCTTCCACTTCTCCCTATTTCTACAAGATGCGACTCAAACATTTTGGGCTAGTTGAATTGGGAACATAGATTAATATGATAAATTTAGTATATAGTCTGGGAATGTATAACATAGAGATGGAAACGTCCCAGTGACGAAGGGTGACAAACTTCAAAGCTACTTTAAGACTTAAGAAAATAATTAAAAGATTATCCGGAATGATGTTAGTAAGGAGTGAAATGGGAGACTGTTAGTCTCATATTCATACACCAGAATGACATTCTCAGAATTACTTACCCCAGTGCCCTTGCTGAGATAAAGACCACCTCCACGAACAAGAAGCCATAGACCACCATCAGCTCTCCATCCCATGCTCTGGATTCTTCTGGCAACTGCTCTATTATGTGGCTGCCAGAATGGCTGAAAATAAAATAATTATTATCAAACACTATGCAAGCAGACAAACCATCAATCAATGTGACATCTGATGGTAAAATGGAAAACACATTATCTATACAAGCCACTATCTGAGATATATATCCCAAGGAAGAGCTACTGCATTATTGTAGACTTTAGAATCATGATGCATTGAGAAAGGAAGAATAGATTTCTGCAGTAAAAAAGTGGGTGCAAAAAGAAAAAGAGAGAAGCTCCTCTGATTTTGTCTGTTGGTAAACTTTTTCTCCTCAGGAGGTCTATCCTATCTATGGAATCAACTGGATGAAAACAAAGAAAGAAGAAAAAAAAAAATTTAGAGAGAGTACAAGAAAAATCTTGGGTATGCACAACAGGAAAATTTATACATCACTTTAGCTTAGTTTTTGGGCCTTACACCAAAGAAGACCGAGCCTTAATGTTACTAAGAAAAAATTCAATGTATAAAACTATTATGTTACAAGGATAAAGTCATCATATCCCTGTATGTATAGACCAGAGGATTGAGGAACAATTTTCATTAGCTCGGCAACTGCATGTAATCTGTTCCACCAGACCAGTTTATGGCTGCTACTTCAGAATTTCCATACTGATAATTTCATTTTAGTTGAAAGCTTGCACAAAATTCAAATGCCAGGGAAGGCATTCCAAAAGAACAAGTACCAGGCAAATAGAAGCAAAAGCAGATGCCATCATGAAGTAAAATCCTCACCTGACCAGGCTCCCAGGTTAAGTAGAAGTTGCCCCGACTTGAGACTGCGACATACCTTCCATCTGGAGAGCGATTGACAGTATTGAAAGTCCCAGTGTAGTAGCTTGCACCACTAATACCACTCGAAACTGTTCTGAAGAAGCAACGCAGATAGATAAATGCCTTGACCATGACAAATAAAGCTGAAAACATTTAGCAATTTACATAATATGAAAGATGACACAATGAATGAGTTTTTGAAGCAATGAATGAGTTTTGAAGCAAATAACAAAAAGTCAAACTTCTTCATGAATAACAAATCACCCCATAGCAAAATTCTTCAAGCGAAGCTCGAACATTTCCGTTTTATTAACGCTTCACTTACTAATTTGAAAGAACAGTATTACTACACGAGTATCCATATTTCCATACATACATAGATACATAGATGCTGCATTATTGGAAACTCACCTGTTAAGAGTAGCTGACACAGTTTCCTGGACAGCAGCCCTCCAATTGTAACCTCTGTTAGCAGTAACATATATTGCACCTTGGTCAGTCACCATCTCTGCACTCTTCTCACCAGTAGCCTTTATGTACACCTGCAACACATTACATTTCAGCACAAATTTCGCAATTCAGGAATAAACAAAAACATTATTAGAGTAAATAATAATGTATAACCAACAATATCCCCTGGAAGTTCAGCACTGAGAGGAATCCTCCCCCAACTTTCTCCGGCATCAGCAGTGTACAACAGAATCGCAGGTTTTCCGACTATCCACCCTTCCTTCCCCTTGAAGCTAATAGAATTGAACCGATAGTTGAAATCTTCGTCTTCAGCAGAGGGTATCGAACGCGGAGCCCAAGTGTTTCCTCCATCTTTCGTCTCCAGAATTGTTTGCCTCGTCCCGAGAAGAAAACCTAAAATGCAAATGCAAACACCGTTCATTCATTTCACTGCAATTCAAAAAAAAAAAAAAAAAAACAGCATCTAAGACGAGACGAGAGGATATTGAGATTTACGATACCGTGGTTGGGGTCGTCGGGGACAAAAGCGATGTCGAGAAGCACGACGCCGGGGTCTATAGGGAGGTACACTCTCTCCCACTCCGAAAGCACTTCTTCGGCCCTCGCCGCCGGCTGAGGGAGGGACACCGAGATTGCGGCGGTTTCGGCGAGGAAGCGTCTCCTGCTTCTGGAGAAGTCGACGGAAGAAGAAGAAGAAGCTTTGACGACGAAGCTTCGATTTCGAGAGAAGGTTCGCGAGGAAGGTGAAGAAGGCCTGAACAAGGAGGTTGAGTCGGTGAACGTGAATTGCAGAGTCGCCATTGGAAGCCGCTCAGTTTGTTTGTTTGTTTTTTTCTCTCTCTGCCTTATCCTAACGGCTTCGCGGGTGATTTCAAGCCGCTTCACTTCGCATTCAGTGAGTGGATCATACGCTTCCAAGTTCCAACTCCAACCTTGTTTTTCTTTTTCTTTTTATTTATATATTATATTATCTTGGAGCCACCACTTCCACAACTGCACTAATGATGCCACACAGCCAGCTGCTGCACCCTTTTTTTTTCGTAAATATATTTCTGTTTTTTTTTTTCAAGAAAAATATTTGATGGACTCATGATAGGAAGTAAATACTCAGAGAAAGAAAAATACATAAATGTAATGTCAACATAAAACTATAAACTATAACTTGGAAGCCAAAAAAATAGAGAATAATAGAATAGAGAGAATGAAAAGTTTCTTTGTATTATTTTCAAAAATAAAATAACCTATTTATAGATACAAATTGTAACTAAACAGATACAAATGGTTTAATATATTAAGATGAAATATAAATAGTCATAATATACATTGAATATGAACAGTCACCTATTACATATTCATAACAACACTCCCCTTGAATGTCCATTATTCAAAAATGTGTCTCGTTAAAACCTTACTAGGAAAAAACTTGTGGGACAAAAACATAGTGAAAGAAAAAGAATATATCATTCTTTAATACATCATCATATACTACCTCATTAAAAATCTTGTTAGAAAAACCCAATGAGACAAAATCATGGCAAAGGAAAAAAGAGTGTAGAATGTATTATTTCTCTCTCTCATGCAAATAATTATCTTTAAGATGATGAAGTCTTGTATACTAGTTACTCAAAAGTTTTACTTGGGAGAGATTTTGTAAAAGATCTTCTAATTTCTCACATGAACGAATTTGTTGAATCATAGATCTCAAACATACGCATTCTTGACTTGCCTAATTTAATGCTAATTTTTTTACATAATTAGATGATGTGGCTATTTTGGTTTGTTTCACATATTGCCATGAAATTATTGTACCACCACATGTAAATAAGTATCCTATTTGTGATATATCATTATGAGAATCTAACAAATAATCTTTCAGATAATGAAGTATGTATGTGCTAGATTTCATTCTAATGTCTTTGTGTTAGTAAAGAACTATATCGTACTAGTAAATTGACGGGAAATGATATATCAGGTCGTGTATAATTATTAAGATACACCAGTGCTCTTATAGCACTAAGATATAATATCGTAGGACCAAGTAGTGCCTCATCCATTTTTCAAGATTTAAAAGGATATTCGTTCAAATCTAGAGACCTTATAACCATTGGAGTGTACAACGTATGTGATTTGCCTATATAGAACATTTTAAGCACATTTGTTATATAAGCTTCTTGATGCAAAAAAAATTCATTATTTAAATATTCAATTTGTAATCCCAAGCAACATTTTTTGTTACTAGGTCCATCATCTCAAACTCTTTTTTTAAGCAATTTATAGCTTTTGGAAGCTCTTCAGGAGTTCCAATAATATTTATCTCATATACAAAAACAACAATTATGACAACTATTTCCATATCTTTTTCATAAAAATACATGGATAAATGAGATTATTTTTATATATATTTTTTATCAAATACTCACTCAAACAGTTATACCACATGCATCCATATTGTTTTAGTCTATAAAGAGACTTATTAAATTCGATTGAGTAATCTTCTCGAGAATCTACACTACTGCACAAATTAAATCCTTTAAGGAATTTCACATAAATGTCATTATCAAGAGAGCTATATAAAGAGGCCGTAACAATATCCCTTAAATGTAAATTGAGTCCTTCATGTGAAACCTAACTAATTAAGTATCGAAAAGTACTTACATTCACTACATGTGAATATGTCTTTTCAAAATCAATGTTAGGTCTTTGCGAAAATCTTTAAGCAACAAGTTGTGCTTTATAACTCATAATTTCACCACTCTTATTTTGTTTTTGCACAAAGATTCATTTGTATTCAATTTATTTACATATTTAAGTGTATAAACTATGAGTCCAAAAATCTAACTAGTTTTACATCTTCAAGTGTATGGATTTCAAGTCCAAAAACCTAACTAGTTTTACATCTTCAGGTGTACATACTACTAGTCCAAAATCCTTTTGTTTGTAAAACAAATCTAATTATGCCTCAATTGAGTCTTTTTATTTTGGTTAGTCATTTCTTTGTTTGCAATCCTTGATCCTCATTAACATTTATTACATTTAGCACTATATTATATGCAAATACATTATCAAGGTTGACTTCATTTCAGTTCCATCATATTCCATTCATGATATAATGGGGTTGTCTAACTTACCCCAAGTAAAAATGGGGTTAAATAACCCCATCAAAGATGATTGGTGCAATTCTCTATATACTTAAAGATAGTTGGTATAACATAAAAAATTACACTAATAATCTTTGATGAGGTTGTTTAACCCCAATTTTACTTGGGATAAGTTAGACAACCCCTGACATAATTTATTGAGATATCTTTATTTTCAATAATTATAGGTACTTGAATCTTTTGGAACTAAAATATTAATTATGTTAAAGGAATGTTTTGAAGTTTCCATGTCCTCAATTTAGCCATCTTACTTTTTAGCCTTTTTTTTATTCGAGAATTTTTATATTTGGAACCTATGGGTCTACCACGCTTCATGTGTGTTTGAGATTCATTTTGTAATATTAGATTGCCCAACAGGGACATCAATTTTTATTGGACCATTAGCAGTTGGTAAATGAATTATTTTTTGAACTTCTAGTTCACATTGTTTTGTATGAGGATCAAGATAAAATAATGATAATTCATTTCAACTAATCTCCTTTTCCAACTATTTATTTTCTCTCCCTAATGTTGGAAAAATTATTCAAATGACAATCAACAAACCAAACCATAAATAAATCTTATGTTGATGATTCAACATATTTTATTATAGATTTATACCCAACATATATTTCCAACTTTCTTTGAGGACTCATTTTTGTGTGTTGTGGTAAAACAATTAAAACATATACAACACATTCAAAAAATCTTAAATTGGAAATATGAGGTTGCTAACCAAAAATTAATTGCAAAGGAGAGAATAGTTATAACTTGTTGGCATGATGAAATCAATACTGCAACATGTAAGATAACATGTCCCCAAGTAGAAATTAGAAGGCTTTTTTACCAATTTGGTGCATTTTGAAACAAAATTTCCGTATTTGGTGCAAGTGAAAAAGTATTTCTGTGATGGGGTAAATTGACAACGCTATTGTTGATATTTAGATTGAAATCGACAATAGCATTGTCGATTTTATAAAATAAGTTTTTTTTTCTTTTTTGCAGGATGAAAATCGACAACAGCAATGTTGATTGTGCTTTTTTTTTTTTTTTTTTTACAAATAGGAGTAGACAATGGCATTATCTACTTCACTTTTTTCTTTTTTAAACATGAAAGTAGACAATGCCATTGTCTACTTCTAATGTTTTTTTTTAAAAAAAAACAAAGTAGACAATGGCATTGTCTACTTCTAATGTTTTTAAAAAAAAAAAAAGTAGACAATGGCATTGTCTACTTCTAATATTTTTTTAAAAAAAGTAGACAATGACATTGTCTACGTCTAAATATTTAAATAACTACTTACTACCATAATAATAAAAAAATAACAATATAAAAATAATACAAATTAGAATATATTATTATACAGCAAGTGTTTTTTTAATGAGTTCCACATCGAGGTAGTTGTCTGTTTTGTGCAGGTTGAACCCTTTTTTGTGGTTGATTTATTTGTTGTAGTCGAGAACTTTTTCTTTGAATGCCATTACGTCTTTGTCGTTGTGGTAAAGGTTCTAGCTGATTGTCATCGTCACCATCATCATTATCATCATTGTCCTCATCATTGTTGTCATTAATATTCTCATCATGAGTATTACTTTTGTAACACCCCTACTTTTGTATATTAAATTATTCTGTATGTTTAAAAATTGTTTTTAAGTCATCAATGTATTTAGAACAATTAATAATAATTTTAGAAATTTTTCTAGAATTTATTGAGATAATTTTTGTAAAATGACAAAAATACCCTTGGTTGACTGTTGGAACCAATTGGAGACTTTTTGACCTCAAAATATTTTGAAAATTTTATATTAAGTATCTCTCATTATAAAAACTTTATTTTGAGAGAAAAGTAGTGAAAAATATAATAATCTTATTTCAATTCTTCCACGTTTTTTTTATATATTTGGCAATACAATTCTGAAAAATCGGAAAGGAATTTTGAAATTCTGACTTCCTACCATTTTGCTCAAAATTTCAAGAGCTACTTACTTGTGATTTTTAATAATTTTTCCGAGCTGGAGGCCGGAGAAATTAGAAAATGACAATTTTGTTCCTATTCTCAACATTAAGAACTGACATGAGGAAAAGATTCAATTGATATTAAAATGTCAATTTGAGCTTGGAATTATGTCATATATATTAAAATATAATTTTGGTAATTTTTGGAAATTTCTAGAATTTCTGTGTAAAATGATCAAAATGCCCCTACGTGTCTAATAAGCCAGCCAGTACTGGTTTGACATTCAAAAAGGGTGAAAATGGTAATTTTAGTTTAATTATGGGTAAAATATTTAATTTTAGAATTTTGATAAAATTTTTGGTATTTATTGAATTAAAATGGATTTTCTATGAATTTTCTAGCTTAAAAATACAAAATAAAAACATATAATTTGAAATAAATTAATAAAAATTAAAATTTATTATTAGAAAATTATTTCTGATGAAAATTAATGTATTTATCCAGTTTTTCATTAAAATACATTATTTTGATATTAAAAGCTAATTTTTTCAAGTTTAGGCGTTTTTGTTGGTACCGGTTAATTCACTTACAGATAAAATTTGACACATGGAGGCTTGGGACAGCTGGTGGAGCACGTCCCCAACCCTAAAATAGGTGATTCACCACCTATTTGAGATATATGTCCCTAAATTGGATTAAAAATAAATAAAAAATTGGATTTATGACATAATAGTGACATAATGGATGATGTAAATATTTGGACACCTAACCCCCCTCCTTCTTCTATAAATAGGCCTCAAAGTTTTCAGATTTTCACTCATCCTTTCCTCTCCCAAGCTAGAGAGCTTCTCTTTCTAAAGTTTTCTCTCTCTAAAATATTTTTTTATCTAGTTTTTATGTTAAAATTTTGCTAGTTTTCAACTAGTAGAATTTCTCCTCCTAGAAGCTTTTGCACCAACAATTCCATCCTCTTCATCAACTATCTTAAGGGTGATGGGGGGAGTGGGGTTGGTTCTAAATTACTGTCACTTTGCATGTTAGTAGGAAAGGTTTTCCCCTAAACCCGTTTAGGCTTAAATTTTAGTATTGTGTTATTGTTTAAAGTTAAACTTTAATTTTTACTAAGTTGTTACTCTGCCTAAATTTAAATTATTAAATCATGATTATTAAATTGTTACTCTGCTCAAATTTAAATTATTAAATTTTACTTGCTAAGCTGTTACTCTATTCAATTTTAGAAAATAAAAATACATTTACTAAGCTGTTACTCTGCTCAAATTTTAGCAAATTAAAATGTATTTATTTAGTTGTGATTCTGCCAAAATTTTAGTAATTATACTATAATTGCTATGTCGTTATTCTGTTAAAATTCTGCTATTGTGCAATTTCTGCAAAATAAGGTAGAAATGTTGATTGTACTGGTGCTCAAATTAAATGAGACCAGGGAAACCTCTGCTTGAGAAGTTAGGAATTAACAGTTTAGTGAGTAATGTAAAGCAAGTGACATGTAGTGGCATGACACCTTGCTAGGGAAGCCACAGTTTGGTACGTTGAGGAATGAAAGGCAGGGACCCACTTGCAGAGGTCTTGGGAGTAGGCATCAAGTGGTGAAAGTCCCAATGGCCAGGGTAGCGCCCTTGAGCCGAGATATTCACCTCACCAAACTCGATAATCCCGACAACTGCTCAGCATTCTAGGATTGGTTTGAGAGTATACCTCTATAAATAGATATCCTAAATTGTTATTTTGTTCCTCAATGATGACAAGGACTGTACCATGTAATGGTGTTGAGAGAGGTATATGTACTCCCAGTCACTTCCCAGGTTCTGTTGAGAACTATTACCTACTAATGGGAAGTATGAATCCATACCTAGTCAAGGGTAGTCGGATACAACTTAGAATGAATCTTAAGATCTCTTGTGTTGTCAGTTGTGTTTTGTCTTTGTTTTATGGTAGATTTCCTACCGCACATATAAAAGTGATTTTAGAACAAAACACCTCACTCCATTATTTTCTTTTGTGTATGATTGGTCGTGATTATTGAATGACGACATTAACGCTCCGTGATGTTGAGTACGAGATAGAGAACATCTCAACGGGGGAGGACCTGAAGACCTATAGTATTTTCTTTTTGTATAAGGGATAGAGTAGATAAATACTGCTCTGTATAGGATCTATTTTGATGTATATAGTGGGCTAGGTAGTATATGTATTTCGATGTACTTTTGTTTTCTGACTGTTATGTATTACTCAAACCATGATGTACAGTTTTATGAAATATATGTATATATCTTTCATATTTTACTACCATTTCCAAATTCTGTTAAGTTTGGAATTTCTTTTAAAACTGGAAAAATTTTACACACATTTTTATTTACTTAAACTTAATAACTAAATTAATATGAATTATATTTAAAATTAAATGGGTGTTACAACTTTGACCAATGTTGAATGGAATAGAAGGACAATAATCTCTTAAGGGAGATTGGTGAGATGCTAACAATAGGTTGGAAAAACTACTTCCCGTTTAAAATGTTGATAATGACGTTGAAAAAGAAATTCCAAACATTGATCGATTTGAAGTAGAACCAAAGTCATGGAATGAATATTGTGGAACATACCTCAACAACGGTGATATTGCTCCTGCTAATCAGGCGAAACATGAAAAATTGATACACAACAGACACGAGTATAAATAGGAGAAGAGGATGCAAAGATTTTAAAAGAAGTAGACAATGCCATTGTTTACTTTTGTTTTGTTTTGTTTTTTAAATATTAGAAGTAGACAATGGCATTGTCTACTTTCATGTTTAAAAAAGAAAAAAGTGAAGTAGACAATGCCATTGTCTCTACTCCTATTTGAAAAAAAAAAACAAACAAAATCAACATTGCTATTGCCAATTTTTATGCCGTAGGAAAAAAAACTTATTTTATAAAATCAACATCAATTTTCACTTAAAAAAATATATTAAAATAAATCGACAATGCTATTGTCGATTTCAATCTAAATATCAACAATAGCGTTGTCGATTTACCCCATTCACGAAAATACTTTTTCACTTGCACCAAATACAGAAATTTTGTTTCAAAATGCAACAAATTGGTAAAAAAGTCAAATTAGAAGTTTTAATTTCACTAATAATGGTTTTGCAATCAATTTTAGACACTTAATACATGATTTTGCAAGTCTATTTTGTGTATATGAACATATGCTACATGATGTTTAATATCAATTCCTATAGGCAAAAAATATTTATTAAAAGTTTTATATGTAAATTCATCAACATTATCAATATGTACTTTCTTAATTGGATAATTTGAAAAAATGAGTTCTAAATCAAATTAGTTGAGCAAACAATTTAGCAAACACCTAGTTACTAGTTGACAATAAACAAATATGTGAAAATTTAGTTGATATATCAATTAAAATAATAAAATATCTAAATAGTCCATATGGTGGGTGTATTGATTCAAAAATATCACCCTATATATGTTTTAAAAATGTGAGAGAATCATTCTCTATTATTGTTGGTAATAGTCAAATTATCAACTTCTCTTAAGAACAAACAATACATAAAAATTTATTGGATTAGAGAATCTTTTGGTTCTGTAATGGGTTTGCACATGAATTTTCAAATATTTTTTGTATCATAATGGATTTGGGATGACTCAACCGGTCATGCCAAACAATAAACTTATTTAGATTTGTAAACTTCTGGTTTACAATAAGACATGTTTTAATTCTACTGATATAAGTGTAGTACAAATCAGAAGAAAAGCAAACAATTTTTCTAACATGCATTTTTATTTAATTAAGTCTCATAAATATAAAGATATTCAATATTCCCCTTTTTTGATGTTTCAATATGATATCAATTTAGACAAATATCTTTGAAACTTAATAAGTTTTTATAAGACTTGGAAGAATATAATACAATATCGAAGTGTAATTTTGTTTCTCTAAATAAAAATACATTAACTTTTTTGGAGCCTTCAATTATCTGTTGTACTAAATATAGTAGTAACATTGTCTTATTACATTACTAAATAAGCAAAATATATATATTTTTTATTTTTAAAATTCGTTGTACTATGAGCAAGACATATATTCATTATTGATTTCAATGTCAACATTCATTTTTCATAAAATCAAGGAGTGTAAATAATCAATAGGAGAAAATATGATCAAATTGTAATCAATTTGAAATTGAAATTGTTTACCATTTAATAGCTATTGGATTATAATTTCAAATCAACTTGAAATATTCAAATCATACACAATAAGTTTTAATTATATCTAATAAAAACTATAATGTTAGCAATAATGATTAAAACTCATATAATTAAAAATAAATTATTTAAATAATTATTTTGTAAAAATACATATGTTGCTATATTCACTTTAGGGAATGGAGTAGTGCCACTTGAACTAATCTTATGATTTTTCATAAAAAAATCATTATTTTATTTAGTCACAAGAAGATAAAAAAATTAATTCAAAATATTTGTTAAATTATTTTTTCGATATTGCTTTTGCAAGAACATATTAGATGCATGAAAAAAAGAAGAAAATATTTTTTAACATATTCTCATTGGTAATTTTTCTCCACACAATTTCAATTAAGAAATGATCATTTTGAATATCACAACATTATACTTACAATTTTAAAAACTTATAAAAATAAATACATTCAATCATAATGAGTTTTTGAGCACAATTTTTCAATAACAATATAAGTGATAGCACCTTAATAATAACATATAATGTTTAACATATGATAATAATTTAGCATATCATTAATTGTAAACATTCAATGTATAAATATTATCATGAACAGTACATTGTAAAATAATTATATTTAAAAAATATATTAGAACTCATTTTAATTATATAATGATTAGCGTAAAATAAAAACCTTCTCAATAAACACAATATGTTATAAAGTATCAAATAAGACGTTATATAATGACGTGTAATTAGTTATCAAATATATTATAGTAATAATAATAATCATTCAACTCAGGTAAAGACTTTTGATTTTTCACTTGTCATTATAATATCATTCAATTGAAATTAAAATTATAAATTCACAAGGCAATTAATATAGTCAATTGTAACTATTAGTATTAATTTGATTTGTAACAATTAATTGCAAATAGAAACAATTAATAATTTTCAATTAATTGATATTGATAATGCATACTAATCATAATGTAAAATATAGTAAATAATATATTATACCTTATGACAGAGATAGAGAAATTTAACCAGATTAGAAATAAAAATAACCATTGTAATTATATGTTAATATTGTCAATTATAAGTAAACAATTTTTTTCAACATAAATCAATATTCAACATAAACAAATAAAAATATACATACATACATACATACATACATACATATATATATATATATATATATATATATATATATATATATATATATAAAATCTAATATAGTAAAACAATATTAATAAACATATTATTTAATATAATAATAATAAACATAATAATTAAGCAAACACTTAGTGCTCCTAACAATACCAAAAGAAGGATCAGACATAATATATTTTCATGTTTGTTTTTACACACAAAAAAAAAATGCAAAAGGATATGGAGATTGAAGAAAAAAAAAGGCATGTGATAGAGAGTAAAAAAAATAGAGAGAACTAGAGAGATTGAAGAGAACTGGTATGGACCAGATTCATATCCCTTCACAATAAGCATCCAAGAAGCAAGATCTCGAGTCTAACCCTAGTATATCTATAATTTGTCAATTAAAAAAATCAATATTAATAACATGGAGAAGGACAAGGAGATGGTTGATGGGACTTAATCATCCTTTATAACCAATAAAAAAATGAAGATGCAAATACGTAGATAACTCGTTGTTTATGATAAACAAATAGTCATGATCACCCTTTATGACCAATTCATTGTAGAATCATGATTGTCTTTCGTTTCAAGTATAATATTTACACTTTCCACATTTCCCAATCCAAGTACAAAATATAACTAAATGCAATTCCCTATGACTTTCAAAAAAGGGAAAAGAGAACTCTTAGAGCCAAAGCCAATATAATTATATACGATATCACTTATAGTGCCAAATTTTAGATTTTCAAATAATATAACTCTTATACATAAGATACCTTGGGCATTTTATAACGACCATTGTATTAGTGCATTTATAAGAAAACCAAATAAGCTTAAGAAAAATAAAAACTAAGAAATCAAACTAGGTGAGTTTTTAAGGTATATGTTTGGTAAACTTAATTTTTAGAATGATATAAAGCAATACTTATTTTTTTGATGACTAAAAGTGGTAGAACAGAGAGGCATCCCCAATACTATTGGGTAGGACACTAATGGCATGTTAAGGTTGCCAGTAGAAGCCCACCTAGAAAATTATTACACAGGCATGAACCATAAGTAGTTCCATCTAGTTGCAACTACTCAACTAGCCTTTAGGCGCCAAAGATATATAAAGTAGTACATATGAATTATATTCTCTATGTTTGATATGTTTTAAAAATAAAAGATAACATAATGTGAGACTAAAAAGTATTATACTTTGGTTCTACTAAAAAGGATAAAACCAAAGAGAACAAAATAGTACAGAACATTTTATTCTATCTCATCCATTCAACTGGTGCTACCTAAGAAAAATTTGAGTGATATTCCTTTCTATCTCTTCTTCATCTATCTCATTATTTCCTTAATATATCACCTAGCAACATTCAATGATATATTTCTATCATAGGAATGTTTGCATCTCATGTATATAATTAGCAAAATTAAACTTAACCAATCAAAGAAAAATGAGAAATTTAAATAGCTTACCTACAATAGTACCGGTTGCAAATCTACTAAAACATCAAACTTATAAATCATTCAAACACACCCACCCACACACACCCACACACATAAATATTAGAGAAAATGAATAAAATAAGATAGGTTAGCTAGCTTGCCTAATAATCATCATAGTACAATTGACACATTTTATCCTGACACACAATAGTTGGGGTAAAATTGTAATGACCACACCCCTCACACTCCCAGAAATCATTATGGTATTATTTATGCATCAAATGTTATACATAAATGAGAGAGATAGGATGAGATAAGGGAGGAGTACATGACAAGACAAATGATACAAATCATTACAATATTATTTAAGCATTAAATTTTTCTATAACAAATTATACAAAGGGAGAGAAACAGGAGGAGATAAGGGAGAAGTACAATAAAACATAAAAGATACAAATCATTATCAATGCCCCCTTAAATGTTGGTTCTGCTTCTCCTTTAATTTCCACTTGAGCTCTCCCCCATCTCTATTGACCCTCTTTTCACCTTACTGGCCCCATCATATCTTTTCATATGCACATCAGCCAGTCTATTTTCTAATGCTTTTAGCATATTCTCAAAATAATTCTTGGTCGAACTGGTAAGATCTATTAACTTGATACGAAAAACATTAAATGTACTTTTAGGTTCATTAGCATACAGAAACTCGCTTAGTTCCTTTTGTACACAGTGATGAAGCTTTTCCAAAGTAGCCTCAGCCTCACGTTGTGTGAACTCAAAAAACTCCATCTTAGCCTGTTCACTCCTAAGGAGATAGTATCCATATGGATAGGTCCATTTAAGGACTCTTCTACACTCAACCACTTGTTGCCATGCCACTTTTATGAACTCAAAATAATCTTCTGACCTTTGATATAACATACTCAATCTCTTTGTATGCCCAGAACTTGTCAGTTTAATTAGACGCTTAAGCGCATTTTTTCTTGACAAATCATTGCTAGCCCAATGCTTATACGTCTCCAAAAAATCCATCGCCACATTTCTCTTCACTTCTTCCCTATAAATATCCTTATTAGAAAAATTGTGGCAGTTGTAACAACACTTGGACCAGTCACGAAGACATAACCAGCAAAATTGGAACCCACACTTGCATTCCATGTGTACACACCCGTCAACTTTCTCAATGGGTATCTTGCATTTGGGGCAGGATTTGGTATGAGCAAGAATCCAAGTAATGTTCTCAGATGCAAAATTATTGTCCTTGATCCAATGTTTCACGATTTCACAATCCACAGGGCTATGAGCTTCTTCCCCACAACTCCAACAAATAGAGTGATAACAAAGACAGGTAACATCTGAGTTAGTTTTAGCATCATATGGTTCATAACTCACAACATACTCACAAGCTGGAGCAGGACACCACTTCATCTTCTTATTGTTTTCCACGTAAGATCGAAATAGAAACCGATCGTACTTGTTTCTCTTTGACTCACTTGCAAGTTCGTGAATCATGTCTCCACCCACAGCTACATCACAAGATGGTTGGGGGCATCTAAGTTTCAAGCACTTATCAGGGCCCTCATCGATGCTTGTTTCCACATACCGCTTCCAGCAAAGGATGCAATATGGATGACCACAACTAGCTGACCTAACCTTATCACATGAAGCAACATCGAAACAAATCTCACACGTGAGGGTTTTTGAGTTGGGAAAACCTACCTGGCCTTCCTGCTGCTTTAGCAACCCTATGGCTTTGCGAACTCTTTCTTCGTCATCAAACCACGCTTCATGCACTTTGAGCACACTCCACTCATGGTGGATGAGCAAAAGGCAAGCACCAACTCTTGATATCACGAGAATAGAAGAAACCTCATTGATGTCGGTGTCTTGAAGTCGCTTGATGTCGGATTCGCTTAAAATAGTGTAGTGTCGCTGCTCCTTTGATGTGGTCTTATAATCAGCAGAATTGATCTTAGCTCCCTCTATGTAGTCATCCTTGCCTAGTTTCTGGTCCTCCTTATCCATGCTTGGAAGATCTGAAGAATCATCATCAATAATAACATCGTCGACGTCTAAGTCTAATGTGGAGTCCATGGAGGGAAGGAATGGATACAAGAACCACTAAGAGGAAAACAATAAAACCAGAAGAAAAATGGAAGATGGGACTGACACAGGGTTGCAAAACTAGTTGTAATTGAAAACAATTGGGATTAGGGTAGATTTATATTAATTTAAATAAGCCGGGTCGATTCGGTTCGGATCTTTTGTAAGGTAAGTTTTATTAAGTTTAAGATAAGTTTTATACGTGGCAATATTATCAAGAATACTGTTATATAAAAGGAAAATTTTGGCACGAAAATGTAGTGAAATTTAATTGACCAATCAGATGAAAGTATTTTTACACAAAATAAGAAAACTGTATACTAAGAAATGCTCAATTTTTTTACCCAATTAAGGTACAATGAAAGCAAAATTATGTTAATGGTGTAACTATAAAAGTATTTACGTGCAAGGTGTAATCAACTTTCCCATTGTTGACTTATTAATTTATTTTTTATTAAGAAGTTGACTATAACATGTTCTACCAACTTACACACATATACATTAAATTTTGAAACTTGACTATACATATTAACTATAACTTTTTTTTTTTAATTTTAAACGTTATTGTTGACTTCAATATTCTTAAAATTTTGAAAATAGGCAATATCATTGTCAACTTTAATATTTTTTTAAACTTTGGTTCTTCGGATACTCAAGACTCCATCTTTCTAAAGTCTATTTTCTCTTTCTACCATTCTTCACTTTACATCGAGGAAGTAACAAAAAGCAAGAAATTGTGTGAAACAAAAATGAGCATGTCTCTCTCGCCTTCACCTTCAACATTTCAAGTTCAACGTCATCCAATTACTCCTGAAATTCCCACTAGTTGTTCTCCAAAACTTGTGAACTGAATGCAATTAAGGAATACCTGCTACATTTGTTGCCAAAGAGGACATTGGTCTTGGTATTGTCTTGTTGGGAAGGGAAAAAATAAAACTAGAAGAGAAATGGAAGATAAGACTCAGACTAAGGATTTCAAAACTAGTTGTAATTGAAACACAATTGAGATTAGGATAGATTTATATTAATTTCAATAAGCTGGAATGATTCGGTTCAAATCTTTTTGTAAGGTAAGTTTTATCGGGTTTTAGATAAGTTTTATACGTGGCAATATTATCAAGAATAATGTTATATAAAAAGAAAATTTTGGCACAAAAATGTAACAAAATTTAATTGACCAATTAGATGGAAGTAGTTTTACGCAAAATAGGAAAACTATATATTAAGAATTGTTTTTACCCAATTGGGGTATAACAAAAGCAAAATTACATTGATAGTGTAATTATAAAATTATTTACCTGCAGGGTGTAAGTCAACGAGAAAGTCGACTTTGAAAGAAAAAGTTGATGATGTTATTTTTGACTTATTAATTTAATTTTTTTATTAAGAAGTCAACAATAACATATCGACAATGACATTGTCGACTATACTATTTTTTTATTAATTTAAACTTATATTTTGAAAGTCGACAATGACATTATCAACTTTACTATTTTTTTTGTATTTTGAAAGTTATTGTTCAGTTTAATATTTTTAATTTTGAATAATTGTCGATTTTAATATATATTATTGTCATTTTTAATATTTTTTAAAATTTTGGTTCTTTGGACACTCAAGACCCCCCAACTCTCCAAAGTATCTTTTCTCTTTCTACCATTCTTCATTCTGCAATGGGGGAAGTAACAAAGAGCAAGAAATTGTGTGAAATAAACATGAACACGCTTTTCTCACCTTCACCTTGAACATCTCAAGTTTAACATCATCTTAGTACTCTTGAAATTCTCACTAGCTATTCTCCAAACCTTATCAAATGAATGCAAGGAGATACTTGCTACATTTGTCACTAATGAGTAGGGGTGGAAATAGGCTAGGTTTTCTAAGCTTGAGCCTAACATTGGTTAAAAATGCATAGTTTGAGCCTAACCTATTTACTTGTCATAGGCCTTTTTTAAAGACTTGGCTAGTTTACAAAAAAGTCTGGCGAGCCTATAAACTTGTTTAAGGGTCTATTTTGTGATAATTTAGCACTAAGATAGAGGCAAAATAGGTATGCTAGGCTTTATAAGAATTGAGTCTAACTTGTTTATATGATATAAACATATTTTTAAGGTCTAATTTGACATTCATGATAACTTATTTAAAAACATATTTTGTAATAAGACATCTAAATATAACATAAATTTATCTTTCAATAAACTTATAAACTTGACTTTTTATGCACGTCAACATGCTTAACTTTTAAAAAGATAAATAAATGTATGATTTTAATACATTATAACAAATTTAATATAATAATAAAAATAACAACAACAACAACAACTAATATTTATCTATGTTTATTTAAATAGATCAACCTGTTAGGTGTAAAAGACTTTTTGAATGACTTAGAGCCTAGCTTTTTTAACTAAATAGGCTTTAATAAAAGCCTTGTCTTGGTTTATTTTCTAAAAAAAGTTGGCCTAGTCTGAAGCTTGATATAGGCTAGGCTATAGGCCTTTGTCAAGCAATTTGACCTATTTCCCCTACCAACAAGGACATTGGTCTTGGTATTATCCTGCGAAATACCCCAATGCTAAACCTATCTCATTCTCACCCAAGCATGATTCCCTAGTTGACCCCAACATGATACATATACGATGTTGTTGTGACCATGGCTTTTGCAAGGTCAAACTCTTAAATAGTGGTAGGATTTACTATGCCTAACCTTATAAAAAGGTTATGCTTCTAATATTTTCAAGATTTTTTTCTTTCAAGATCCCATATTATTATTATTATTATTATGATGAAAGGGAATTTTTTTAAAAACATTAAAACTAACAATGGTATTATCAATTTCCAATATTTTTATAAAAATAGTAAAGTTAGTGACATTGTCGATTTAAAAAATTAAAAAAATACACACACACACATAAGTCAAAGATGTTATCGTTTACTTCTTAATAAAAATAAATAAATTAACAAGTTAACCATAACCCCGTTGACTTTTCCTTCAATGTTGATTTTCTTGAATGGGTTGAACCAACTCAGATTAACAACTTTAATCTTTGTGTGTTTGTATTTTCATTTGTATGCATTATAGTGGGTGTAGAATAAAAAAATCTTTAATATTTATAATCAAAAGATTGTATAAATGGAGAAGAAAACACACTGTCGTTAGTTGTTACCAAAGTAATTATATTTATAATGTATAAAGTAAATGTAATGTTTTTTTATAATATTATTTTTTATGGGTGATTTTATCTATTTAATTATGCTCTTCAAATATTAACTATTTTCATAATTAGTTGTTTTTGTGATATTAAAATAAATTTTTATGACTTTTATACCTTCGTTTGTCATTGAATAAAAAAACTTGGAGAATTTATTTTTTTTGAAAAAAAATTGCAAGACACATTAAGTTTTTTTTTTTTATATATACAGAACAAAATTTATATGCAAATAGACAGAAAAATTTAAAATTTTCTATGAATTTTTCAACAAATTTAATGAAATAATCATATTTTTTCCAAGATAGTAGTGAGTTTGCAATTCGAAAAAAAATCACAAAATTCATAAAAAAAATTACTCGAAAAATTCACACAATAAAAATCTGCATATTCAAGTTATATCGCATAAACTTTTCTATATAGAATGAAAATATAAAAATCATGGGAAAATGAGTTTGAAAATGCAAAAAAAAAAGTTTTATATTATGAAAAAGTAATTAATTAATGTATAAAAAGTATTATTAATGCTTAAAATTAGTCATAAGGATTAATGTTATCAAAAACATAAATTTAAAGTGTAATATTACCATAAAATTATCTATAATAATAATAAAAGAAAGAAAATGACTAAATAATACCTACAATTAAAGTGTTATTCTATATTCGTTTAATGACTTAAAACCATTAATAATTAAGTAATAAACAACTTTAAAAAATATTTAAAAGTATTATATTTTTTTATATTAACTAAAAATATAGATAATTTTCAATACGAGGAAGGATCAAATTACTCCAAGAATAACTTTAAAAGAGTTACTCTCCATCCTTACTCTTTATTTTCTTAGTCTAACGGTTCTAATGAGTAACTAATCTTTGACCCTTAGATTAAAAGAAAATGAAGGATGAGGATAGAAAGTAACTCTTTTAAAGTTATTATTAGAGTAACTTGATCCCTTCTCTTTTAATATATATATATATATATATATATATATAATTTCTTTTTAAAAAAAATTGGGAGGGCCATGGCCCCTCTTAGTCCCTAAGAAGATCTGCCAATGGGTAGTAATATCCATTAACCTGATCTTGCCCCCTCTTAGTCCCTAAGAAGATCTGCCAATGGGTAGTTATATCCATTAACCTGATCTTGCCCTTGATTTTGTGGATTAAGGAAAGCCCAAAACATATCAACACATTTTTACCATTAAATTCGGACGAATACCCATAAATTTATATTTAATTATTATATTTATATATATTTAATGCATAAGATAGGTAAAATATTTAATATTTAATAATAAATAATGTATCCATCCTTTAATTTAATTAATAAATAACATCGTCACGTAAACATCTTGACAAAGTTTTTTATACTTAATTTTTAATTTAAGATAACATATTTAATATCCTTTAACATATATTAGATAGAAAAAAATTATGTTATATTAAATGATATATTCTATTTTCAAATTAAGATAACTCTTGTTAATTACTGCTAGGTGTTGATTGTCCTAGATAAAGAAATAGTTGTTAGTAAGGAGACAGTCAATTGAGAATATTTTAATAAGCTACTAACTAAAATGAAATTTACACGAAAACTAGCTAGGAATGTAAAGTACATTGTGAAGGAATGAATTCGAATTAAGTGAAATAGTGCATATGGCTTTAACTGAGAACTCTAGAATTGTTAGGGAGAAGAATAGATCTATCATGCATTTTAGTGAAAGAACTAAAAAGAGGTAAGCAATAACAAATATGATAAGTACCCCTTGAATCAATGATCTAAGTGCTGGGAAAACAACCAAGATTGGACTCTGAAGAGGAAAAACTCTACTAATATTGTCATTGTCCAAGTGATCGTGTGATGTGGTAGAAACTCAAGCCATTTGAGCTTAGCTGTAAGATATGAGGTGTTTATATTGCTAACGGCTTTACATAAAATTAGGATCAACATTGGGTGGGTCATCGACAACTTAAATCACTAATGAAACAAAGGATGCAGGTTTCCCCTTCTTATATCCAACAGGATAACCATGTAACTTAAAAGATTTATTCCTTGTGTGCCCAAGAACACCTCAATGTGCACAAAGAAGGTGATCCTTCTTTTGATTCTTTTGCTTAACACCTTGAGTAGATTATACAACACAAGCTAATTGAGATTCATCAAAGGTAGAACCTTGGACAATTTCATATTGCTTATTTTCTTGAATCACTAGCTAGAAAGCACGATTGATGTGAGAGGAAGAGGTCCATTAAGAGTATTTGACCCCTTACTTGACTATATTATCATTCAATCCCATTAGATAAGTAAGCATGTACTCATCATGAATGTAGTTAAGTAATTGTTGAGAACCACTACATTTGAAGGTGAGTGAGGGTTTGTGTTCACTGGGCTCCTCCCAAATAGCTTTAATCTTGGTGAAATATTGATTCACAATGAGATAGCCTTGTGTGCAATTGACAACTCCTATCATAATTGAAAAATTTGAGGATCATTGCATTGTTGGAAACATTCATGTAAATCACACCAGATTTCAGTAGTGATTGTTGAATAAATCACAGTAGTGATCTCTTTTGAAACAGAGTTCAAGATCCAATAAGCAATGATCCTGTCATTTCGAATCCAAGAAAGAAACAAGGAATCTCCATCGGGAGGAGTAAGAATAGTATCATCAACAAAACCAAGCTTGTTCTTGGCAACTAGAGCCATTTTCATGGCACGACACCGTGAATGGAACGTTGTCCCCATTGAGAAATTGAGAAACCAACACAGTTCTAAGATTATCTTAAGGGTGTAGGTAATAGGAATTGAAAGTATCCTCCATTGAAGGCTGCAAGAATGTAAGAAGACTTTAAGAAAGTTGGGAGAAAGCTTCAAGAAGAAGGATGTGCGAAAGAGTAAAAAACTTTTGATACCATTTAGATAGATAGAACGATCAGTAGAAAACTATACGTATTGTGAATTGATCAAAAGCTAAAATGAAAAACATACATAGAACTAGCTTATGTACACGAAGAGTGCTAGCAACACATTTTCTAACACATTCTTTTCGACAATCTTTTATTAGTTAAAATTTATTAAAAGCTACAAAATTATAAACGGAGTTTATTAAAGAAAAAGTGAGTTTGGCACAATTTTGTGACTTCTAATAAATTTCTGTCAAATAATAATAATGTATTAAAAAGTGTGTTGCTAACATTTTTTTTATATACACAGCTGGTCAACCTAGTTCAAAAAAGAAAAAAAAAAAAAACTAAACAACTGAAATAACCGTCTGACCTAACATATCAACTACCACTAAAACTAACATAATTGTCTCCTATTGATGTGGTGCAAAATGTCACGCTACCTTCCCCAGATTTCAACGAAGCAGGGATTATTAGAATGGAGGCCTAGCCAGTTAATATAAAATTAAATTTCTGTCGTGACAATTCATAGTGAATACGACAAAAGAAGCTTCGCCGCCGCGTACTCGTGAGTTTCCGGCGAAAAGACATACGAGAGGCTTCCAAAAACAAAAATAAAAAATTGAGACATTCCTAAAGTAGGCTGTGATAGCCCATTACCTTAGTGCAAAGCAACTTTTTCATGTTCCTTTTATTCATATATATGTCTTCACAATTCCTCCATTAAGACACCAAAAAGCCAAAAAGTGATCCTATTTCTGCTCAGACAGGCAGGGTTGCGAGAACAATAATTCTCGGGATTAGAATTGTGTAACTGAGTTAAGATTGTTTCCTTATCCAATTCGATATTTATCTAAAAATAGACATTCGTTAGCTGATTGGTCGATCTGAATCCGAATTTCGGTCACTAAAAATCATGGTGGAGATAAGTTCAGCTATCTTTCCAATGTCTTAGCTTGAAATTTCCGTGAGCATTTTTCAAAACTTTTTCAATTTAAAAAATGATTGGCAAGAAAACGCACAAGTTCAGTACGTAATTAATCCTGGTTGCGAAAAAAAAGAATCTTTGGTATACTGGAAATTGAATGCAAACAATTGGTGTCGGGAAATAAATTTTGAGTTGCTTAAGTTGTTGCATTTTTTATTTTTTTTGGGGTAGAAGCAAATATCTCTCCTCGCTGCACACTGCAGTGATCTTAGAAGATTTAAGTCCAAAAATTTCATCCGCAGTCGCCTTTTTTTTTTTCACGTGGCACCTATCTTGATATTTGTCACTATGCGCGTTTCACCTTCTACAAGTGCTACAAGAAGTTCCAACATTTTCATGTATCAAAAAAAAAAAAAAGGGGAAAGAAAGAAAGAAGTTCCAACATTTTCCTTTATGTGGTACCCACTTGTGTATTTTGGACACGGATTGGATGATTTTAAGGTAAGAAAGTCATGATGACTTTCATTTATTTTTTGTGGCAATTTATATAAGTGACCAATAAATTGCAAGCAACTTAAAGTTTTTTTTTTGGTAACGGGAAACAACAAAAGAAGAAAAACAAAACAATAGCAAAACTATAAATGCATAAACACTGTGCCTATTATATCTGTAGACAATAATAAAAGCAAATCCTGAGGAGGAGACTCATAGATAGACAAGTCTTCATTACCCAATACACCTTTCTTGGCCATCATATCAGTACATTAGTTTCTTCACGGTAAGTATGTAGCAAAGTAACATTTCACTATGATCCAATCTGGGATGAATAAGATCAATTAAAGGAGCATAATAATGAAAAGACTGTGGGGGACCATTAATGCAGAGAAAGAACTAAATGAGAGACTGTATACACTGTTGCTTGTCTGATGCCTTACAACCAAAGCTGATTAAGGCCATGATGGATGGCCATAAGCTCTGCCTAAAAAATATCATAATTGCCAATAGAACCACTAAAGCCTACAATCCAAGCTCCCTTAGAGTTGCGAATTACACCTACAAACCTAGCTCTACTAGGATGGGCAAGCAACTTAAAGTTCAAAATGAACAAAAGTCACGTGACTTTCCCTCCTTAAAGTCATCCAATTGTTTTTGTGTATTTTCACCACTTTTTTTTTTTTTTTTTACAATAAACAATAATGAGATAAGATATGATGTAAATTACTCGAATTTCTTAGGGTAAAATATGTTTTTGGTCCCTCTAAAATTTCTTAAATTCGATTTTAGTCTCTCTTAAAATTTTTCACCCTATTTTGGTCCCTTTAATTTGAAAATGCACCACTTTTAATCCTCAAAATAACATTTAATAGCAGTTATAAAGCGTTATCTAAATTATTTTGAGGACAAAAAGTGATATATTTTCAAATTACAGGACCAAAATAGGACGAAAAATTTTAAAGGGACTAAATCCAAATTTGAGAAATTTTAGAGGAATCAAAAACATATTTTACCCAATTTCTTATCATTAGACTCACTCTAGTAGGAGACTTGAATCCTTTGCAATTTGTCTTTTTCTACTTTCTTTCCATTTCTCTATTATTTGCCTTTGTCTCTCCATTCTTTTTTTTTTAAATATTTTGTTTTACTTTTTATTGTTTTGATTAGAGGTAGGAGAGAATCTAATTTTCCCTAGTGGGTATTTTCACCACTCCTTGATCATGTGTTTCAAGACTTTATGCTGCAGTTGTATATATTTGTAAGTATAATTGCAATAATTATTAAAAAATTTGTCTTCTTTTCTACCGAAAGATGGTAGTTTACGGAGGAAATAAATCAATTATGCATGAGAAACTAAAGTGGTAAATGGTAATAGACCACTGATGCATCGTATTTTATACCATGTTTGCATAGCATTATAATTAGGATATGTTGCATATTTATGCCTTCTTTGGTTCTATTTTTAGTTATTTTAGTTGTTTTTCCTTTTGTTTGACTTGTCATAGTTTTAGTCGTATTTTGGTTTCAAGAGGAGATTTTCTTTTGATTTAAAACATGGAGCGTGTGCAAGGATTAATGGAAAGCTGTTATGTTGAGTCTCAATGATGGCGTCAAGTTTGGTTGGAGCTTGAATTGAAAAGAGTTGCAACAAACAGCCAAGATGATGGAATCTTTTCTTCACAGACAACAAGGATCATGGGCAGCCCGTGAAACACATTGCTGCCCATGAATCAATCTATTAAGCACATCAAAATCAAACAACGAGGATCATTGGCATCCTGTGAACAACCCTTTAGCTCGTGAACCAATCTGTGCGTGCACCAGAGTCAAGGCAACAAGGATCACGCGCAACTTGTGATCAACCCTTTTGCCCGTGACTTGTCACCTACAACCTATTTTAAGTATTTTTGAGTTTTTATTTTGTTTGGGCTTAGACCCCCATTAGCTCAAGGTTTTAAATAGACCTTTTAGGATTAGTTTAATCATCTTGAACCTTGGCATTGACCATGGAGAGAGAGAGCTTGGGATTACTATCTTTGCCTCTTTCTCTTTACTGGTTTGAATGTTTCTATTTTCTACTTGTTTGTTTTCTATAACTATGTGTGAGTAGTCGCTTCTATTCTAAGATTGGGGCTTAGCCCTAGACAATTATTGATTCTAATTGAATTATCTTGATGTTTTTTGGTATCTCCTCTTGATTTCTCTTTTATTGAATTTCTCTATGCGAAGTGTCTAAATTGTGTTTTTCACAATCATATATTCTTAAGGAAGAACTAAAAGGTGAACCAAGGTGTCGAAAATATAAGGGAGGAACTTAAGTCTAAACCATGAAAGTAGATTAAAACCTTTGAGGAACAATTGAATTGACAAAGAGTCTAATTGAGCATAGCTACCACGAAAGTAGGGGTTAATTCAATTAGGTACATCTTCGTGTCTTGAAAGGGAACAAATGTTACATTAGATTAATTCACCTTCAAAAAGAACCAACAAGAGCATTAAGATAAAGAGATTATTAGATCAATAGCAAGTCTAGATGTGAACCCTCAATCCTAGAAGTCCTCCTATTATTGATTTTTTTCTCAATTTTAAATACTTGCTCATTTTAATTGTTAATTGCAATTTCTTTTAAATCATTCAAAATCCAAATTCTCTAAATCAATTTCTTTTGTTTAGTTTTAATTAAATAGTGATAATCACTAAACCTAACGCGCAGTTCCTGTGAAAAGAACAATATTTTTATTACTCGACGATATCGTATACTTGCAATACCGCATCAACCACTATTTTGGTTCAATAAATGGTATATATATGTTAGAAAAGTCTAATAGTTAGAATAGTGTGAAAAAAGAAATTTCATAAGAAACAATGTTACTTGAGTAGGATGGTACTGCCTGATATGAAAACTTTGGCACAGGCACGGCATAAGATCGAACTAGGAGAAAAGCTATGTACAAAGGAAATGTTTACGCAAAACCTTTATAGGGCATTAATTTTTGCTTTTACCGAGACAGAGAGAATAAAGATACTCAAAAAATTAATTAATACTTGTCCTTATTTGTTTTTAGAGAGAATAAAGATACTTAAGAAATTACTAATACTTCTCCGAAACTAATATATACTATAGGACAAAACCTAAATACAGTTTATTAGGTACCATTGACACTATCTTTTAATTAGAATTGACATTTTACTTCAGTAATTCACATAATAAAGTTATGTATTAAAAGATTACGCAAATTATTGAGGTGAAATTCTTATTTTGATCGGAAAACAACACCAATATCACATGAAAAATTGTATCCAAGTTTTGTCTTATATATAAGAAGTTAGCAACATATTTTTATTGGTGAGTCTTTTTTCAGACATTTTTATATTTAACAAAAATATTTATATATTTGAGCATTATTTTTATTTCATTTCAATTTTATTTTCTCTTTATCCCCCTCTTTAATTCTATCACATCATATTACTTATTATATTTTTCCCCCTCTTTTCACTTAACTATATATATATATACTACTCCTTTCATTTCATATTGATTGACCTTTTAGTATTCAAAAAAATAAATAAATCATATTAATGATGTTTTCAATTTTTAATGAAATATTAAAGCTTTTATTCTAATTTTGTTCCCTAATAAATACTATTGTCTTAAAATACTTAATAATGCATTTATGGAAATTAAAAAAGAAAATAATGATATTTTAGTAAAATTAGACCCTAATAAATACTATTGTCTTAGAATAATTGCTTTTCTTAATCTGTGTAAAAAAAATTTACATGTTAATCAATATAAAATGGAAAGAATAATATATTCGAGCAGCATATCAATTTCCTTCTTTATTATAAGATCAAATTTAAGATTTTCTTAATATTAGTCCTTAAAATTAATTTTAAATAGCTAAAAGTAAAAATTTTATTAGAAAAACCTTTTTAGAAACTAATGTTGATAAAATTGAATATATATATATATATATATATATATATATATATATATATATATATATAGATAGATAGATTTGCTAACGTACACGTACTTGTTTTTTAGTTAGAGTACGTTAGCAAGTTATAACTACAATGTCTCTTAAAATACACTCAAGGTGTATCTTGCTAACTTACTCTAACTAAAAAATAAGTGGATGTAATTAGCAAATCTCACAAGCATTTGCTAATGTATACCCATTTGTTTTTTAGTTAGAATACGTTATGAAGTTACATCGTAGGTATATTTTAAGATAATTCTTATAAATTTCTAACGTATTTCAACTAAAATTAAGTGTATGTACATTAACAAATTTCATATATATATATATATATATATATATATATATATTTATATATTTATATGAGAGTGAGATGAGTAAATCTAGGTTATATACCATATATAAATGGTTAGGATTTCATGTCATGTGACTTTTTAAAAATTTCACATGAATTGTATGTTTTAATGTTGACCATTCATTGTAGGATTTAATGGTCCAGATTTATCTTCTTCCTCTTGTATAAAAAAGATCATCTCCTTAAATACATTCTCTCTCTCTCTCTCTCCTCTCTCTCTCTCTCTCTCTCTCTCTCTCTCTCTCTATATATATATATATATATATATATATATATATATATACTAGTATATGGACCCGTGCAGTGCATGGAAAATTAGCGTTCGATTATTATTTTGATTGATATGCAATATTAAATACTTGTAAGGTAAATATAATGTTTATTAATATGTAAATTTCTAAATGTATTTATTTTAATACTTATTATACAAAAAAAAAGACCATAAGTTTTAATATTATTAGTGAAATTAAGTATGATGATGCTTATTTTAATGTTAATATTGTAGTGATATTTTTTTATTTTAACTATATATGTATATATAATAGATAGTTTAGATGATAATTCTTAAATGTGAATATTGTATAGAATATTAATATGAATTTTATAAATATGATTTGATATTATGTGGACTAAATCGCTATTAGGGATGACAATACAGTAAGGTGGGCACGGGTAATAACCTCTCATCACTACCCTTGTTGAATGAAAGTACACCTTGTGTCTACCTCGTACCTGCATGAGTATCTGTTCAGCGGGTATCAATGAATTTTATAAATATCCATAGGTATTCAGGGGTATCCATGGATATTTATGAAATATAAAATAAAAAAAATAAAAAAAGTTAAAAACAAACAATTTTAAAACATATATTTATACTAAAAATAAATAATTTTAAAATATATATTTATACTAAAATAAATAATTTTGAAATATATATTTATTCTAAAAATAAATTAGAACAACTTAATTTATGTATAATTAAAGTTATTTAAGTAATTCCAAATTGCGGGTACTCACATGTTCAGGCACCTGCCCCTATTCCATTAATAAGTATATAGAGAAAAATTCATTTATTTTATCAACAGGCACCCCATTAAGGTATCCGTTTTCAAGTCATAGTATATTTTACCCACAAGTACGATTTTTTTTTGTCATCTCTAATCGTTATACTTATAGTCCAAATAAAAAGATGAATGTGGAAAAAATAAAATCTAAGAGATCACAAAGGGTTTTATAATTTTTTTTTTTTATCTTTGTTTGAAATTAAAAGAGGGTTCCATTGCTTCCATTGAAAAAAAAACATAGCGTTTTAATATGAAAGATTTGATAACTGAGTGAAATTAATTGAACACTTTTGACATAATTATGATCATTGACTTTATGTATGAAAGATAAATGTCAATTGCAAAAAAGATTAAAAAAAATCCAAGATACTAAAAAAAAAACACAACACTCCAATTGAAAAAGAAGAAGAAAAATTGGAATAAAACTCATGTTAATGTTTTTTGTCATGTTAAACATTATCAAATATTTCTTGATACATAATGTTTTTGGTTGATGTACATACTCTTTGATCATCATCAAATATTGAAAATTTGATACATTTTCTTGATTTTAATCTAAATAATGAAATGCACAATTGATCGTGGGTGAAAAATTACCTTAATTAATTCATTTTAGAATATATATATTGATCGTAATTACCTTAACTAATATATTATGCAATATATATATATATATATATAATAATTACAAATAATTAACTTGATTATTTAAAGATGATAATTACATTAATTATCTATATTAACTCAAATTAAAATGTATATAGGTTGTAAAAAAAAAAAGCAACAACATTTCAATAAAAAAAAAATGAATGTAACCTTGTGACTTAAGAAGAAATGGATGTGATGTTGTTGACTTGAACTTTATATTTTTATTGACATTTTGAAATATAACATCTAACACATGCAATTATTTTAATAATTACAATATATATATATATATATGTATATATATATATATATATATATAAAATTAAATTTTATATAATAATTACAACATACAAACACACATATGTAACCTAACTTAAAATAATCTTTAATATCTTAATTAAAACTTATATATATTAAGTATAAAACTTTAATTAATTTAATTAAGAATATGTATTGGTTGTAATTTCCTTAATTAATATAATTATGTAATTTTATCGATAAAAAATAAAAAAATCTTGTTGAGAAAAATGAATTATATATAATCAAAATATTTATCTTAATTATATATAATTCATAATTATTTTAATTACTTTAATTATGTAATTCAAATATATATAATTATTCAGGTAATTAGTTTAATTGTATATAATTGATAACTACATTAATTACTTTAATTATACAATTTTAAAAAACCTAATGACTTTTTTTTAAAATAATTTTTATTACCATAATTAAAATATATATTCATTATAATTATGTTAATTAATTCAATATATATATATATATATATATATATATATATATATATATATATATCAGTTGTAATTACCATAATTAATATGATTATATAATTTTATCAATAAAATAGAAATTTTTAGCAACATTTACAATTACATTCAATAAAAAATAAATTATAGAAAATAACTATATGTAATTACGTTAATCTTTTTTTTAAAATTGTTCTAATCAATACTAAATCTTTTAATTAAAATATATGTAATAATTATAGGTAACTACCTTAATTATATATAATTAATAATTACATCAATTACTTTAATTATACAATTTGAAAAAAATATAATCACCTTTGTTTAAAATAGTTTTTATTACCATAATTAAAAAAAAATATATATATATATATATACATATATATAAATATATATATACATATATATAAATATATATATTGATCATAATTATATTAATTATTTCAAATCATAATATGTGTGTGTGTGAACCGTAATTTCCGTAATTAATATAATTATATGTTTTTATCAATAAAAATTAGAAATTTTAATAACATTTAATAATTACATTCGATAAAAATTAAATTATATATAATAATTACATGTAATTATCTTAAAATTTTATTTGTTAATTAAAAAAAAATTCAATTCAAATATATATATAATAATTTTTTATAATTACCTTAACTGTATATAGTTGATAATTATATTACTTACTTTAATTATACAATTAAAAAAATCTAGTTACCTTTGTTAAAAATAATTTTTATTATCATAATTAAAATATATATTGCCATAATTTTCGTAATTAATTGAAATCACTATATATAACAGTCATAATTACCATAATTAATATAATTATATATAATAATTATATAAAATAGGCTTAAATATGTTTTAAGTCTCTACAAATATAGCTTTATCTAGCTTTAGTTGTTGTAAATTTTTTTGTTAGTTATAGATCCATGACATTTTCTTAGTTTTTTTTTAGTCATTATCATTAACTCTAGTTAATTTAGTGCTAATATAACTAACAAAATAAATAATATTACTTAAGATAATGAAGAATATTTTAAATTCAGATAATTATAATATTTTTAGGTGGGTAATTCAATTAAGTAGTGCATTTATTATTTTATATAGATAAGGTAATTATATATAATTTACTTTTATAATTTATTTATAATTCTAATATATTATAAACAGTAATTTTTATTACTTTTAATATTATTCTTACTTTTCAATTTACTAATTTACTTTTAGCATTGTACTTTTTTAAAAAAATATTAATTTACTTAGATGTTTATAATTTATTTTTAATATGTTACTTTTATCTTTAGAGACAATATCATTGCTTGTGATGTATTAAAAATAAATAAATTATATTGCAATCAGTCAAAATTAATGAATTAAAATGTAAAAATAACATCAAAGTAATATATTAAAAGTAAATTATAAATGTCTAAGTAAACTATAATTTTTTTTTAAAATTACAATGTTAAAATAAATTAGTGAAATAAAAAGTAAGAATAATATTAAAAGCAATAAAAATAACTATTTATAATATATTAAAAATTAAAAATAAATTATAAAATTAAATTATATATAATTACCTTATTTATAAAATAATAAATATATTACTTAGTTGAATTACACACCTAAAAATAATTTAATTATCTTAATTTAAAATATTTTTCATCATCTTAATTAATATTCTTTATTTTGTTAGCAATGTCAGCACTAAATTAACTATAGTAAATGATAAGGACTAAAAAAAAACCATTAAAAAAATGTCATGGATCTAAAAAGAACAAAATTTTTTAAAAGACTAAAATCTGATAGAGTCGTATTTGTAGAGACTTAAAATATATTTAAGCTTATAATATATTTATTAACAATAGAAATAAATATTTATCAGCATTAACAATTACATCTACCAAAAAATAAATTATAATAATTATATGTAATTATGTTAATCTTTTATTTTTTAAATTGTTTTAATTATTAGTAAAAAAAAATTAATTCAAATATATATAATAATTGTAAGTAATTAAAATAATTTTTTATAATTGATAATTACATTAATTAATTTAATTATATAATTTAAAAAAATCTACTTAGTTTTGTTTAAAATAATTTTATTACCTTAATTAAAATATAAATTGGTCGTAATTATCTTAATAAATTCAAATCACAATATATATATATATATATATATATATATATATATTTATTTATTTATTTATTATTTATTTATATATATCAATCATAATTACTATAATTATGTATTTGATCAATAAAAATAGAAAATTTTAGCAACATTTTATAAAAATAAATTATATATAATAATTACAGTAATTAATACTAAATGTGATTATTTTTCGATACAACTTTAAAGTTGAATTTTTCAATTTTTGCATTGTTGAAGTCAAGGAGTTTTCATAAAGAAATAAAATAAGATATTAAAAATAAGATAAAATAAGAATTAATTTTAACTAAAAAAAACTCACATAAAATTTCATAAAAACCATTTTTTTGGAGTTCACTAATTTATCATCATTTAGAATATTGAAAACAAAATTAAGTGAATGAATGAAACAATATAAGTTTAAGTGTACATATTTCAATGATTAGATGTCAATACAATTTATATCAGAAATCACATTTATATATGTTAAAGTTGTTCTGATGTGATACATGGATAAATTACGTGTGTGATACACGATATGAATAATTATTACTATTAGATGTTGAATTTATTTAATATAATATATTAATCTTTAATAGAATATTTACATTTCATTCCATTAATTCTTCAAGATATTTTACATTAATTTAAGAATATGTAATATTATCTCTTGTATGTTTATTATGTTTAATTGACTTTTATTGTTTCAAGTATTAAGCGAATAAAATTATCTATTTTATTTAAAAGATAAATACAATAAAACTAATATATAAATCAAATTATTAATAGATTTAAATTGGAAATATAGATATAAAAACTATATTTAATTATTATAACAATGAATTAAAAAATATTAAAAACACAAACAATTTGGAGTCTAAATTTAAATATACATGGAAAAAATAGAAAAAAATATATGAATTGATTTTAATATGCTATCAAGTAATTGAATCTAAATTAATTAGGTAAAAAATTCAAATTTTCTTGGATAAAAAAAAATCATCAATGAATTTGGGAGAGGAGACACTTTAAAGGAAAAAATATATTCATATTAAAATTAATAAAATAATAAATTAGAGGAAGGTACAAAATATATGCTTTTATAATAGATCATTTTTATCGACTATGAATTCTATAATAGTTATAGGTGATGAATTTATAAAAAACATATATCCCTTATTTCTTCATTACAGATGCATCTTTCATTTATGTTTGACTTTGTTATATCCTTTGATTCCATTTCATGAAGCTCTTGGTCAAGACTCTTTTAACTCCATCTTGTAGCTTTGTGCTATTTGAGTTATAACTTTCTTAACAATGGTCGTTTTGTTCAAATAGGATTCATAAGTAATATCCATTTCATTGCAGCTTAATTACCTGAAATTTGTAAAAACATGTGATAAAAAGTAGTTTCTTCCGCTAGAATACAATAACATGTGATATATGCATAGAATAGAAAGTGAATTAATATAAAATCAAAAGGGTAGACTCATTGTTTCGCTCACCAGGAAATCATTGTTCTCTAATAAACAAATATTGATCTTCCTTAACTTATTATTTAGCAAAATAGTATCTACAAAATGGGAGAAAATTAGAAATCAAGAATCATAAAATTATAAAACATAAATATAAATAATATGTAAAACAAATGCTGAGCTTTCTTCGCAAAGAGCTTGCTCTGGATACCCAATCATGGCTACATAAAAAAAACAATTAGTAAACTTGTACCAATTTTCAATGGAAGAAAGAAAAACAAAGTAGTGTAAAGAAAGAAATCATTTTTCAATTAAAGAAAGGTAAAAGAAAGACAATCAATAAATTTATAATGATTTGAAGGAAAAATAAAAGAGGAAAAATAATGTATAAACAATATTTATTATTAGAAAAGTTGTACCTTTGTTTACCTATAGGAAAGGGATTCTCAAACCAAACACTCTATCTTTTAATTTTTCACATAATATTTCTCTTTCTTTGAAAAAAATAATGTAGAATGAAGGTTAAAGAAAAAAAAAAATTCACGATGTCCATTTGCAACAATTGACATTGTGGAAAGGTGTTTGGTGCTTTTATTCCCTTATTGAACAATGAAAAGGCAAAAATCACTGTTTCAAAATTACCTTTGTAATAGTAATTATTACATTTTGAAATTGGAATCTCATAAAAAGGGAAATTAATTACAATAATAATTATTACGTTTTGAATTTGAAATTTGATAAAATAAAATAAAAAAGGAAATTGTACATATTACATAACTTGTGCAGAAACAATTAATTCTAATTGTTAAATTGTACAATGCTATTCACAGTCAATAAATAATTGATTTCATGAAAAATTTTAAATTATATAATCAAATTAATTATTGTGTCATAAATATCCATAAACTGATTTATGTAAAAATAAATATGAGTCTGACGCCTAAACAACAAATAGAGGGAAGTATTGTCATAAAGCCAAGTGAAATAAGATTTTGTGTGAAATTGCTCCAAAAATTGACACGTGGAGCTTTCTTATTTGAGATTATTTTCTTTTGTATATATATATATATATATATATATATATATATATATATAAAATGTTAAAAGAGAATTTTTTTTGGTGGAGATATGTTACACAAATTTATTATCAATGTTGAACAGAAATTTCAAAAAATAAAATAAAATTATTGCTCACGTTTTTTGTTCAATCAAATCAACTTCTTTTTATATCTGTTGAAAAATTAATTTCTTGAAGTTTCTGTGTGCATCTATACTTTTTGGTGTGAGATGAGTATGAAAAAAAGAGAAATAAAGAGAGAGAGAGGAGATAATTAATAAGTGGTATAATAAGAAAATATGGAAAATAAAAATTAAAAGAATATAAGAGAAAATACACGACGTGAAAAATTAAAATTAATATAAAATAGAGCATATAAAAACAGAAATTGTCTAACTTATTCAAAGTAAAAATGAGATTAAACAATTTCATTAAATATTATTAATGCAATTTTTGATATTATATCAATTATCTTTACCTACATAAAAAATTATAACAATTGTTTTTAATGGGATTGTTTAATCTTATTTTTATTTGAATAAATTCAACAACCTCACAAAAAAACGACTCAATATATATCTTTTGCTCATGTAAGCAAAGAATGACCGACACTGCTTTAGCATAATAAGTAAAGGAGGAAGGAGTGCAGGAAACTTTCCTTGTGGAACTGATCAAGAATCGGTGCTCATAAACCCTTTTATTCGCACTAATGCAAAAACGAAATGCACACATTCAACACGTAATCTAGGTATAGCGTGTGCCTGAGCGGGTACATATATATACCGAGTGCGTGCATGCATTGAAGCGAGAAAGAGAAAGAGAGGGAAATGGCAATTGCGGAAGGGGCACAGGGACAAGTGTCTATGTTTGATGAGGCAACGGTAAGAGCTCAAAGGGCGGCAAGGAGCGGAAACTGGAGATTGTTCAAGAAAATTCTGGAGGAAGACACGAAGCGTTTGCTCGACACTATTGACTTGTTTGGAAACACTGCCATTCACATTGCAACTCGCTCCAACAATCCAAGGCTCCTCCGGGAGTTGTTGGAAGTGCTACCTGTGAAGGACAGGTGGCACGCGCTGACGAAGGGGAATTGCGTGAAAAACACCCTTCTCCACGAGATCATCTTTTGTACTAAGGTGGAGATGGCGAGTGTTGTGTTCGAGTTTGAGAAGGAGGCACCGCCGCCAGAGGTGCCAGAAGAAAAGAAAGGGTTGCCACTGGTGGAGCTCACGAATGACTCGGGTGAAACCCCTCTCTTCAGGGCTGCCAAGCTCGGCAAGCTTAAGATGCTCAAGTATATGGCCAAACATGCTCAGGGTGACATGCGAAGGCTTTTTGTTAGATCAGATGGATATTCCATTCTTCACGCTAGCATTCTTGGACAATTTTTTGGTACGTTCATGTCTTATAAAATGTCACTCCCACTTTTATATGCCTATTGAGCATAAACTATATACTATGACAAGAACAAGAGTAATGTTTATCATATATTCCACTCTCTTACATTTTATTTTCATACCATTTTCTTTTTTGTCTTCTTTTAAATTTTCTATCATATCAAATATTATATTTTCACTTTTTCTTACTAATTTTTCCTTTTTCTCTTTATCTTTCTTCTTTCTGCACCCCTATCTACCCCAAAATAGGGTGGATGATGATCATTTTCCCAAGAATAAGAGCTTAATTTTTGAGGTCACTTTCTTTTTTTATACATTTCATGTCTTATAAAATGTCACCGTCACTTATTAGACACGGAGTACTCATTTTTTCTTTCATTTTATTTTTACCTTATTTTCTTTTTAGGGTGCTAATTTTTAGATACTCACAATTTATAAATACTCAATCAATACTTTTTATTACATTACACTATTAATTATATCAATCACTTTTAAGGGGTATTCAAAAATCATTTTCTTTCTTTCTGTTTCTCTCTAATTTCTTTTCTATTACATCACTTACCATGTCTATTATTTTTCTGCTCTACCTTTTATTTATTTATTTATTTATTTTGTCTTTTTCTTCTGTCCGCCTCGATACACTCGATCCAACCCGGGGGGCCGGAGGGGTGTACATTTTTCATTACTCAACAGATAGAGAGAAAGAAGGAAATGAAAACTTCTTTAATTGACGTAAAGAGAAGTGTGAAAAAAGGGGTAAAAGAAATATATACTGTACTATATATGTACTTTATCGTATATAAGTAGAGACTTCTTGTCGCTTTATTTCTTGTGTCCGGATCTCAAGAATCAATGAGTATTGAATATCAAGTGTCCCTTTTTGGTACAGATGTCGCTATTTGGTTATTGAATATGGATGAAAAACTAGCTCAACACAAGGATAGGAATGGAATGACATGTCTTCAACTTCTATCCAACATGCCGCTTGTATTTCGGAGCCAAGCCCCGTCCCTGGGAATAATGAAGAACCTTATATATTACTGTACATCTCTATCTCTATTCCATTTTCCCACATTCACATATATTATGTCACAACAGCTTTTTCAAAAGTCAGTACCCCCTCTGGATAATGGCTATATATACCATATGCGTTGGTGCTCATTGATTGTAATTTGGCTGACACAGTGCTTCCTGAGGAAGGATATGAAATTGATGATGATTATTATGAGGATGATGCTGAGGATGACGCTGAGGATGACAGTGTTGACTTTAGACAGAGGAGCGATTTAGAAAGTGGCAAACAAGACAAGGCCAAGCTCCCCAGTTCAGGTACTCCTGATCTTGAAAAGAGTTTGTTAATGTGCAGCCATAATCATAATCACACTCACTCACACACACACCAATTAAGCACACAAAATTCCTAATGGCAAATCCAAATCACAAATGAATGTCACTGCTCACGTGACAAAAATTCACAAATTTGCAGTTCTTTCAAGGATCAACTATGCTATTTGGAGAACTCTGGCTAAAGGTTACAACTTACAGCTTTAATTATTAACAGAAGTTTTATTTTATCTTTTTGTCCTGCCATCTGATTTAACATAGGTAAGACACTGTCTCACTCTCAAAAAACCGTTTAGTTTCTAACAGAACTAACTAGATTGTGTCCTATAATTGGCTTCTATTTGATTAATTTTATTCATGATCATGTGCAGAGTTCGATGGGATTGGACGTATATGGCAACGAAAGAAGCAGCATAAGTTAGCAGAGCATCTGGCTGAGTTGTTAGTGCAGAGGGACTTTTCGTGGCAGATTTCTTTTCATGAAAACTTTCAACCCTTGATTGTATTGCCAGTTCTTTCCTCCAAATCAGACAGGATAAAACACATTCACCACATGAAGGAGATGCGTACGAGTAACAGTGAAATATCCCATTCCAAAAGTTACAGACCTATAACCACCGCAACAAGTCTTCCCCATTCTAAAAACTACACTCCACTTCTCATGGCAGCTGGCTCAGGAATCGTAGAAATCGTTGAGAAAATCATTGACAGGTATCCCGAGGCTATTTGTCACGTTAGCCAGGATGAGCACAACGTTCTGCACATGGCTGTCAAGCACCGTCAGCTGAAAATCTTTAACATGTTAAAGAAACATTCAGCATTTAAATCATTGTTATTCCGTATAACTGCGGAAGGTCGTACTCTCTTGCACCAAATCTCAAGAATGGAGTTTTACGTAGAGCAGCACCTACCAGGTGTGGCATTCCAACTCCAAGATGAGTTACGCTGGTATGAAGTAAGCACCTACGTACCTCACCCTCATACCGAGAAATTATTATATGATCTAGTACTACTATGGCTCCTGTCATTTCTACATGACATATAGCTGAGTTTTTCAATTTACGAAAATCAGTTAATAAAACTGAACTACTTGTCATGTGGGAATTGACTTGTATTATACATGTGTTGTATGGGATCATGTAATAAGAAATTATTAAGTGATTTGAGATGATGAATTCTACTAATTTTTACATGACAACTAATTGAGTATTATTATTATTTTTTTGACTGAATAAAAATTTTGAATACATGTTACATAGACATTGATCAAGATCATGACCACGTAATCTCGGACTAACTAATAATTTCTTCTTAATTACTCATCACTATAAATAGCTTGATCTTATTTTGTATGCATGCAATGCAACACTAAAGGAAAGAAATTAATTACTATTTGAATTTTGTTGTGTTATGAGTATGCAGCGAGTGAGAAACATTGTTCCTTCCCACTACCTGATGCACTGCGACAAGGACGGGCTAACAGCTGAGGATGTTTTGGAAATGGAGCATCGGGAGATGCACAAAGAAGCAAAAGGGTGGATAAAGGAAACGGCTCAGTCATGCTCCACCGTGGCCGTCCTTGTTGCCACGGTCGTGTTTGCTGCGGCCTACACCATCCCAGGTGGCACTAATCAGAACAACGGCACGCCCGTGTTTCTCGGTTCTCGCGTGTTTCTCTTCTTCACTATCACGGATGTTGTGGCACTTGTGAGCTCACTGGCTTCCGTAGTGATGTTCCTCTCGATCCTAACGTCTCCATTTGAGTTGTGGGATTTCCGTAGGTCTCTCCCGCGAAAACTCAGCCTAGGATTTGCGTCTCTCTTCTTCTCATTGGTATGCACGATGCTGACATTCAGTGCAACGGTTTTGCTCACCATTCGGTTAGAGAACCACCAGAAATGGGCTTCCATTTTGTTTTGCAGTGCTGTCTTCTTTCCTGTGGCCATATTTTGGCGGATGCAATTCCCCCTTTACAAGATGGTTCAACGACTTGCTAAGCGGCTATTCAAGACGCTCAAACAAGCGGTGCCAACTACGTTGATCAATTATTTCAGGAAAAGGGCTCACAGAAGAAATTATCATGGTATAATTGACTAGCTAGTTTAGTCTTAATTTAAATTGAATAAAATGTCACCGATCTGTATATGTAGTCATATCTCTAATAACCTATCTTTTTCTTTTCGTGTGTGTGTTTTTACATCAGCTGAAAAATACAAATTAACTTTTGTGCCTTTATTAATTACGCAAGCTAGTTATAATATATATGCATGGTAGTATATACTTATTTCATTTCTCTTTAGTTAGTGTTTAAGGTTATAGTAGGTAATTAAGAAAATAATTAATTTCTTTGTTTTTACTCAAATTATTTTTTTATTTCTTATAGTATATCCTTCATTTTAATTATTTATTATTTTAATACTTCATATATTATTTTTTTTCCTTCTTTATAAGGAAAAATAATTGAGAAAATAATAATCATTTAATGTCATCTTAAAATTTTAAAATGATAAAGAAATAAAATAAAATAAAAATTTATGACAAATAAAAAGAAACGAAACTAGTACTTTTTTTAATGGACCTTGTTATTTTCAAAACATTTTGTTACATCATTTTTACATGCCTTTTTAATGATAAAAAAATACATAGTTTAATAGTTTTTATTAGAGACAAGTGAATGACTTCAAGCTCAATATTAGAAGAAGAAATTAAACGACAATGATACGATTCAACCTTGGAATGGATGCTAATAACAGTATAGGAAAGAGTCGAGTCCAATAAAATAATCTAATAATAGGGACCGTACACTGGGGGCAGCTGTCTCCACTATTTTTTAATATTTCTATATGTATAATTATAAGTTGTCTTTTATTATGTTAAATCTGGATTTATATTATTTATAATTAATTCAAAAAATTGAATAAAAATATATAAAGAAAATAAAAAAAAACAAATAAGATCATGACTCTTCCAAATGTTTAGAGATGTGAATACCTATTAAATAAAAAATTAAATACATAATCAATTAAAAAAATGAATAAAAAGTCACATAAATTAAAGCTCTCCACAATGGACATATGAAAGAATGAATTGATATAACACCATTTTTGAAAAGAAGAAAAACACAAATTTTAATAATTGGTAAATAACATGATTTATCCACAGTTTCTCTCTATTTTTACAGTCAAGGTCTTACCTTTCCTAAATACAAAAAATTGAGGTTAGAAAAAGTAATACAGTGGGTGTACAGGCAAGGTGTATGTGGTCGAAGGAAAAAAAAAGTAAAAGTATCTAATAAGAGCTTAAACAACGAGAGAAAGAAATAATGAATAAGAAAAAGAAAAACATCCACTGACCCATAATTTATTCTCTATTTTCGTCATTGATAGTGAACTTTTGCAGAAGAGCCAGCAATAAGGTAAAAACACTAAAAAAATGGAGGTAGGCGAGGGGTAGTGGAAAGAAAAAAAATAAAAGAAAGACAATATATATTGATCATAATTATTTTATTAATTATCATAATTTTCAATCATCTTAATTATCTTAACTAAAACATATATGTATATATGTTGATCATAATTACCTTAATAATTTCAAATCAAATTATATACTCTTAATTACCTTAATTACTATTATTATGTATTTTTATGAATTAAAATTTAAAATAAAAAATTTTAGTGATATTTTAGCCAAAAAAATCAGTATGATATTATCACGTAATATCCACCTATGTAAAAAAAATTCTTTTTTTATAATAATATAATTAATAATTGATTAGTTATCAAAGTTTAATGATATGTTTAGAATTTCAAATGACAAGTAATGATTCAAACAAAATTGTTTGTAGAGTATTAATTCATATTTTTAAAATTACTAACAATAAGGGTTCTCCGCGTGGAGAATGACAACCAAATAAGATTACTGATTACTAATCATGACTATTCAGTCTAAAATGTTGTCCAATTAATGTAAAAAGGGTTAAGTTAAATTGAGTTAAGTTTTAGTGAATCACCACAGGTAGACACAAAGAGCAATTGGTAAGCTGGAGGTCTCTGACCAGCGGGTTAAGTTTAGTTCGTACACCCCTATTATTGATGAAAATTTATATCTGTTATGTAGAAAGTTGAAAAGGGGTGTCAATCTATAAAACATATCGAATTCTTTTTTCATAAAAATGTTATTTCCATTGTTGTATTATAAATTAATACAACGAAAATTGTTTTTGTTGTGTAGTTAATTTGAAATATAAATTATTTTTTCAATTTAAATTAAATTAATTACGATATAATTTACTCTTTTTAATAATAATTAAATTAATTATAATACAAATTAATTTTTAATTAAAATTAAATTAATTACGATACAATTTATCTTTTTTAATAGTAATCAAATTAATTATGCTACAAATTATCCTTTTAATAGTAATCAAACCAATTACGATACAAGGGTAACCGATTAGTGATTACTATTAAAAAAGGTAATTTATATCATAATTAATTCGATTACTATTAAAAAGGATAATTATATCATAATTAATTTAATTTCAATTAAAAAGGTAATTTGTAGCATATTTAATTCAATTATTGTTAAAAAAGATAAATTGTGTTGTAATTAATTTAGTTTAATTAAAAAAAGTGATTTGTATCATAATTAACTAAATATTAAAAGGTAATTTTTTAAAAAGACAACTTGTATTTCAAATTAACTACACAATGAAAAATAAGTTTTCGTTGGGTGGGTTTGCACTTGTTTTAACACTCTGTATTTTTGCCCCTACTACCAAATTTGGTACAACTTGTGTTTTTTTGGTATTGTTTAATAATATTATTGCTTTGTCTTTCAAAAAATAAGATTCATAAAAATTTAACACAATAGAAAATTATTTCATTGTGTAATTCATTGATACAAGGGATGTCAATCTATAATACACAACGATTACAAGTTTTTGCTGTTTTAAATTTTTACAAAAAAATAATTAATAAAACGAAAACTTATTTTTGTTGTGTACTGTAAACTAACACCCCTTCCTTAACTTACTACATAACAAAATCCTATTTCTATGGTGTAAATTATACAACAAAAGTAAGTTTATTTTGGTAAAAAAACAAGAAGTTAGGGAGGGAAAGATGAAATAAGGGTGTGTGAAAGGGCGATGTTATGATACAAACTTTGGTATTATGTAGTGTCATAAAGTGGTATTAGAGTAGGACCTCTCCCAGTACGTTGTGGTTCGAGGACGAACTAAGTGGAAGCTGTTAGGTATGTAATATCTCGGACACTAGTGAGGGCGAGGAGTGATCGTCGAGATGTCAACTCTCACGAGCAGTGTTATGATACAAAATTTGGTATTGTGTGGTGTCACGAAGTGGTATTAGAATATAGTCTTTCTCCTAGTATGATGTGGTTCAAGAACAAACCAAGCAGAAGTTAGTGGACATGTAACATCCCAAACACTAATGAGGGCGAGGAGTGATCGCTTAAGACGTCAACTCTGCTATGATACGAACTTTGGTATTATGTGGTGTCATAAAGTGGTATTAGAATTGGATTTCTCTCCCAATACGTTGTGGTTCGAGGACGAACCAAGCAGAAGCCAGTGGGCATGTAATATTTCGAGTGGAGAATGATCGTCAACGCAAAAGAGATGAGACACGAACAAGGGACGACTCTTGACAAGCTTCCAATAGGAGGGACACATGAATGAATCAAATACACATCGAAATGAGAGGAGTTAAGTTTCACGTAGATGTCTCTTTAAAACAAGGAGTGGGATTTGCAACATGTGGTGGCCTCATACGTGATCCGTCTAGCCATTGGTTGATGGGTTTTTCCAGAATCTTGGGTGTATGCTGAATGCTCTATTCTTATGGAGAATGGGCCATTTAGACAGCTCTTTCTCTAGCCTGGTAGAAGGGACATAAGTTGGTGTGGGTTGAATTAGACTCCTTAACTATGGTGTTCCTTATCAAAGACAAGAAGTTGTCTTATCATATCCACACGGAAGTCTTCTTGGAAGTATTGAGCTCTTGCTCTAGCGATCTAAGAGAGTTAACATCACTCATTCGTTTAGAGAAGGCAACAAGCCTGCTGACTTCTTTGTGAATCTCACTCAAAAGTCTTTCTTATAGATTGGATGTCTTGTATGGCCTATCTTTAGGATGTAGATATCTGATTTGATTTGACACAATTTAACTGGTGCCCATTTCTCCCTTTTGTCCACGTGTGGTGACTTTTTGACCTCCCCACAAAAAAGAAACTTTTAGTTAGGGCTGATTGACCAATCTAGTGCAGTTTTAAAAACAAATTACTAAAATGGGACCCTTTTGAAACATATTACCAGCATGAGTCTGTTTTGATCGTTGACCAGTCAAAGTCACAACTCTGACTAGCGAAACTCAGTCCACGTCAGCTTTTTTCTGTTTCTTTTTTGTAAAATTACACGTAGGCAGCCCACATGGAAAGTAAAATGCTATTTAGACTTGCGGAACTCACAAGATTACGCCACGTGGCATGATCCTATGAGACTGTCGTACCGCTCAACGGGGGAAGTACACGTGGCATCTCCCTATGTGTTATGTATTTGCAAATAGCGGGATTCACCCGTATGCGACACGTGGCCTGTTGCCTCCTCCCTTGCCAACCGGACGACAACATGTGGCGGCCAGGGGAGAACCCGCTACTATGAATAGCGAGATTGGAGTAAAAAAATATTTTTTGAATGCCTTTAAAAATGTTCGCAGCCCCACTTTGAAAGCAACTAAAAATAGTTTTGAATCTCCACATGAAAGCAACATAATTGAAGAGCGAAAGTGGGTCTCAATTTCACGTTTGAGGTGTTTTTGGCGTATTAAAATTTAGGTAAAAAAAATTTTGTATATATTTTGTAAAAATTAGTTACTTATTTAAATGATAATTGTATTGTTTGTCTGTTAAATAATAGAAAGTTCCTTATTTTTAAGTTTTTTTTGTTTTGATACAATTTATAATATGTGCTTATATTTCAAATATTTATTTGACATTGTGTGTTAATTTATATGGTTTGTAATATATTTATGTTTAATTTAAGTTTATTTAATTTAATTTGTGTTTTGCATTTATTTTAATAATTGACTATGTTAATTTATGTTTTTGTTTATTTATTTTTAATTTTTGTAATATAATTGTTTGTATGTGGTTAAGAAATATATATGTAATTATTATTATATGTTAAGAAATTATATGTGGTTAAATTTGTTGTAACATATTTTTATTTAAATAATAAAAAAATTAAAAAACTAGTTATGGATTTATTTATTTTGTTATTCAATTTGTAATATGCATTTATATTTCATTGATTATATGTATTATAGTATTTTTAGGTGGTGAATGTGTTTTTTGATAAATTATTTTATTTCTTTGATAAATTATTGTTTTAGCATACTATAATATTATTTAAATTTTTGGTTAATTACATTGAAAGTACGTAGTGTTTTTTAAAATTTACTCTCTTAATAAATATAATATGTTTGGGATTTGATTATTTAGGACGATAATAATAGAAAATATTTATTTATTTAGTTACGTATAATAAATTTATTAACTAATTATATTTTTTCTTGTTGATTGATTTATGCAGTGTTTTTTTACAGATCTCCACAAAATGGCCTCTTCTTCATCTTTCGGTAGAAGCAACATTCATTTCGGACCAATTGATGATGACGTCTTATGGATGCAAAGTATGCATGTTTCGCAATATGTGTGGAATGGTGAACCGGACTGCAGATTACTTGTTAGATGGGCCCTTCCTACACATAATGGAGTAGAAGGTGTTCTGGAAGCAATTATTGAATTTCTTAGTCAATCTGGCTTTTATTGGGTTGCTAGAATAGGTTTTTTAAGGGTCAACGCCGGTTTGGTGAATGCTTTGGTGGAAAAGTGGATACCTTAAACTCATACATTCCACATGAGATTTAGAGAGTGCATGATCACTCTTCAAGATGTTGCAATTTTGTTAGGGCTTCCTGTTGATGGACTGCCTCTTATTGGATCTACATAGCTTGATTGGGGAGCTCTATGTGAAGAGTTCTTGGGTATTTGACCAGCGAACCTAGATGGTAGTTTTGTTAAACTAAGCTGGTTGGCTGAGCATTTTGATGGCATTGGTCAACATATTATCAATGAGGAACAGTTGCGGAGATATGCTCGGGCATGGATCCTTAGATTCATTGGTGGTACACTATTAGTTGACAAATCAAGTACTAAAGTTTTGTTACGATATCTTCAATTTTTACGAGACTTTAACAAGACAAGGACCTATGCATGAGGGGCTGCTGTACTTAGCTGCTTATATCGCGAGCTATGTATAGCCACGAATAATAAGATGCAATCCATTGGTGGCATGTGCATATTACTGCAACTTTGGGCGTGGGAAAGATTTCAACGTATAGCTCCAAAAAGAACGCCCGACTTCATTGTTGGTCAACCCCTAGGGATGAGGTAACATTAATGTTGTTAATATACACTTGTTATGATTTTCATATTTGGCTTAACGTGAGAATTTATTCCACCACCTTCTAATGGAATCATAGAACTACCAACAACTTCCACTTCAACATACATTTCTATTACTGACGTTTCATTTTGTTGCTGAAATGCATGAATCATGCATTCTATGTCTTCATCATCACATATTTGTAATGCATTGTACTTGCCTTCGCCTTTTGAAATTAAAAACCTACATGTAATAGAAAATATAACTTTGATTTACTTGCAATTTAAATTTGTCATGAATTTTTCGCTTTAAAACATTAAAACTAATGACATGTCTAATTTGTATTGCTTTCTTTGTCCTTTCAAACGTAACTCTTTCGACACCTTCATACATCCTTCCATTTATATACACAAATGCTACAATTGATTTCATGATTTTGTACGATGTACCTACAAAAAAAAGTAATATCAACTCAATAATATATAAAACATGAAATAAATATATTTGTTTTTTAAATGTAAAAGAAAATTATTATATGTATTTTTCAAATAATATAAATATAATATTACACAAAAAATATAAAAAAAGTTACATAAATATAAAGTGATTAAAAAAACATAAAAAAATTACGTAACTACAATGGAAAATTCGTATTGTAAGCCAAAGGTGGAAGGGAAATTTATAGGACTTAAAATGCTATTCAGACTTGCGAAACTTACAGGATCGTGCCACGTGGCGCTATCCTGTGAGTTTCACAAGTCTGAACTGCGGAAGTCATAGGATTGCGGCATGTGGCACGATCATGTGAGTTCTGCAAGTCTGAATAACATTTTACTTTTCACGTGGGCCGCCTACATGTAATTTTACAAAAAAGAAAAAAGCTGACATGGATTGAGTTTTGCTAGTCAGAGTTGCGACTTTGACTGGTCAACGGTCAAAACAGACCCATGCTGGTAATATGTTTCAAAAGGGTCCCATTTTGGTAATTTGTTTTTAAAACTGCACCAGATTAGTCAATCAACCTTTAGTTAGTCATCCACTAAAGTTGATTTAGTAGTATAGTTTGCAAATAGTTAATTGGTCTGGTCACCTAGTGTCTTAAGAGTATTGATTAAGAAAACAACATATAAAAAGTTTTTATTAAAACGATCATGTACTAATAGTGTAAAGTAATTTTACAAAGTCATCCAATTATAAACCACCATTTATTGTAAGTTTGTTAATTTTTATAATAAATATTTTAAAAGTCATATTAATAGTGATTTCTGATTAATTGACAGTATAAAACTTTTTACACTGACAGTGTATGACTATTAAACTTTATTAAAAATTATATTAAAGTTGTATGGAGGAGTATACTGTTGTACTTTTTAATAAAAAAAATTTACTTAATTTCTTAATCAGTATTATTAAGACACTAGTTAACATTTTTCATAGTTAATTATACATTAGGAAAATAATTAATTTTGAAAGTACAATTACATGCTAAGTGTTAACAAAGCAATTGTCAATAGACGATTTCACATACTGATTGATGTTATAATGATTACTTTAGTATAGATAGTCAATTTAGATTATGGTTTTAAAATCTTGGTCTTGGGTTTCGTCTAAAGGTCAAATATGCTTTTATATTGATTGGTGTTCTAATCCTATTTGTCGTAGTTTTCAATGTACTAAGCAATAAGGTGTACTAGTTCCTAAAAGTTGAAGTCTTCTCCTTTTGGTTATGTTTCACAAACATTTTTAGTTAGTTTTTAGTTTTTTTTTTTTGTTATTAATTGAAAAGTTTGTTTGATCTTATTAATAGTGTTTGGTAAATAATTTTTTTAATAATTTGTAATATTTTTTGAGACGTTATTTTAAGTAGCGTTTTTTAAAATACTGACATCTAACTTCTACCTTTTTATATTTTATTCTTTTTTTACCTTTAAAATATTTATTAAATTTTCTTATTACCTTTTTATTTATACAATATAGGGTTTCATTATATTTTTTTGTTTCTCTGCTTCTTATACTTTTTATTATAATCAATACACTACTTACATTATTTATTATATTATTTTAACATTATACTTCAATATATTTTAACTACACTAATCAGCATAATGAAAATATGACATTTACATAAGTGTATGTTAATTTATTTTATTTTAAAATTAATTGGAAATATTTTAAGATATAACATAAAATTAATAGTAGAATGCATAACATAAAATAATAATAATTGAAACTAAAAAAAATGAAATTAAAATAATTGATCTACAAATAAAAAATTACAGAGTTTAAAATTAATTAAAAAGCTAAAATTATAATTACCCCAAAGCATATTTCATCAACAAAATAAAATTAAAATTATATAAATATGTTCATTTCTATCATTTTACATCTATCAGCTACTTTGACAGATAATTTTACCAAATATTTATAATTCAATAAGCTAGCTTAACAACTTTTAATTTCTAGCTAACAACTTTTAGCTACCAACTAACTTTTCAGCTTCCAGCAAGATTTTCATCTTTCAACTAGCTTTTTAGCTACTTTTGCCTAACATAGCCTTGGTTTTAACACACACACACACACACAGAGGTTATGTTTGGCAAAACTAGCTAAAAAGCTAGCTAGAAATTGAAATGTTACGTTGGTAGCTGAAAGTTATTAAGCTAACTTATTAAATTATAAGTGTTTGATAAAATTATATGTTGAAGTAGCTGATAAATATAAAATAATAAAATGGACATGTTTGCATGATATTTTTATATAAATATTAATTCATTTTATTTATAAAAATATATTTTGGGATATTTATAATTTTAGTTGTTTAATTAATTTTAAACTCTTGTAATTTTTTATTTATAGATCAATTATTTTAATTACATTTTTTAGTTTCAATTATAATATTTTTTTTGATATTGTTTATTCTATTATTAATCTTAAACTATATCCTAAAATATTTTCAATCAAGTTTAAAATAAAGTAAAAATAACATACACTCAAGTAGACGTTATACTTTCATTATGTAATGTTAAAAATAATAGAATAAATAATATAAATAATGTAATGGTTAAAATAAATAGTATAATAGAAAAATATTAAAAAAATAATAGAAAAAATAAAATAAACCTATCATCTATCATTATCAATATCTTGAAATATAATGTTGAAAATTAAAATAGTAAAATAAATATTGTAAATAGTATAGTGGATAAAATAAATAGTGTAATAGTAATATGAAAATATCTAAAAAATAATAACAAAAATAAAATAAACATATTATATATCATTATCAATATCTTGAAGTATAATGCTAGAATAATAAAATAAATATTGCAAATAGTGTAATGGTTAATATTAGTGAAAGAAAAGAAGCCAAATAAATAATAAAATCTTACCTTATTAAAAAAGAAAACTTAATAAATATTTTAAGGGTAAAAAGGAAATAAATATAAAAAACTAGAAGCTAGTGTTTTAAAAAATGTTACTTGAAGTAGGGTCTTAAAAACGTTACAAACTACTAAAAAAAACTTGTTTACCAAACATTATTCATAAGATCAAACAAGCTTTTCAGCTAATAAAAAAAGCTAGAAGCTAGCTGAAATACTTTGCCAAACATAGCCATATTTGATATTTCATTGCATTAATTTATTTAAATAAATAATATGTTGTTTAAAATATAAATAAATGTTCATTGTTAAATAATACATTAATAAATATTTAATTTATGTGAAATTTGACAATAAAAATAATAATATCAAATGATTCAATAGTTGGTTTGCTTAATTTCATATTCTACAAAAACACATACACATACATATAAGAAAGATCAAATTACATTAATGTAATTTACAACAACTATTATGTTATTCAATAATCACAAAAATTAAATTACATCAATGTAAATCACATCAACTATTACGTCATTTAATAATTTTTAGTTGAATAATTTTATTTCAAAACTTAGTGTTAAATTAAAAGTTGATTTTGCATAGATCATATTTTCAAAATTTTATATTATTTAAAATTATTTAATATCTCATTCATATACATCAAATTTAACATAATATACTTTTAAAATATATAAAATATGAATAATTTGATTTTTTTGTTGTTATTCCATTTTAACAAAATTTAATACAAATAATCAATACAATATATAGTTATAAGTTAAGAGTTAGATCGAAAAAAATTACATCCTATATAATATTAATAATATAATAGTTAATATAAATTACATCACTATAATTTATTCATGAAGGCTTTATGATTAATTACCTGGGTTTGAGTAGACCAAACGTGGCAAAGGGAGGGATATATGAGTTTTTTTTTTTTTTTTCTGAACAGGGATACATGAGAATTAATGGTACTTGCATCTCACGTTTTCATAATTTTAAGCTGTTTTAGTAGTCGTACAAAGGCATAGCGTAAGATGAGTTTTATTCTTTTTATATTTTTCATGAATATATGATCTAGATGTGTTTTATTCAAATGAGCAGATCATGCACTCACAAGGCGTGGTTCATTATTTTATACTCTTTTATTATTATTAGTTTTACAAAGTCATATAACCTCTCTCTCAATCTCTCTCTTTAAATTAATGGTACTTGCATACGACGTTTTCATTATTTTAAACTGTTTTAGTTGTTGTACAAAGCGCATAACTTAAGATGAATTTTATTCTTTTTATATTTTTCATGAATATGATCTAGATGTGTTTTATTTAAATGAGCAGGTCTTGCACTTGCACTCATATGGCCTGGTTCATTATTTTATTTGTTTTATTAGTTGTGCAAAGTCACATTCATATATCACCTCAAACAAGTTTTATTTTTAATATTTTTCGTGAACAAAATATATGAGTTATTCCGAACATATTAATCTCTGATTAAAATGATTCTAAGAATTATGTATAAAGAAAGTTTATTATTACGATAAGTTCTTTTTTTTAATTCTAAGAATGCTACTAGGTCGATCTTAACGAGTTTAAGAGAAATTCTTGTTAAAATACCTAATAATATTTTTAAGAAATTAATCCTTTACATATCAGGTAAAAGTATACTAAAAAAAGTAATAATTACATGATGACATGTTTAAGTGTACGTTTAGTTTCCCCTCAATTAAGAGATACGTGCGTAAATTAAATACATGATTTTTAGAATTTATAGCTTCTCATTTGAACAGAGATGTGACTCATTATATATGTATGTTCGAAATTGAATTTCAAACCCACACTAAGTAAAAAATAAAATTCATTCTGATAAACAATAATAGCATGTTTAAGTAGAAAAAAAAAATTAAGGAGAATGTAATGGGTTGAGATTTTAAAGGATTTTAAAAGACTTTTTTGAGATAAAAAAAAGTCTTCTAGTATTCAATCAAGACTTTTTAATAATATAAATAAGTCTTGTAGTATATTCAATTAGAACTATCAGGATTTTTTTAAAAAGTTACAAAATTTTGTGGTATTCAATTGAGATTTTTTACAACTTACAAAAAGTCTTATGGTTATACCAAAAAAAGAAAGAAAGTCTTGTGGTATTAAAAAAACATACAAATTTCAATGGATTATTTTGTAAGGTGAATTTTTTGTGACTTTTTCAGTAGGATGTATAAATACTACACTCATCCAATAATTTCACCCAAGCCCTTAAGACTTTTCTACTCTCTCATTCCTTTTTTTTTTAACCGTTGCTTGACTTTTTTTTTTTTCATTACACATCTTTCTCTCTCCGTTGAAGGTGGTATGGATGTTGACTCTTTCTTCTAATCTTACACACTTTCTTTGCAATTAGGTAAAAGACCTTTCTATTTGCCTTTGTCAACTTGTTTGGACGAATTCATTGTGTACATTACCAGAAAGATAATGTAAAAATGCATAAAAAAACCTAATGTATCACCAATGTCAATCACACACTCGCACACTAATCCAAACATAAATTATAGGACTCTGTTTCAGCTTCATATAAAATAGTGTGCTCCACAACGTGGGTTATGTGGATTTCATGTTCCCTAATATTATTAGAATTTTTTTCTATAAAATTATAAGGAAGTTCGAATTTTTTTTCCTTCTTATGATGAAGTGCTTTATATATTTGTTCTTAGACATTTCTTATTGTTTAGATAACAATAACATGTGCTTATGGATTAGCGATTCATTAAAACAAAGGAAGTACTATGTACTATGACATTTTATGTGATTGGGGTATTAAAAGGAGTCTCAAACGGTAATGATATACTTAGACAACAAGTAATAATTTGTTATATGTATTAGAAAACAAATGTTTTTATTTTGACAAAATTAGTAGGATATGAAGTTAGAATCAATTAGCTATTAAAAGATTGTATTAGTTTTTTTTTTTTTATCCAAACTTTATCATTTTTTTTATTTTTTTCATTGACTCTTGTAACTTAATTTGAATGTTTTAATTCATGAGGTCCTTTCAAATCTTATAAATCTATAAAGTCCTTTCAAATTTTATAAATTCTTATGATATAAACCCATTAAAATTCAAACTACAAAATCTTAATTATAAAAGTATTTTAAAAAAATCTAATAAGTCAATACATTCCCACATAATCTTTTAAAATTCACACCAAAATAGTCAATGTGAGACTTGGTTTTCTTCAATACATCCCTTACATTCAATCCTATTGGGCTTTATGCGTAAATAATATGATAGGTGACCTAATAATGAATCTAAAATAGGCTCATACCTCCCAATAATGAATCTAGAAGAGACTATGATATCATATTAAATTGTGGAGTCCCTAAAGGAAAGTGTGGATGGACTAATTAGTATTTAAGTTCAGGAGGTGTCATATTATCTAAAAAGTCTAATCATGTTGGACCCATGACCTCTCGAGTCTCAACTTATATACACTTTAGTTTTTACTATTTTTCCCAATGTGTGACTTGTAACAATTATAAACAGTTTTCCAATATGCAGCACAGTCCATTTTTATTTTTAAATAACAAAATGATAATAGATATATTTAAATAAAAAGAAAGGAACGATATAATAATATGGTGTAAAATAACATAACATATTTTTTTTTTCGCTTATATAAGTTGTAGGAGATTTGTGCTGCTTGTGATGTGAGTCATTTAGTGAAAGCTCATAGTCCCAGTACTCTGTTTGCATTGCTTTTACATTCATGGCAAATAATGGTGCAGTGTCTGAAACCAAGTGTACGTATGACGTTTTCCGTAGTTTTAGGGGTCAAGATACCCGTTACACGTTTGCTTGTCATCTCTACGATGCTGTGCCGGAAGGGAATTATCACCTTCATGGATGATGGGGAACTGAAGCTTGGAGATCAAATTAGTCCTACGCTTCTTAAAGCCATTGAAGAATCAAGGATTTCAATTGTTGTTTTCTCTGAAAATTTTGCAGCCTCTTCATGGTGCCTTGATGAACTTGTGAGGATCCACGAGTGTATGAAGTCCGAAAAACCAGCTCGTTTGGCCCATCTTCTACAAAGTGGATCCCTCAGACGTGAGGTATCAAAATGGAGGTTATGGTGAGGCCATGACTAAGCATGAAACAAGGTTTGGGAAAGACTCGGAGAAAGTGAAGAAATGGAGGTCAGCCTTGTCTGACATAGCCAACTTAAATGGAGAACATTTGAAATCCGAAGAAGGGTAAGTAAACATATGAATATGTTATTTTATCTAATTGCTCTTCAAGTTATGAAATGTTTGCTACTTGTTAATTTAAGGCCAAGGATGATAGTTTTGTTCATATTGCCATTTGTGGCGTGTTTATATAATTTGGCAAAATCAATTTGATGATTAATTTAAAGAGCATTGTTTATCAGGAGGGACGAATCCAAGGTTATTGATGATCTTGTTAGCAAGATTTTCATTAAAGTATCTCTAAAAGATTTATCTAGTGATGAGCATATAGTTGGACGGGAGTATCGAGTTGAAGAATTGAAGTCACTTCTAGATCTCGAGTCTCGCAATATCACTTGCTTGTTAGGGATTCATGGAACAGCTGGAATTGACAAAACCACACTTGCCAAAGCTTTGTACGACTCCATTTACAAGCAGTTTGAGGGTTCAAGTTTTCTTTTCAACGTTAGAGAAACCTCAAATCAAACTAAGGGACTAGAATTTATGCAACAAAGGCTTCTGTCAGAGATACTTGAGGTCAGCAAAATTCAGTTGAGAAGTATTGAAGAAGGAACCAGAACAATAAAAAGTAGACTTGGTTTGAAAAGAGTTCTTATAGTTCTCGACGATGTTGATAACATTGAACAGTTGAAAAACTTGGCGGGGGAACGTGATTGGTTTGGTCCTGGGAGCAGGATCATCATAACAACGAGAGATAAACATTTGCTAGATCTTGGAGGGGTAGAAAAGAGATATGAAGTGAAAGAACTAAATGACCAAGAGTCTCTGGAGCTCTTTTGTCAGAGTGCCTTTAGAAAGAGCTGTCCTGAATCAAACTATGAAGAGCTGTCCAATTGTGCAATGCGCTGTTGCAAAGGCCTGCCATTGGCCTTAAAATTACTAGGCTCTTATTTGGTTCGAAAAGATTTGGGTGGATGGCAGGATGCATTGGATAGATCTGAGAGGAGTTTACATCTAGGTGTTCATAAAGTTCTTAGAATAAGCTATGATAGCCTGCCCTTCAATGAAAATGTTGGAATTGATGACCTCAATTCTTGACCTGACTCCGAAACCTAGTAGATTGACGTGTTTTGGTGAATAAATAATGAGAAAAAAAGTTATGTAATGAAAGTGTAAAGTAATTTTACACAATCATTTAATTACAAATTATTATCTATAGTAAGTTTATTGACTTTTAAAATAATTATCTTAAAAGTCATATTAACGGTATTTTTTTAATTGATTGATTGTGTAAAATATTTTATACTGACAGTTAAGGGTGTAAATGGCCCAGGTTGGGTTGGGTTTAGAGGTGTTGAAGACCCAACCCCATTAAAAATAATCGGGTTGGGTTGGGTTGGGTTTGTATTTTTTTCAAAGCGACCCAACCCGACCTTTATCGGGTCGGGTTGAGTCATCGGGTTGATCAAATAAAATATTAATATAGTTTATATATTTGAGAAAATTCAAAAAAGAAAAATAAATATACTTAATTAGTTGAACTTATTCGACACATGTTCAATTTAAAATACAAATTTAACCACAAAAATTCAACATTAAAAAAACATATAATATGTGTGAATAATATAATATTTTAAATTTTTTATTAAAAAATAATAAATCGGGTTGGGTTGGGTTGGGTTAGGTTGAGAATGCATCAACTCAAACCCAACCCAAACTTAATCGGGTCAATCAAAATTGAACTTGACCCAACCCAATGATCCGACCCAACCCACTAAAATGTAGTTGGGTTGGGTCGGGTAGGTCAAGTCCGTGGGTTGGGTCAAACCCACTTACACCCCTGTTGACAGTACATAACAATTATACTCATAAATAATTGTGAGAAAATTTTCTTTCTGGATATATGTGTGGCCTTTCAAGCTAGGATTTTATATGAATAGAAATTGTTATTCGTACAATCCTCTTTTATTTTCTTACTTTCTAATTTTTTGTCGTTTATTTTTTTACCAAAATACTTTTGACATAAACTTGTTTCCATTATAATGGAAAGTAGGGGTGTATATGGATCAGAAAGGACTCACAAACCCGCCCAACCCAATTACATCTCAGTGGGTTAGGTCATCAGGTTAGGTTGGGTTCATTTTAACATACCAAATTAAGATTGGGTTAGGCCACGAGTTAATGCATTCTCAACTCGATGAACTCGACCCAACATGACCTATTATTTTACTAATAAAAAAATTTAAAATATTACAATATTCACATATTTATTTAGCAAAGGAGAATCATTTTATTTGATAGTCACTTTGAGTTTTAGTTTGTTTATTTTTATTATGTAATTCAAATAATTGTTACAGTAGTTTAGGACATGTACTGTATAATTTCATTTGAGACATGTATTTTTCTTGTGAATGTTGGATTTGTGTGGTTAGACTTGTATTTTAAATTGAACATACATTGGATGAGTTGAACTAATTAGGTATTTTATTTTTCTTATTTTCTCTATTTTATTATTTTTTTAAAATTTTTTCGAATATCCAAAATTATATTAATATTTTATTTATTCAAACCGATTACCCAACCTGATTAAGGTTGCATTTGATCACTTTGAAAAAAGATGCAAACCATACCCAACCCGATTATGTTTAATTGGGTTGTGTCATAAATGAGGCCAAACCCAACCTAATCTGGGCCACTTACACCTTTAACGAAAACAAGTTTTTACTGTATTAAATTTTTATGAAAAAATTTAACATAACAGAAATTTGTTTTCATCATGTATTGTAAATTAACACTCCCTCTGTTAATGAATAACACAATGAAAAACAAGTTTTCGTTATGTTAATTTTTTCATAAAAATTTAACACAATGAAAACTTGTTTCTATTATGTAGTGAATTTGAAATACAAGTTGTCTTTTTAAAAAAGTTTACCTTTCAATATCAAATTAATTATGATACTAATTATCTTTTTAATTAAAATTAAATTAATTACGGTACAATTTACCTTTTTGGATAATAATCAAATTAATTATGATTGTATTGTAATTAGAGGTGCTTATGGACCGGTTTTGAGCCAAAAAGTCATCCAATCCAAAGATTAAAACAACTTGCAATTCAGCTTGGATTGCTTTCTTAAAAAAATTTGATCTAATCCAATCCAATCCAATAAAATGTGGTTTGGATTGGATTGGATGATTCAAATTTTACCGACACATCCTTACCAACATTTTAATTTCCTATTACTCTCCAAACATTGAACATTATTTTCAAAATAAGCATAAAGAAAGTACGTCAATCAATTGATTTATTATCCTACAACATGTCCTAAGGAGATAGGAACATATATATTCAAAGTAAAAGCCAAGGAGAACAAAGTATATATAGTTTTGCTTGTTGGATACATGAAAATAATAATAATAAAAATATCGTTGAAACAATAATAAGTAAAATAAAACATATAGAAGTTGCATATAAAATGCGAAATAACGTATGTGTACTAGAAGATATCGATTTAGTTTGGATTGGTTTAGTTTTGCAAACACTAGTCGAAAACTGATCCGAATCGATGGGATATGTAAAAATATGGTCCAAAAAAATTCAAAGAATTTTGGTTTTCTTCATATTTTAATTTTTTTGGATTAGTTTGTGGATTTTATTTTATTTTTGAATTGGATTGGATGTGAACTCCCTAATCATAATTAATTCAATTTTAATTCAAAAAGGTAATTTATATCATAATTAATTCAATTACTATTGAAAAAAGGGTCTTGTATTGTAATTAATATAATTTTAATTAAAAAATGTAAGTTGTATTATAATTAATTGGATTACTATTAAAAAAGCCAAATTTGTTGGAACAAAAGACATATGAAGCGTCTAACCCCTCAAAGTTTTGATGATAGTCAAGGTCATTAAATTTCTGAGTTTATTAACAAGTGTGCTACATGTGCAGAAATATCAATCTTAAGAGGCAAAGGTACATTTCTTTTCTTAGACGCATCCAATTTTTTTTTCTTTTTTTGTAAACTTGGCCTCCAATGCATCAACTAAAAATAAGCATCCATTGGTTTGAGAAAACAAGACGTCCAATGTGCCATTTGTGAACCTCTTGTAATATAGGTTTTCTAAAAAGCGTCTAAGGAAAAAGTCGTCCAAAGCTTTTTATCTTAAACTTCTTTCTTTCGATTAATTTTCAATAAAGCTGAATAAGTTTATTCATTTTCATACATATTGAAACTCATTCCGTATGCTTTTTGATATGCTTCAACGTTTAAATATCTTAGCATTTATTGAAAAGTAGGATATTCTGATGTATAAGTACAGCCACGTGAAAAAGTTAGTCAACTTATCAAGGCTGTAGTACAAAAAGAGAGAAAGAAAGAAGCTATGTGAGAACTAAAGAAGCTATGTTCAGAAAACCAATATTGTGCACTAGACAGTACCTACCTTTTCAGTACAAAACCACTCCAAGACAAGACTATTGCAACTTCTCTCTCCAAGATTCTCGACACGTGCATCAAGCCTTAAACATGAAGGATTTTCCATGCATTTAATGCTTTTTCAAAACGAAAAAATAAAGCTAAAGCCTTCTCTCTAAATGGATATATTCTAAGAGGCTATATAAGCAAGACTTGAAGATAGAAGAGCTATGAACATATGTTGAAAATTACGAACTTGAACAAGCTCTAAAACTCTTGTTGAACGACTTCTATAGCGCTTAAGCTTTCATATTCTTTGCATTGCAAAGTTATTGTATTTTGTGCTTAAGCTTTCATATCCTCACTTTGTAGGTTGAATCTTTGTAAAGACAACCTTGGCATTGTGAAAGCCTGGAGAGGCTTTGTAATAAAGAATACTTGGATTTTTGTGATGTAGGATTGATCATGGTTTGTAAGGCCTAAAGAGGCTGTTGAAGAATACTTGTTGTAACTTGGGTTTGGTTAGTAGAAATCTTTCTAGTAAGAAGGTAATAGATGTAGCTTAGTTGAGTGAACCTGTATAAAAACTTTGTGTGCTTTTCTCTTTCCTTATCCTCACGCGTTTTTAACTGGATGACCTTTTATCTCTTTGTTAAAACGTTTGTGAAAAGTTTTTGAAAATTCACATACACACAATTCAAATCCCTTCTTGTCCTCTTTCAAAATTCTATTGTAATTAATTTAATTTTAATTAAAAAGGTAATTTGTACCATAATTAAATCGATTATTATTAAAAAGAGTAAATTGTATTGTAATTACTTCAATTTCAATTAAGAAAGGTAATTTATATAATAACTAATTTGATATTAAAAGGTAAATTTTTTAAAGAAGACAACTTGTATTTCGAATTAACTACACAAAGGAAACAAGTTTTCGTTGTATAGTTTTTTTCACAAACATTAAACATAACGAAAACTCGCTTCTATTATGTTGTTCATTAACACAGGGGTTGTCAATTTATAATATATAACGAAAACAAGCTTTTGTTGTGTTAATTATTTTTCAAAAAAATTAACACAACAAAAACTTGTTGTGTTGTGTACTATGTATTGACACCCATTTCTCAACTTACTACCCAACGAAAATATGTTTATATTGTGTAATATACACAATCAAAACATGCTTCCATGAAGGATAATTTTGTAAAAACAAAAAAAAAGTAAAAAAGTTGGGAGTGGAAAGATGAAATTGGGTGTGAGATTAACAACTCCTTATATGAACTCATAATCATATATATAGTACTAGTTCGGTTTTTCCATTTTTATGATGTTTCAAAATCTTGTACCAATCTTTCTATCATAGTGAATCTACTTCTCCTTTGCCCATAATCTATGTGTTCTTTTTCTCTATTTTTGTTATCTTTGTTACCCATTACTCTACCAAAGTGGTAACAAAGCACCTCAATTTGATTTATTATTGATAATGACTATTGTGAAGTACAACATTCTATTATTGGATCACAACACCAAATTTTCATTATGACAAGTTAAGATGTCGGTTATTGCACAAATATTGATTTGGATGATGCACAATTTGGATTTTCACTTTTCAATATAAATGGAATTCTTGTCCGTAATTAATTAAAAATTGAAAGAAATGAAGCGAGATAAATATTAAATGACATGTTAAAATAAAATGGGAATGTAAATATGTCTTGTATTTGTAGCCTATAGGTGCTACAAGCTATCAACTGAAATAAATAAGTACAAGACAAAAAATAGGATGTCCAAAAGAATGATAATCAAAATACAATACAACACAAATAGTATTTGTAACACCCTATACACACTCTCTCACACACACATATCTTTTGTTACATTCATGATGTCAATATGCTAATCTAACAATCATAGTCAAAATAATAATATTTTTTCCTAAATTAACAAGATATTCATTGTTGACTTAAATATACATGAATATAATACACACTTTACCTTAGAATGATCATAACAAGAAGCATACATAATACTTACATCCTAGTTTGTCAAAATAACAGTAAACATATATACGAACCAGTGTCTAGCCAAAAATACTGATCAATCGCTCCATGCAAGGAGCTATGAACATTAGTAAATTTAGCTTTAGTACTGATTATCAAAAAGAAGAAACCAACATCACTAGTTGGTCAAAAGTTGGTAAACTTATCTACTAATTTCCAAACGATGTTGGAATCTCCATATTAGAGTCTTCTTCATCTTTGCTCCATTCGGGGGTAGGTTCCTTCCTGGCTTCCTATTGATATTGCTTGTCCTAGGCTTTCCTTCCCCTAATTATGTATGGTATGCTAATAGTCCTGGCTCTTCGCGTGCAGTACACCCTCAGTGGTGCACTCAACTCGGAATTTGAAAAACTTGCCACATGCTTGGCTTAGAGTGCATAAATAGGTATGATATGAAAATCTAAAGTTTTCTTTAATCTTGAAGGATGTAATAGAAGGAGGCTCAAACATAAGGGTGGGCAGTTTGCTATAGATCGCCATAAAGGAAGGGGTGTCACCTTCCATTCTTCCTCAAAATGACATTGAAGTTCAATGTTAGTAGTAGTTAGAGGATCCATCGTCTAAAAATAATCATAAATAAAACCATGCACAAAAAGGAAAAAAAAAAGGGAGTAAGGTTCTAACTAAGGCATTGGTACAATAATAAACAAACAAGAGCCTAATCTTATAGACAATCATAACAAAAGTATAATAAATCAATATCACAAATAATAATCAATTATGAATACATAGATGTTGAGTCATCTCTATGAAAAACCTTCCAATAGAGTTGTATAATTAGGAGCTCATAATCCACCAACCTACATGCACAAAATCAATATTCAACGTAATTAGAATAAGAATAATATTAGGTGATTTATCAACCAAAGCTAGAATGAGAATAGCATTTAGTCATAACTTGTACGTGGCAGTATACTACATTGATTGTGGCTAACTTATAGTGATTCATCAATAGTGTTAATGCATAAATCGCCTTTACCACGGCTAAGAGTCACAATCCTTTGACCACTTGTGGAATAATGTGTACTAGATGTCATCGAGGTCTCCTTTGCCTATATACAAGATTCACACCCCATCATAGAGTGTAGCTACTCTAATACTTCAAGCCCCACAATAATGGTATGATAATGTGTTTACAAAATACACAACAGTATACCCTATGTATCATTTCTCCCCTCTTTACTACCAATCATTCTTCAAGGATTTGAATTCAATATCTTATTCTCAATTTTATTAAATTTTATAAGAGAATGTTCATCCTAACTAACTTTTTTAATTTATTTTAAATTTTATGGAATCTCACCTTACACTCAATTTCTCTTAATTATTCTCATTAAGTGATTAGGATTTATTATTTGTAATATTATTATATTTAATAATAATATTTATGTTAGTATCTTATTTATTTATTACTAATTACATTTTAAGAATAGTATTGTATTTAATAAATTATTTATTTGTTTAAAATTTTATACTATACTACTACTATTTTGGCCCAATAATATTGGTTTCTTAAGACCTAATCTTGCACATAGGTCCTCAAACCTTAATCTTCATCCTTCTTTTAAGTGTGCCCCAAGCCACAAAGTCCAATTGTTGTTGTTTTTGTTGTTATAGGTCTTATAATTTCCTAATTAATTATTTCGTTTGTAATTAATTGTCTAGTATGACAACTTTGGATCATTAGTGATTGTTGGGTCTAAATCCAGATTCTTAACTAGCTTTTAAAACTTCCATTTTACTCATATTTATTTTTAGAGGTTTATGGGCTCAAAACCATAGCCCAACCTTTAGTCTCTTATTGCTTTAAGCGTTTACTTCATGGCACATTATATTACCACTCCCTTGTTTGATTCTCATTTGCCTTTTTTTTTTTTCGCAAAAATATCTTTCACGAAAAATAGTTTCCATTGTGTATGATTATGTAACAGAAATTAGTTTTTGTTTTGTATGTATACTAAATACATAATGGAAACTAGTTGTTGTTCATTTTAGTTGAATTACACAATGAAAATCTATTGTGTATTATAGGTTGACACCTCCCATGTCAATTAACTACACAACAGAAATTAACATTATTTTTTTATTTATGTTTAATAAATAATTTAATAGATTAAATGAGTTAACTCATTAAATAAAATATTAATTGATTTGGTTAATTTTGGACCTTAATTTTTTTTTTGTTTTAAATAATTTTAATAGTTGAATAACTTGATAAATAAAAAAAAGAGGCAAAAATATAGATCAAATAAAAAATAAGTTAACATATTCTTACAAAGTAAGTCATTAAGTTTGAAATAATAGAAAATAGAAAAGATGAAATATTATAAAATAAGTAAACATGGGATAAAAAATTATACAATGAAGTCAAAATAATAACACCAAAACATCACTGGTAGATCTTCCTCCTCCGCTAATATGTACATTGATTATAGTGCCTAATTTTGCGAGTGTCAATATAAGCTGCATGAAGGTATAAACGTCGATGCCCTCAGTAATCATCCTCAAATTGAGCATGGCGTTAGCCTCTTAAGCAATCCTCTCAATATAAATAAGTACTATATGTTGTTCTAGGTAGGTCTAATCAAGAATCATGATCAACCATAAAGACAAACTTGTATGCCCACAATACACACAAACTTGTATGCCCACGATACGAACCTTGACCATTCTCTAACTCATAAAGCATAATCAAAAATAAAGAAAAAGCCTGAGATGTGTGATAGTCACAGTGTCCTCATTGCGTGATGCATAAGTCTCTCAAGATATAACAGGTTCATCCCATCTTAATCGGAGCATTAGAACTGATAAGCACGAATAAAAGATAAAGAAACCCAAAAAAAGAAGAAGGGAAAAAATTTCAATGTAGAAAAGAGAAAAAAAAAAAAGGGCACCCTTTTTATAGTTTAAAAAGGTTAGATTATTTCCAGTAAGTTGAAAATAAATCAGTATAATAATGTTAATTAACTAGAAACAATCATTAATAAATATATTTAAAAGAGGTAATAAAGTCAATTAAAACAAACTTTGCTATAACTTAAAACGGGTGATAAGGCTTGTTAAAATATGACATTAATGTCATTAACACGAAAATAATTCAAAATTAAAAATGATAACTTAGAAATGTCATATTTTTAGATTAATTTGAAAATGATCTTTTAAGATAATTAGTAATAGATATTTTTATTTTGAAATATTCAATCAAAATATATAACACTGTGCAGGTTTGATTGCTGTTTAATAGGGGAGATATACGTGCAGTATCCTCAATATAAGAGCCAATGGCCAAAAAATGCTCATATATTCATACTTGTAAAACCATTAACATAATTAATTGTTGTCAAAAAAAATCCAAAGAATATATATATATAATTTGGTACATATAATCAATAAGTATTTTTTTTATTATATGAAAATTTATAAATACAAGTAAACTATAAATTTTAAGAAGTTTAATTTAATTGATAAAAATTATTTTATTGATAATAAAAAGTATATATTGAAATATAAAAATAAAAAAATTTGTTCAATTAATAAAATGTTTTCAATGACAATGTATAAATATCTTATTATGTTTAATGTTAATTTGAAGAAAGTTATTTGTATATTAATTAAAAATATGGAATTTAAAATTATTTTTATAACTAATTGACGAAATATTATTTTAATTCGATATAAAAATTCATAAAATATGTGTTATAAAATAAAAATATATTTGTAAAAGTAAGAATTATAACAAATATAGAAATTATTATATTATAAAAAACAAAGACTTAAATTTATTATTCTTTTTTTATACATATTAAATTTATTATTCTAATGAGATAGATATGAACAAAGATTAATAGTTGTTAACTTGTTCAATCGGGGGTGGTCTGTTGGCTCACTGACCAATTCGCGAGTCTTTTGAGAACTAATTATTAAAATAGAATTATTTGAAACTAATTATCGAAAAAAAATATTATTTTGGAATAATTGATGATTATTTTTTCACGGTCACAAAAAAGTTGTCAGAAATTATTCTAACGGTCATTTTTGACAGTCTAAAAAAGCTATTAGAGGTCATTCCCTGATAGTTTTTTTTTTTTTTTGAATCTGTCAGTAATTTTAAAACTACCCTTATCAAATATTAGTTTTAAAATAACTTCATTTTAATAATTAGCTTTGAAAAACTCCAAATTAATCAATCACCCAAGATTTGTTTCACCACAGCACGGGGAAGCGTTTTTTTTCGTGGGAGAACAAAGTTGAATTTGGATTTTCACCAGTAATAAGGGAATGCTTTACCCTAAATTAAGTATTGTAGATTGAACGTCTAACCCTTTACCGATAGATATTTTATTTTTTAATAACAATATTTGAACGTATTTTTTACTATAATTTTTATATTTTAAAAATAAAACATATTTAACTAAATTTATCTAAATAATTAAGAAGAATAAAAAACATAAATAAAAAAAATGAGATGTATAACCTAAGAGAAGTCATCTAATTCAATGAAAAACACAATAACTTTTAAAAATTATGAAGATTCAATTTTATAATATATAAGAATGAATGTACAATTAACTTTATAAGATTATCTTTTGTTTTGGTTAGGAGTAAAAGGATAGATTACTTTAATTTATATTAGCTATCAAAATTTCATGATATGTCTAGAATTTCAAATGACAAGTAATGATTCAAACAAGATTGCGCAGAGTATTAATCCATGTACAGTATGACAACCAAATAAGATTACCAATTAATAAGCATGACAACTAAATACGATTACTAATTAATAATGATGACTATTGACTCTAAATGTTATCCATGTAATATAATAGAAGTTAAGTTAAACTAAGTTTTAGTTAGTCTCCCATGCCGAGAACTAGATATTTTTAACATGAAGTTTGTAGGACTAGATATCTGTGAGTGGTTTGATAATGATCTAATAACGAATGACTTGATAAACTCAATAATAATCACTAGGATAAACTCTAATATCATATTAGAAAATGAGTTTGGGTCTAACTCAACCTCAAAAACTAGCTTAAGAGGTAAGGGTGTCCGCCATTTATATATAATATTTAAGTCATATCACTAGTCAATGTGAGATCTCCAACATTAGAGTTAAGGGTATTCATTGGATCGAATTGACATGATGAACCCGACAATCCAAACTAAACCAATTAAATTGGTTAAGATTAGTTTGGGTAATTGATTCTTTTTACATGAAATCCAAATCAAATCAATAATAATTGGTACAGTTATCAAATTTATCTTTTTTTTTAACCGGAACTAACCTAATAACCCGATCAATTTTTTTAACTTTATGATCTTATATAGTGTTACTAAATGTCTTAATTTGATCATATTTATTATGTAATTTTTTTACCATATTTTGAGTAAAAAAATTAATGAGATATATAAATTGATAACTATAGAAAAAATTAAATATTAAATAAAATAAATATTTTGTCATTAGAAAACAAGAAATATTTTACCTTATATCAAAAATTTATATAATGTAGATAATAATTGAAGTAAAAGCTTGAAAAAATAAAATAATTTATTGTTTTATCATAACCTGATGATCTGAACCAAACTAACCCGATGTTAATCGGAATGGTTCGATTTGGATTGACTATTTTTTTTTTCAAAACTCAAACTAATTAAATATGATTAGTTTTGATTTAATTTTATCCTAAACCCAAACTAATCTAACTCATAAATAACCCTAATTAGAGTGACGATATATTGACATTCCAGTAACATTTATTATTTTTCTCTATCGTTCTTTTCTTATTACATTATATTACTCATTTTACCTACACTTCTATCTCTCTCTCTTTTCTTCTTTTCTCTCTAATGTCATAAATGTATGATGTGTATTGATTATTTCCGAGAGGTTATACGACTTTGGACAACTAATAAAACAGTATAAAATACTGAACCACGCCTTATGAATGCATGACCTGCTCATTTGAATAAAACACTAGATCATATTCATGAAAAATATAAAGAATAAAACTCATCTTACGTTATGCCTTTGTACTACCACTAAAAAACAATTTAAAATTATGAAAACGTGGTATGCAAGTACCCTTACTTTATTAGTGTATCCCTCCCTCTGCCACGTTTGGTCTATTCAAACCCAGGTAATTAATACTAAAACCTTCATGATTAAATACGATTACTAATTAATAATGATGAATATTGACTTTAAATGTTATCCATTCAATATAATAGAAGTTAAACTGAGTTAAGTTTTAGTTAGTTTCCACTAGGATCGAGGACTTCGTAGTGGGGAAAGTTAGGATAATTTACATAAATAATAATAAATTCCAAAGCGAAAAATAATTAATTTTGAAAGAACAACTACATGCTAAATTGTTAACAAAGCAATTGTCAATAGATAAGATCACAAATTGATTGATGTTATGATGATTACTAGCGTATATATAAGACCTTTTTTTACGTAAATAATACAAAAAAAACATTAATTTTCCAAATATCACACTTTTTCACATTATTTCCTAATTTACTACATATTACTGTTCATGTAAGAAATCTCTCCCTTAGGAGCCAGACCTGGATTTCCTGTAGTCAAGAGAATCCTACATTCACACAATTAGTCACTTCACTATTATTGGATTTGCTTCTCTCACACTTTCAACTCTTGATTTGCATCCCTTAGGAGCCTACTTCTTTCTTGGTTTTTTCATTTTTTTTTCATTTTTGCCCAGTAGAATTTGAGTCCCTAGGACCCGACTTCTAAAGGAGCTTCTATTTTTTTTCTTTTTGAATTTATTAAAATTCTTTATTTTTAAAATTTTGATTATTATTTTAATTATGAGATAATTTTATGAAAAAAAATTAAAATTGTGGTTAAATAATGCATTAAGTGGTTAATTAAAATTTGTACAATAAAAGAAAACATTAATTAAGAAGATTTAATTAATTAGATTTATTTAATCAATTAAGTTAATTAATATGTTTATTATGTATGTTAGTTTAGCTAAATTAACATAAATAATATTCACAAATGTAATTAAAGTAATTGATTGTTATTAAATTAGATAAACATTACAATAGACAAGGTGCTTAATCTCCATAATGGTATCTAATTTCACACAATGGAGAATTTCGACAAATTTGTCTACGTTGTCGCTTTTGATTTTCCTCATAATCAACAATTAGCTGTGTCGCAACCGGAGTTACAATCGGACGGCGAAAAAGAAATAAAAATCAGAAGAGCCACCACCAAAGTTTATTAAGGAAAACCTTGGAAAAAACCTTCAAATGAATATGGTCTTTGAAACCAAATATAGGTTCAGGAGTTAGTTACGTGTAGGGAAGATATTAACACCCTACAACATTTGTCATAAAGACGATTATCCCTAATTAAATGTGCAAAATGGATAGCTTCTAAAACATTTTATTTTACCCCTTAAAGAAAAGAAAATATATTTACAAATTTTATTATTTTTATCAAAAGAATTTTAATTAAGAAGATAATATTTTATTTTTGGAAAGACATTAATTTTTTTATTTTTGAGATCGACAGGAGTGGATTCCTGCTCCTACGTATCCTCAAATGTAATGAAGAATCAGACTTACATAGTTCTTTGGGTAAAAAATCGTTTTGGTTGATATTTTTTATTTTTATTATTTAATTATATTTATTTTATTTTTTAGTATGGTAAAAAATACTTAATAACCAAATTAGAAGTGCATCTAAAGTGGTTATCAATATATCTTTTAAGATTTCATAACAGTCAAATAGAAAGTGCATCCAAAGTGACTATTTAAAATCTTTTTAAAAAGAGAAAGTTTAATATCGTAAAACCCTCAATATTGTAAAAAGATTTAATAATTTTGTTCTATTTTCATTGTAAAGACATACTCAATAACCAAATTAGAAATGCATCCAAAGTGGTTATCAATATACCTTTAAAAATTCTAATAGTCAAATAGGAAGTGCATCCTAAATAATTATCACTAGAAGCTTTATTATTTAAGACATATTTTATTATTTTATATTATTATTTTATTTTATTATATATTAATATTATAATTATAATGGAAGATGCGTTATCGTAAACAAAAACATCCGTGTTGCACTTTTACCTCCTGATACTATCCTATACAAAGTGCCATTATTGATATTATATTATTATTTGTTATCATAATTATTATTATCAAATGCATTACACGAATAAGCATTTAAATTATCTGAACGTACAGCTACGTTAATTGCATTTTTACCTTCCTAGGGGAATAAGGTTTAATAGCAGTAAAAAGCAAATCTAATAATTGAAGTGCTACACACTATGTGCATACTAGCCGAGTGGAAGGGATATTGGGCCAAGCCCGGTTTTGTCTTCGAAAAGGAGAGAAGGACGGATTTTGGTTACACAGATTCCAGAAGCTTCGTGTCTTCTTCTCTGTTGCTACGGATCTAGCGACCATGGGTGACGGAAACGAGGTCAGGTTGCGTTCGCGCTACTTTTCTCTACGCCATCGTTCAAATCCAAAGATGAGATCCTGTTTTTCGCCACGCTGTGCACGACAAAATCGTCTGGTAGCTGCCGGAAATCGCCGCGGTGCTCACCGTCCGAGCTACCGCTACCTTCGACGGCGAAGATCAGCTGGTAATATTCCAGCACGTTATCAGAATTCGTGTCCGAGTCGCCTCCGTTTTCGTTTTCTTCGACAAAGTCCAAGGCGCTGCCGTTCATTTTTGTAGCTTGAAGGTGAAAAGTGAAGAAGACAAAGAACGAAGAGAAGAAGATGCGTGTGCTTATTCTTTTATCACTGGTTCATTTACAGGAGGTGAAATCGGTGTGTGCATGTGAAGAAAAAGAGATGTGTGTGCGATGTGTGAATTGTAGAACCCGATGGCTGAATCTATGTCGTAGTAATGGCGTTGCGGGATTTCTACAGAGGACCAAAGTGATTTTTCTTTTCCGCTTTAAGGTGTCTTGAGCAAAATTTTATCCATATACAATTCTCAAAAGCTAATCAAAAATCAAACCAAATTTTCATTCATACGTGAAGTCTAATCAAAATAGATAGATAAACAACCAAACTCAGTTAAGGAAACTCATATACAATTCGAAAAATGAAACCAACCAAAGAGATAATTTTATTCCCAAGCTAATTATGCTATTAGAATATTATATGGTAAAAGATGAAGAATAGGACCTTCGAGGGTTTGGCAACAAGAAGAATCTGTATCTTCAAATGAAGAGCAACGTGAGAGTATAAGAAACAACTAAAAAAAACCTCAGTCTTTTCTCTTCTTTCTTCTTTGACCTCAAGCACTTTTCAGCATTTGATATTTTTGGTGACGTGAGTCTACGAGAGTGAGGGATGTGAGAATAGCTTAGAGCTTTTTTTTGAAAATCCCAAAAAGTCCCCGGTGGCTCTCTTCAAAGGGCTATATATAGCCTATTATTTAGACTTCTCTAAGAAGCCTTCTTTTGGTTCCTTCCGCTCCATGTTTCCTTTTTTCCTTTTTCATGATAATGGGTCTTGGGTCCAGTTCTTTCGTTTTATTGTGTAGGCCCAGTAACTTAAAAACCGATATTTATTTTATCCACCTTTTTTATCTTGATTTAAAAAGGAAACACTTACTCTTTATTATATTTTCCTTTTTTTTTATTCAGATCTAAAAAATTTATTTAATTAACTTTTATTTAATATTATGGTTTTTTTAGTTTTGGAATTGTTTTTCTTCCTTTTCCTTTATTTAAAAGGATTATGGGCCCAATGCATGTCTAGCCCAATAAACGTAAAACGAAATGTGTTATTATTATTATTTTTATTATTATGTTTTCATCTTTATTTATTGCATGGACTGCCCAGATAAAATTGGATATTCACAAGCTGATCTAGATGCACAACTTCATCTAAGTTAAGATTTAAATTTGTCAAAGACTTAAACTTATTACTAATAATTTGTAGGTTTAATTACCTTTTGGTTCCTATAGATGGGTCAACTTTACCTTTTGGTCCCTATAATCATTTAGTTCATATACATGCATTTTTTATATCGGTTTGGTCATTGTCATTTTAAATTGTCACAAATTGAATAAAAAAAAAATCAAAAAATGTCAATTTGGCAGTTTTATACCGTCAAATTTTATTTTGTGACGATATTATTTCATAGAGTTAAGACACACTTGACGGCAGAGACTACAATGATATCGAAAGTGCATGTATAAAGACTAAAACGGATTATTTTTAACTATAGAGATAAAAAAATAAAGTTTGGACAACTATAAATACCAAAAAGGTAATTAAAAATCTAATTTATATAATTGTCGACATATGGTGTTGAACTTTCAGCAACCCGATGGTGAAATAATGGAATGACAATACTTTACATATAAGTATGAGTATTATTTAACGACAATTTCTTTTAATTAATTCTTCTTAGTAAATTTTTTTCTTTATTGTACAAATTTTAATTAACCACTTAATGTTTTATTTAACTACAATTTCAATTTTTTTTCTCATAAATTTACCCCATAATTAAAATAATAATCAAAATTTTAAAAATAAAAAACATTTAATAAATTTAGAAAAAAAAAAATAGAAGTCCCTTAAAAAGTCAGGTCTTGGGAAACCCAATTCTATTGGACAGAAATGAAAAAAATAAATTAGTGAATTAATTTTTTTAATATTTACGTAAAAAATCTTATATATAGTCAATTTAGATTATGGTTTAAAAATTTTAAACGATACGATCGCTCATGTCACATACACGTCATTCACGAATTAGCCAGTGGAGGCGGGAGGGAATTCAGGTCTTGGTCTTGGGTTTCATCTAAGACTCAAATATGCTTTATTTTAGTTTATTGATGTTTTAATATTGTTTGTTGTATTTTTGAATGTACTAAGCAATAAGGTGTACTTGTGCGTAAGCGTTGAAGTCTTCTCCGTTAGTCTCTCTCTCTCTCTCTCTCTTACTCTTAGTAAAGTTACTGTATTCAATAATTCTTGATATATGTTAAATTTTAATAATTCAATCGTTGAATATTTTGATACCAGTATAATAACCCGTGTCCTGTACTAGTAGAGTTTATAATTTATGATTTTTTGATAACTTTCAATGATAGCCTCTTGATCAATGATTAAAAAAAAATGCGACTGATATTAAAACCTAATTAATCACCTCTCAAGAGACTACTATTGCCATCGCCTCCACCAACACCACTGCTCCCGCGTCACCACCACCACCATTGCCAGTGATGACGATGATAGTGATAGCGACAGCAGTAGGTGTGGTGGCAACGACGACATGAGGGTAGTGGTGGTGGATAAACGATATCCTATTTAAAATATAAGTAAATATTTATTACTATATAATATACTAACAATTTTTAATTTATGAGAAATTTGATATATGTGATAAAAAAAATAATATAAAATGTTTTACGAGTTGGTTTGTTTAATTTTTGTGTGTGTGTACATATGTATACAGAAAAGATCAAATTACACTCATGTAACTTATATCAATTATTATACTATTTAATAATTTTTAATTAAATAATATTATCTTAAAATTCACCATTGAATTAAAAGTTTATTTCATATAGATCATATTTATAAAATTTTATATTAATAAAAAATTATTTAATATTTTATTCAAGTACATCAAATTTAATGTCATTTTGACTTTTAAAATATATAAAATGCAAATAATTTGATTTTTTTTTATTATTATTCAATTTTGAAAAAAGTTAATACAAAAAATTAATGTAATATATTGTTATAATTTAAGGGTTACATTGAAAAAATTGTATTCTATATAATATTATTGATAAAGTAATAGTTATTATAAAATACACTAATATAATACTTAGTATGATTGACTTAGTGGTGAGAGGTTTGATAATATACATGAAGTCATAGGTTCTAACCTTAGTGTCACCGTTGTAAAAAGAAATTACACTAATATAATTTAATCATGAAGGTTTTAGTATTAATTACCTGAGTTTAAATAGACCAAACGTGGCAGAGAGAGGGATACACTAATATAATTACACTAATAAAATAATGGTGCTTGCATACCATGTTTTCATAATTATAAACTGTTTTGTAGTAGTTGTACAAAGGCATAACGTAAGATGAATTTTATTCTTTTTATATTTTTCATGAATATGATCTATATATGCTTTATTCAAATGAGCAGGTAATGCGTTCATAAGTAGTTCAGTATTTTATACTGTTATATCAGTTGTTCAAAGACATATAACCTCTCGGAAAATACTCAGTGCACATACACTTATGACATCTAGAGAGAGGGAAAAAAAAAATAGAGAGAAGTGTCTGTAAGATGAATAATATAATGTGATAAAAAAAGAATGATAAAAAAATGATAAATGTCAATGGAATGTCAGTATATCATTACTCTAATTAGGGTTATTTATGAGATAAAATTAAATCCAACCTTATTATATTTAATTGGTTTAGGTTTTGAGAAAAAAAAATAGCCAATCCAAATCGAATCATTCTAATTAACATCAAATTGGTTTAGTTCATATTATCGAGTTATGATAAAACAATCAATTATTATATTTTTCAAGTTTTTACTCCTAATTATTGTCTACTTTATATAAATTTTTAATTTTATGTGAATTTATGGTAAAAATATTTCTTGTTCTTTAATGACTAAATATTTATTTTATTTAATATTTATTTTTTATAGTTATCACTTTATATATCTCGTTACTTTTTTTACTCAAAATATGATAAAAAAAATTATATAATAAATATGACCAAATTAAGACATTTAGTAATACTATATAAGATCATAAAAAAATTAAAATGAATGAAGAACAAAAAAGACAAAAATAAAATAAAGAAAATACCAAAATCTAAGATATATTAATCTAAAAAGTTAAAAAAAAATTAATCGAGTCTTTAGGTTGGTTCAGGTTGAAAAAAGAAAAATATGAGAATCGAACCAATTATAAGTAGTTTAGTTTGAATTTAAAGTGAAAAGAATCAATTATCCAAACTAATCCTAAACATTTTAGTTGCGTTGGTTTGGATTGTCAAGTTTATCGAGTCAATCCAATCTGATGAATACCCTTAATTCTAATGTTGGAGATCTCTTATTGATAAGTGATATGACCAAAATAGTATATGTAAGTAGTGGACAATCCTCACCTCTTGAACTGATTTTTGGGATTGAGTTAGACCTAAACTCATTTTCTAATATGAAATTAGAGCCTATCCTAACAACTGTTATTGAGCTTATTAGGTCATCTGTTATCGGATGTTATGAAACTAGTTGCAAATGTCTAATTCTACAAATTTCATGTCCAAAATGTCTAGTTCTTAATATGAAGAGAGTATTTTAGAGATTTCATATCAGCTAATAATATGATTAAAATAATGTATATAAATAAACAATTTTTATCTTTTGATTTGACTTTTGGATTGAGTTAAGCCTAAACTCTTCTCTCGCGTTAGTATTAAGTATTAGTTACCTGCCTTTGACTAGACCAAACGTGGCAGAGGGAGGAATAAAAGAAAATTAATGGGTACCTGCATCCCACGTTTTCATTATTTTTTTAAACTATTTTAGTAGATGTACAAAGGCATAACGTAAGATGAGTTTTATTCTTTTTATATTTTCATGAATATAATTTATGTGTTTTATTTAAATGAGCAGGTATTGCATTCATACGGCGTGACTCATTATTTTATACTGTTTTATTAGTTGTACAAAGTCATATAACCCCTCTCTCTCTAGTATTCAGGGCATAGTCTACAAATTTTGAGACTTCTGGGAAAATTTTATATTTAAGTCTTATTTTAATATAATTTATTAATTTTTATTTTATTTTTCAATTTTTTGAACTATAAAATTGTCAATTAAATTTTAATAATTATGCAATTTCAACATCTAATTTAATTACTATCTTATAATATAGTTGATTTCAAATTAAATCTAAAAAAGTTTTAATTTTGATTTTTTTTACAATGACAATAATTACGAGTATTATTAATAATATTTTATAAAATTACATGCATTTAAAAAAACTAATTTTTAATATATTTTATTATGTCCAATAGGACGTTAATTTCTTTTGATACATTTAATTCATGAAAAAGTCAAGACCACTAATATCAAATTAATGCTTAGTAAAATCTAACTTTGTTTCAAGATTAATACAATATTTCTTTTATTTTCTTTTAAAAATTTTAACTATTGGAATTCAAACAAAAAAATTTAAATTGATTTTATATTTTAAAATTTGCTCAAATAAGTTCTGAATAAAATAAAATAAAATAATTTGATATGGATATATAATAATCAAAACTAAAAGATTTTTTTTTTCTGTATAAGAAGCAAAAGAATTAATTTGTAACTGAATGTGTACCATTAGTTTTTTTTTTTTTAATTACCGAAAGAAGATAGGTATTTCGTACAAAGATTTTAAAGTACTAATTAATACGAAGACGCGATAACAGTGATGTTGTTTATTGAAAATATATTAAAATCGAAATAAATGAAAATCGCAATGAATCTACCGGTGGATTTGTATTTGTCACTTTTCCTTCAAACAATTTTGTGTTTTTTTATCATTTCCCTTGCCGAAATGAGTAGGGATGTCAACGGCGAGATGAGCATGGATAGTGGTTACCTGCGTCCATTGGATAAAACTCATATTCGTCCTCGCTCCGTTATTAACACAGGTACTCGTTAAGCAGATACTTGCAAATATTTAGTTCCTAAAAAATAAAATAATAAATAAATAAATAACAAATTTATTTTGTTTGTTGGGGACAATCATAAAGTTCTACAAATATCACTTTAAATTTAAATTAAAGAGTTGTTGGTTAAAATAATCACTTTGAACATAGATTTTAATTATTCTAACAATTTTTCTAAAAAAAAAGCTTAAAAGCTCACAAATTTATGTTTTTTTTTTCCTCTCGTAATATAATTGTATAAGATTTCTTCCATAATGAATAATCGTTTTGCAAATTTTGGATAAATTTTAAGTAATTTTATCTATATTAATATATAAGAGTCTTTAAGTAAATATATAATTGCGGATAAAGGATATCTGTGAATATAAGTACCATGATATCCATACCCGCCCAGTTAATAAACGAATAGCAGATATACTCGTTTAAAGTATCTGTAGATACTCATTTAAATACTCATTTTCTACTCATGGTAGATTTTATCCGCAAATATTCATGGGTGCAGATTTTTTTGTCATCTCTAGAAACGAGGTGCATTTTGAAAAATTACCTAAAATAAGTTGTAAGTAACTACATTTACGACTTTAACAATTAAATATATTTATTTTTTACAAAAGTTGTGAGTATAAATGTATAATCACAACTTTGATTTTTTATATTTTAAAAATAAAATCGTAACATTATACATGAACTTTTTTTGTGATGAGGGACTAAAAAATAAAACTTGCTATATTTTAAAAAAGTCTTGGCGGATAAAAAAAGAGATCAAAAGTGCTTGAAAAATTTATGAGGGACTAAAAAATAAAACTCGTTGTATTTAAAGAAACTAAAAATATATTTAAATCAAATACCTAATAGTATTTTAAGAAATTAACATTTCACATATTAGGTAAAAATATACTAAAAAAAGTAATAATTATCAACATGTTGATTTGAGTGGAATTAGACTTAGATCTCTTAAACATAGTCTCGAGCTCAAGCCTTGGACAAAAAAAAGTGGACAAAAAGGAAGATCTCACTAAATGTAGCCAGCTAAATTATCCGACATAAATTAGTCATCGACAAAACTGATAAATAATTTACACTTATAACATGGTGATCCCCCAAAATGTAATAATTGCATGATGACATGTTTAAGCATATGTTTGGTTTCCTCTTTACTAAAAAAGATGTGTGTAAAATACACATTTCCTTCATCCCATTTTGTTTAACGTTTTGGCATATAAGACTTAAGAAATTTAATTAATATTTTAGATTTCATAAAAAATATTATGTAATTTTTTAATATCTCTCTTATCTTTTATATTAATTAGATTCTCTCTAATTCTTTTTTATTTTCCCACTTCAAAATAAATGGTTAAGGATATAATAAAAAAAGAATATATATATATATATATAATACTTCATAGATATTGTAAAATAACTATCAAAATAAAATAATTCTTTTTACTAAATCGTCAAACAAAACAATACTGAGAGAGTAACGTTTAGAAATTACAATGAATAGCTTCTCATTTGGATGGAGATGTGACGTAGTATATGTAGGTTCCAAATTGGATTTAAAATCCCCAGAGTATAATAGTAAAAGATAAATGTTATTTGTATAACAATTTACACAATATTTTATACAACAACACCTTTTTAGATATATCTATCTGCTATACATCATTTATTGTATTTTATAATAATAGAGAGAGATAGACACAAAAAATATTGTTATACAAATTATTGTATAAATTATTATATGTGTATCACATTTCAAAATAAAATTCATTCTGGTAAACAATAATAGCATGGTAGCATTTTTAAGTAAAAAAAATTAAAATTCGTTGAGGAGCATTAATATAAAGTTAATTATAAACAGTTTTACAATATACAACACAGCAGTTTTTTATTATAATTTTTATTTTTTAAATAACAAAATGATACAAAATATATTTAAATAAAAAAGAAAAGAAAACATAATAATATGATGTAAAAATAACAGAACATATTATTTTTTTCCTTATATGTATAAGTCGTAGGACATTTGTGATGCTCGTCTGTGATTTGTGAGTCATTCAGTGAAAGCTCGTAGTCCCAATACTCTGTTTGCAGTGTTTTACAATCATGGCAAATGATGGTGCAGTGTCTGAAACCAAGTGTACGTATGACGTTTTCCTTAGTTTTAGGGGCGAGGATACCCGTTACACGTTTACTTGTCATCTCTACGATGCTTTGTGCCGGAAGAGAATTATCACCTACATGGATAATGAGGAGCTGAAGGTTGGAGATCAACTTGGTCCTACGCTTCTTAAAGCCATTGAAGAATCAAGGATCTCAATTGTTGTTTTTTCTCAAAACTATGCAGCCTCTTCATGGTGCCTTGATGAACTTGTCAAGATCCACGAGTGTGTGAAGTCAAAAAACCAGCTCGTTTGCCCCATCTTCTACAGATTGAATCCCTCAGATGTGCGGCATCAGAAAGGAAGTTATGGTGACGCCATGACTAAGCACGAAACAAGGTTTGGGAAAGACCCGGAGAAGGTGAAGAAATGGAGGTCAGCCTTGTCTGACATAGCCAACTCGAAAGGACAACATTTGACATCTGAACAAGGGTAAGTAAATATATACTTCCGTTATTTTCTCTTCAAGTTATGAAATATTTGCTACTTGTTAATTTAAGGCCAAGGATGATTGTTCCTATTGCCATTTGTGGCGTGTCTTCGGCTATACATACACTTTTCCTCATCAACTTTTCACAAATAGATGTGAAACACTGAAGGAAGTCTTTTAATTATAATTTCTGCAATATCTGTAAATTATAAATCTCCTCTGTTAAGCTTTCACTATTTTTAACTTGGTGTACTTCTGATTTCGGAATCTCGTGATAATAGTCTGATAATATGTACTTCTGCAGGTTAGTAAATTTCTTTCTCCTTTTTAATTTTATCTTTTCTTATAGGCATTTCTGTGTATGATTACTTATTATTGGCTGATAAATTTTATTTCTGCTCATATTTTTTACCATATTTTAGAATATTGTTATTTGAATATCAAAATTTTAAACATCGTAGTTTATACATTTATCTTTATATCACTTAATTCTTATTCTTTTCATATACACAGATTTTAAAAATGCTTCACAAAAATTAAACACACAATAATTAAAGAGTTTAATAGACATAAACTATTAGTGTAAAAAATTTTATACTATTAATTAATTAAATTTTTTTAATATGACTTTTAAGGTAATTATTATAGTAATTTGTTATTAGATAATAATGTAAATTTTTTTGAGTGTAGGTGCATATATTATTTATTCATAATTAAATGTTAAGGATAATACATCAGTAGGTTCCTAAACTTTTGGACAATTTTTAATTAGGTCTTTATACTATAAAAATTTGTAATTAAGTCCTTAATCTTTCAAATTTTTTTAAATTGGGTCTTTGGCGTTAAATTGTTGTGAATATTCCGTTAAGTTGGACGAAATATTCCTTGGTAAGGACTCAATTAAAAAAAATAGTATAGGGACTTAATTAACAATTATCTAAAAATTCAGGGACCTACTCAATAGTTTAACTTTATTTTTATTTTTTTATCTTGATTTTTCCTTTTTTTATTTTAGAAAAAGGAAAACTTATAGAAAAAGGCAGAGAACATCTTTCAATATTCAAATGTTGTTGTATTATTATTCTGTAACTCTAATTTTTAAAAATCTTGAATTTTAGATACCGTATTTTTAATTATGAAATTTTAGTCCCCCAAATTTTAAAAATCTTCAATTTTGGCTCAACCGTTAAATGTTTATCTATAGAGTGTTAATGTCTTAACGTTGACTATGACGTAATATTAGTTTGTTAAATATTATCTACCACATATTCGTCTAATGCCACATCATAGTTAATGTTGAACCAAAATTGCATATTTTTAAAATTTGGAAGACTAAAATCGCAAAATTAAAAAGAGGTGCAAAGTATTTACTGGTTTTGTCGATGACTAATATCTGTCGAAAATTTTGGCTAACTACTTTTAATGAACTATCTTCTCCCAACCAAATTTTTTTCATCCACAAAGTTCAAACTCAAGACCTTATTGGACTAACATAATGCTAGTAAATTAAAAGTTAAACTATTGAGTAGACTCCTAAATTTTTAGACAATTTTTAATTAGATTAATGTACTATTTTTTTTAATTGAGTCCTTAATTTTTTGAATTTTTTTTAATTTGGTCCCTGGGGTAAATGACAATAAGAAGGAAGTTAACCCCATGGATCCAATTAAAAAAATTTAATAAATTAAAGACTTAATTATAATTTTTTATAATATAAGGATCTAATTAAAAATTACCTAAAAGTTTAGAGATACTTATGTGTTATCCCTTAAATGTTATACTAAAATTGTTGTCCAAAAACCTTGGCTTATTATATAAGTTGTATTAGTTCAGGAAAGGAATCCCTATTAATAAAAACAAAATATAATTTGGCGAAATCAATTTGATGATTAATTTAAGAGCATTGTTTTTTCAGGAGGGACGAGTCCCAGATTATTGATGATCTTGTAAGCAAGATTTTCAATGTAGTATCTCCTAAAGATTTATCTAGGGATAAGCATATAGTTGGACGGAAGTATCGAGTTAAAGAATTGAAGTCACTTCTAGATCTTGAGTCTCCTAATATCACTTGCCTGTTAGGGATTCATGGAACAGCTGGAATTGGCAAAACCACACTTGCCAAAGCTTTGTACGACTCCATTTACAAGCAGTTTGAGGTTTCATGTTTTCTTTCAGATATTAGAGAAACCTCAAATCAATTTAAGGGCCTAGAACTTCTGCAACAAAGGCTTCTGTCAGAGATACTCGAGGTCAGCAAAATTCAGTTGAGAAGTATTGAAGAAGGAACCAGAACAATAAAAAGTAGATTTGGTTTAAAAAGAGTTCTTATAGTTCTCGACGATGTTGATGACATTAAACAGTTGGATAATTTGGCAGGGGGACGTGATTGGTTTGGTCCTGGGAGCAGGATCATCATAACAACGAGAGATACACATTTGCTAGATCTTGGTGGGGTCGAAAAGAGACATGAAGTGAGATTGCTAAACGACCAACAGTCTCTGGAGCTCTTTTGTCAGAGAGCCTTTAGAAAGAGCTGTCCTGAATCAAACTATGAAGAGCTGTCCAATCGTGCAATGCGATGTTGCAAAGGCCTTCCATTGGCCTTAGAAGTACTAGGCTCTCATATGGTTGGAAAAGATAAGGATGGATGGAAGGATGCATTGGATAGATATGAAAAGAGTCCACATAAAGATGTTCAAAAAGTTCTTAGAATAAGCTATGATAGTCTGCACCCCGGTGAAAAGAATATTTTTCTCGACGTTGCTTGCTTCTTCAAAGGGCAGAGATTGGAATATGTAAAAAGAGTACTATATGCGTGTGGTGACTTCGGCTCAGGAGATGGTATTACAACATTAGTTAATAAATCACTTTTAACTATTGACCATGATTGCTTAGGGATGCATGACCTTATACAAGGCATGGGTAGAGAGATTGTTAAGGAGGAAGCGGGTAATGAAGTTGGTGAATGCAGCAGATTATGGCATCATGAAGATGTTCTTCAAGTACTAGCTGATAATAATGTAACAATGTTGTCAACTTTCTTTCTTGATTTTTATCATCCTTAAACATTCTAGTTTGTGTTAAAATTATGAATACTCAATTAATGTCACTTATAATTGCTTTAAAGGGAAGTAGCAAAATTCAAGGAATAAAGCTTGATCCCCCTCAAATAGAAGAAATTAATTGTATTGATACTGTATTTGAGAAGATGAAGAATCTCAGAATTCTCGTTGTTCGGAACACAAGCTTTTCACAAGAACCTAATTATCTCCCAAACAACTTAAGGCTACTTGATTGGAAGAATTACCCTTCACAGTCTTTCCCATCAACTTTTTATCCCAGGAAAATTGGGGGATTCAATTTAAGTGGAAGTCCTCTACTCGTACTGGAAAAGCCATTTCAGGTAATTGCTTTTTGTTTTTCATGTTTTATAAAAATATTTAGATTGCTTGATCTTACCAGTTACCAAGTAACTAATCCTAGTTTTTTCACCTCAATTTGTATGCCTATGTTACACTTTTCCTTTATCATTCTTTTTAATAGTGTTAATTACACTTTTCCTTTATCATTCTTTTTAATAGTGTTAATTATCTTATCATTTTAGCCAACCATATATAAAAAGTTTATATTGTGCTAATTACCTTCATCCGAAAACAATTGACATAATTAATTGGTTTATGATGTTTTGCAGAAATTTGACTATTTGACTTACATGAATATCTCCTATTGTCATATGGTTACTGAATTTCCTGATGTGTCTGGGGCCAAGAATTTAAGAGAATTGAGACTTGATCGATGCAAGAAACTGGTTAGCATTCATGAATCAGTTGGATGGCTTGCTAACCTCGTTGTCCTAAGTGCTTCAGGATGCACTCAACTCCAAAGTTTTGTACCAACAATCTATTTGCCATCTCTCGAATACCTTTCCTTCAACTTGTGCCAAAGACTCGCACACTTCCCAGAGATCAGGGGAACGATGGATAAGCCATTAAAGATTAACATGTTAAGCACATCTATTAAGGAGCTTCCAGAATCCATTAAGAAACTAACTGGGCTTAGCTATCTCAAGATGACATGGTGTAGGGGAGTACAACATTTACCAAGTAGCTTACTTATGTTGCCAAGTTTTGTCACATTAAAAATTGGAGGATGTCGTGGACTTCGAGAGTCATTTAGAAGATTCGAAGGAAGCCATTCAGCATGCCCAAAACTAGAGACATTACATTTTGACAATGCTGATCTATCTGACGAAGATGTTCACGTGATTATTTACAATTTTCCTAACTTGAAGGGCTTAAATGTATCATGGAACAATTTTGTGTCTCTCCCAACGCGCCTTATAGAATCTACCAACTTGGCAAGTGGTGGCGTGAGTTCTTGTGGGAAGCTTGAAGAAATTCCAGAACTGCCGTCAAGTGTTCAGAAAGTAAATGCAAGACAGTGCAATTTGTTAACTCCCGAGACATCAAACATCCTATGGTGTCAGGTTTACTAGCACTACTTTTGCTGATATATATTTACATAACGAACAAATATTCTCTAATTAAAAAAAGATAAAATTAATATCTTTGTCATAAGACACCTGTGTGCTATTAGACAAGAACAGAGATAGAGGATAGAAGAGAGAAGATAGAAAGAGATAGAGATTGAATAGAAAAAAGCATACATATGATAGATGATATGATGTAAGAATAAAGAGAGAGAGAGAGAGAAATGAAGAGTATTAATTAGGTATATACACTGAGCAGGTGTCCATATATCATTAATAGAGATAGAAGATAGAAAGACATAGAAACAGAAGAGAAAAAAGTATAATTATGATAGGTAATATGATATAACAAGAAGAGAGATAAAATGAAATCAAGAGTGTCAATTAGGTGTATATATTGTGCAAGTGGGTCCATGTATCATTACTCATCTTAGTCATTAGGAAATCTTTTCTGTGTAGTTCCACAATGTCATTTCCATTCCTTCCATTTTATTTCATTTTTAACAAAAGAAAATAACAAAGTAACTATAATAATAGAACATAAACATAGTTTACAATGAAATTATGAATCATTGTAATTTTGTTTGTGGGATGTGTCACAGGTGCCAAAAGAGATGAAGAGATTAGAAGTCATGATGCCGAAAAGGGAGATTCCAGGATGGTTCCACTATGTTAGCGAGGGAGCGTATCCGGTTTTCAAGGCTCGTGGGAAGTTCCCAGCGGTTGCTTTAGCGTTTGTGTTCGGGGAAGTAGATGCCAAGGATAAGGGACCATTGCCAGTTCACTGGCGAGTTGTTCGCATGCACTCGTTCATTGAGGGTGAACGCAAACGGTACCATGATTTCTTTGTGGACGAGAATCATGCGTTGTTGTGCGACCTACTACTTTTGTTCAGTTTGGAGGAGTGGGACGTAGGTGTTGGATTTGGTAATGATTGGAAGACCATAGAGGTTTACTGTGAAACGGAGTTGACTCTATGTTCATGGGGAGTTTATGTGTACAAGCATGATACTAACATGGAGGATATCCAGTTCACGAGTCATCGTCCCAGTTCCTCTTTGCTTCAATTCATGCAATTAGTGAAAGGAGAAAGAAATAAATAACATAGAAGGTTTGAATTTTCCAGAAATAAGTAGGGGGTTTCTTATAGAGCAGAGAACTCTAGAAGAAAGCGGGCATTTGATAGACAAGCCACCTGGATACTTGGAAAGCTGCCAAGTGTTGCTATGATTCCACGAGGAAGTGATGAGGGTTATGGCTCCAATGGAGGAGGAAGGTACTTCAGGGTTGAATATTGATGACGAGGAGGACAAGGAGGTCATTGCAACGTTGGCGTGGATAGCAAATATAATTAATAGTGATGGGGGAGAGAGCCAAGAGGCTGGTCCTTCAGACGATATGAAGAATATTCAAGCTCAGCATGCTGGTCGAGAAAATAGCGCAGAAGATCTTGAGGATGCTTATGATTTAAAGCATAACATTCCTCAAACTGACACTCACAGTGCTGACCCCACCTGCTTAGCAATATTGTCAATTTTTAAAAAATTGCTCTGCTTCTGCTTTTTCTGACTTTTTGTTAAGTAAGCTCCCTCTCTCTAAGATTTGGTATATGCTATCTGAAGCTCAAGAATCTTAGAATTCTAATTGTTGGGAACACAGTCTTTTTATCTCGGCCAAAATATCTGTGGAATCAATTAAGGCTGCTTGAATGGAGCTGGTGCCCTTCACAAGCTTTCCCAAAAGGTTTTTTATTCTGAAAAAATTGTGTCATTTAATTTACGCAGAAGCCCTCTCGTACTGAAAATTCCATTTCAGATAGAATTTGTATTTTGCCAATACTTGCATGAATATAAAAAATGACAATTTAGCTATACAGTTATTAAAGTAGTTGGTTTCTGTTTTGTTAATATTTGAGCATTTGACTTACTTGACTATCCCCTATTGTGCTGTCACCAAATTTCCTAATGTGTCTGGAGCCAAAAAAACTGAGAGAATTGAGACTTGAAAAATATTCATGTAATTATTCAGAGTTTCTCAAACTTGTAAGATTTAAATGTATCGGCTGACAATTTTGTATCCTTCCCTGCACAGATCAGAGAATCTGTTCACATGACAAGTCTTGATGTGAGTTGTTGCATGGAGCTTAAGGAAATTCCTGAATTGCCGTCAAGTGTTTAGAAAGTAAATGCAAGGCTATGCTATTCTTTAACTTCGAAGACATCAAGGATGTTATTGTCTCAGGCATGCTACTTACTCTCATATTTACACGATGCAGTATATGTGGACAGCATCATGAGCTGGAAACTTTATCAAATCACAGAAAGAAAATTTTTAAAAATGGCTTATAAACGTGGATCAATGAATCAGTGTTATGCTGGTGTTCACATTTAGCACAGACAAGGCCCGCTATAACACATTAACAGATATCCGTTGGAGAGGGTTTATGGCTTCTTGGTGCACCATATTCAGTTTATGATCTTTCTGTCACAAAAAGTATACTTGCACGAGAGTGCTCAAATGTGTCAGCATTGCAAGCATGCTTGAGAGTGACCCAAAATTTGCTTGATTGAGTGGATAAAAACGAAAATATGGAAGATAGATTTATGCTTTTATTTCCTTTGCGCCCATAAATATAAACATACATGAACAAAGTTTACAATCACAATCTAAAACTTTGGTTGTTTCTTCTTTATGGATGTCATAGGTGTGTAAAGAGATTAACAGATTGGGAGTTAAAATGCCCCGACTTCCATTTCTAGATAGAGAAGAAAATAAAGAAGCTCTTGAATGTCGAGGCTGATTCTTTTAGGGATGCTTGGCAAGGAGTTGGTCTGCACTTGTTCATTGAGGGTGAACCTGTAGGTAGATGATCGTACCGTAAATTCAATGTTACGGACTCTCATGCGCAGAAAACTACGCTAAATTAGAAGAATTTTAGATTTTATAATTCTCCCTATGGTTTAAGTTTTTGATGTCTTTTTTACTTTCTTGTTCCCTTAGATTGGAAGTGGCTTTCTCCTTTCTCTGCATTCTCTTTTCTTGAATCTTTGACGGTGAAGGTACATGCCTCTCTGCAGTGGTGCCTATTCTGAAACCAAAAACAATGTGTGCATCCATTATATGCAATTATTTTTAAATAACTGCATTGTCTTTTCTGAAGGAAAAGGGGACTGACTCATTTTAAATTTAAGGCTTAAATATGATTTTTATCTATGTATTTTAGTACTTTTTCATTTTTTGTCTCTGCAATTTTTTTTTTAAATTGTCCCTATAAGTTCAAAACATTTTATTTTTAGTCTTTGTTATCCAACTCTATTATAAAACAAAATGTTAAATAGCTTACGTCACACTGACGTGAGCACATGATACATCAACAAATGACATCATTATATGACATATTTGCACAAATGACACGTCATCATTGCTGCATCAGTAGAAAGTGCCACATTAGCAACATTGTCATGTCAATAATAATGCCATGTGATCATTGTTGTACAGAGATTAAAAATAAAAAAGAAACATTTCCAAGAACTAAAAATGAAAATAAAATAAAATTACAAGGACAAAAGTGAAAAAAAAATTACATTGATTAAAAGAATAAAAAAAGAATTTGTAGGCACAAAAAAATAATTAATCAATCTTTTGCTATATCTTCCAAATATTTTTAACTATTTGCATAATCCTTTGCTATAAAATGTCTATTTTCATTTATCCTAGCAGCCTTCACACCATATACTACATGGCATAACTCATCAGTGACACTACCAGACAAGCACTTGATAATCAATTAAATCAAGTTTCCTTGTGTTGAGAATCATAATTCAAAAATAGACAAAAAAAATTCATATATAATTTTCCTTTCCCATACTTGAAGCTACTAAAAAGAGCACTCATATTTCATAGTAGCTACAACCCATATTTTATTTTAAAAAAATTAATTAAAAATTAATATCAAATAAAAACTTAAATAACAAAAAATATTTTTAAATAATCATGTATTCTCTCAATCTTTCTTCACCTTTTTTTCTCGTTCAACACTATAAAAATCACTCACACATTGCATAAACAGAAAATTCATCTTAATTATCTAAAACTAATATCATTTAACTTTAGTTTTTGTTGGTCCAAACACCCTACATACTAACTTAGATTTTGAGACTTTTATTAAAAAGGATAGATTTAGGTTTTTTAAGAAACATTTTTAAGTAAAAAGACCTAATCTTTATTCACTTAAATTTAATATCACCTAACTATAGTTTTGTTGTCCTAATGGGCAGATTAGGAGAGTGTGCAATGGAGTTGAGAATCATTGAAACCATGCTGCCAAGGCTATAGGCCTCTTGACTGAGTTAGCATTAGCAAAGAAAAGTAGAGATAACACAAGTGTCATTATAGTTGAGCTAAGAGGAATAGTGATTGAGACCTCATTTTGACTAAAACATGTATCTTTTTCCTTCTTTTTTCACTTCTTGACTTGTTGCTTTTGGACTAATATCCACTATGGGTGCACATCCACAATGTCACGAGAGACTAACTACTAAAAAAACTACAGTTTTTGTTGACTTAAACATCCTTCATACTAACCAAGACTTTAAGACTCTTATTAGAAATCACTTAGGTCATTGGTCATTGATCAACAGAGCATGAAAGGTGCAAAGGGAATAACAGTTGTGCGAAGGGAATAACTTTTCTTTTTTTTTACTTGTGGGTATCATCCTCATTTCTTTTCCCTATATTTTATCCAATCAAATAATAAAAATAATTTATTTTTTATTTTTTCTTATATTTTAATTTATCTAAACAAAATGTAACAATATTTTTATTTTTTTTTCATGTTCAAAAATTCAATTATAACTAAATTCTATGTGAATTAATCTTTACCTCCATGAGTTTAATTTGGGCAAACCCAACTCTATATTTGATCAGGTGAAGTCTTTTGAACCTAATACCAATTGTAGTATGTCTCAATTAATTATACATTATAAATTAATTTTAAAATTTTTTTATATTAATTTTAAATTAAATTTATACATTATATAAGGGAATAATTTTTTTTCATTTTTCTTCCTTGTAAATTCTTTTTTTTTTTCGTTTTTAGTCCTTATAAATGTTTTTTTTTTCGTGTTTAGTCCCTTTATAGTAAGCTGATGTGGCAGTGATGATGTGTCATTTGCGCTAACATGTCACGTGATGACATCATCATGCTGTCATTTGCTTATGTGTCACATGCTTACGTCAGCAATTTAACGTTTTGTAACAAGTTGTATAGTAGGGACTAAAAATGAAAAATTTTGAACTTATAAGGATGATTTTGAAAAAAAAAATTACAGGGACAAAAAATGAAAAAAATACTAAAGTGCAGGGACAAAAATTAGATTTAAGCCTAAATTTAACATAATTCACTAACATAAGAACTATTAAACCAAACAATCATCACATTGTGTCATCTTTATTTAATAATAATACATGGAGAACTTATGCTATTTGACACTTCAAAGAGAGACATACAGATATAACATGTGATATGATTTGATAAAGAAAAAAATTAATTACTCATTTGGTCCTATGGTTACAAAAACTTTTTCTTTTAGTCCCTATATTTGAACCAATCAAAATATTTTAGTTTGGATTCAATTGAATTTCCATATTTTTCCTACCAAACCTGAGCCAAACTAACCCAATCAATAATAGGTTGTTTGATTTGAGTCTATCGGGCCCAAAAGGTTAAAAATTGTTTTAAATAATAATTAATAAATAAATACAAAAAATAAAAATAATAATTAAAAAATAAAGTGTCATGTCAACAAATTGGGTCATTGGATTTGTTGGTTAAAAAATAAAAACATGTCAATCGGATCAAAGGTCATTAAGTTTGAACAAATTGGGTTGAGTTCTACTCGAATAACAACAAAATTTGATCAAGGTGTTTAGATCGGTTCGTTTCATGAGCTACCTAAACCTGTGAATAGCCTATGAATAAGTATTAAAATTAATATATAAGAAATAATTTTAATTTGTTTAATAACTTTAAAATAAATCTAAATATTGAAAAGAAAAGTTATGTTAGATTAGTTTTGATCGATAACGTGTTAATTAAATGATTTATCAAATTTGAAAATAACAGAATGAATTGTTATCCATCTATTTCATTATATGAAGCATCTAATATGATCAAAGGATTTTTTTAACAACTAAATAAATTGAATTAGATTTTACATAAATAAACTGGATAAATTATAGATAAATGAATTCCTTTACTGCCCCTAATGCTTCACAACACTGCTAAATTATTTTTAGCTTTTGAAGGAATCAATGACAATTGAGATACAAAACAATGTTTGTTTCACATCACTTTTATACATCTATTTACACTAATTGGAAAGAAGTTTCATTTATTCTATGAGTTTAATGGTCATGCACTGTCAGTGTAAAAAGTTTTATACTGTTAATCAATCAAAAATCACCATTGATATAACTTTTAAAGTATTTATTATAAAAGTCAACAAATTTACAATAAATGATGGTTTGTAATTGGATAACAGTGTAAAGAGTGCATGGCTTGCTTTCTTTTATTCTATTTCTCTGTTACATTATTTGACACTTTATAAGGATGCAATAAAATGGGAAAAAAATTGACATGAAAAAAATAAAGACCAGACATGACACAAAAATCCTATTCACAAGCACACATTTGATTTTAATTTTTATACACTATCAACTAATTAGAAATTATATTAGGTGTGACTTTAAAGATATTTATTATAAAAGTCAACAAATTACCTTACATGACAGCCGGTAATTGGATAGCAATGTAAATTTTTTTAACTCTGTCAATACATTTAAATTAAATTCGGGGTATATTTATCTTGTGTTTTCTCAACTATGATATAGAAAAATTCAATTTAACCAAGTTCGGGATTAGGGTTGAACTTTTATATATACACACATGATGAAGGACAGACAATTTAGTCATAAGCGATGATATGTAGACACTCATAAATATTATATACTCCATCAAAACTTATTATTTCTCTTCCTATATATATATATATATATATATATATATATATATGTATGTATGTATGTATATACATGTATATATATACTCCTCTCTCTTTTTGTCCTTAGGTGTCATCTAGTATTGGGTGTCCATGAATTATTTTCCTTTAGACATAGATAATTTATGTGTTAGTCACTCTGATAAGATAAAGCAGTCTACTTATCTTGCTTTTCTCGTATTGAGCCTTGTTGTAGTAGACATGTTTTCCTTTTTAGTACTAACAAATACACTGACGTTCTCTCTTTTTGGTAGATAGATGTATCTTTTTAGAGGAGGGTACATTAACATCTTTTTTGAGAAAGTAGATATATGGACTTCAAAACAAGGATCAATTTTAAGTAAAACATATAGAATAATCGTTTAAACCAACAAATCTCAATATAATTCGTTTGTGAGAGTTAATCAACATAAGTTTTAAGTGTATTAAAAACAAGTGAACAAACAATTAAAGAAGCATTACTTTGTTTGGCATAATCAAAATAAAATGAGGTTATAAAAATATCTTTTGTCCTAACATTTTCTTTCCCTTTTTAGGTGTACCTACTCAAAGTCAAGGGGTTGTGGCGCGATCCTCAGTTGCTGAGATCGTGGTCCCTTCCGTTCTTAGCGCGCTTAGCTCTATCCTTGCCATAAGCCTTGGCCGGAGATCTTGGGTTTCCCAATTCAAATGGTTGGTGGCCACTGCTTGTGCTGGGCCGAGTGCTCATTTGAGCTATTCGAGATGTGGCCCACTACACACCCCCTAAGCCTTAAGCACGTGGTGAGCAAGGGCTTGAAATTTTGGGCTGATCAAGACATAGTCCACTACTTTATATATGGTGAGTTGTGATTAATGATAGTGTAAAAACATTTTACATTATCAGTGCATATACTACTTATTCTTGACCATTTATGACCTGAGGGCCTGTCAAATAAATGGATTGAACAATTTTTTTTTTTGGATTATAATATATGGATTAAAAAAATCCATTAATTCATTTATATTTCATCAAGGAACCAAATCAATTCATGATCTATTAATAAAAGAGAAAAAAGTATATACACTTTTTTTTACATTGTCATCTAATTATAAATAACCATGTGTGGTAAGTTTGTTGGCTTTAATAATAATCACGTTAAAAGTCACAGTAAAATTAGTTTCTAATTGGTTGACAGTATAAAATCTTTTACATTAACAATGTATATCCATCAAACTCTTAATAAAAATCATTCAATCCATCCTTTAATGATTTTTTTTCTTGTGGATGAATATTCAATCCATCTATAAAATTACTTTTAAAAATTAAATAATATTTTTAATTATTTCAAAATGATTTCTCTCACTATTCCCAAAAAGCATTTTTATAAATTAAATATTTTTTTACAACTTTTTTATATATTCTCACTCCCCCCTCTCTATCTCCCCAACCCTTTCTCTACCCTTATCACTACACATTTTCATTTTCCACATTCACCCTCAAGCTACGATTAACCTCCACTCCAGCAATAACGAATCAAATACAACAATAATAATTAAATGAAATTAATAATTGCTATCTTTTAAGGGTAAAGAAAGTGATTCGGAAAAAGAGTGTGTGTTCGCAGAAAAGAAATAATGAAAATGAGAAAAGAGAAGTGACATTGTGTTCTCCACTTCACAAACAAGAACAAGGAATAAAAACCAACCAACCACACCATGTCAATCATCTCTTACTATTACTATAATACTATTCATTTTTTTCACCCACGTTTTCCAAAATGCACATTGATTTATCTCTCAACTTGTCTTGCGTTTCTCTTTTCCCCGCCTTCCTTTCCTTTTCCTTTCTCTCATATTTGTTTAATCCGCAAATTTTGATTTCTCTACTCTTTTTTTTGTTTTAACATAAACTTGTAATTTTTTTTATTAAATTAAGAAAATAATCTTTTTCACTCGCACTTGACTTATTGTTTCTTCATCACACAAAATTTTATTTCATAATAAAATTAAAAATATTAAAGTATAATAGAAAAATAGTTCTAATATTTTATATACAGTTATCGCAACTATCGATATTCTTTTTTTTTTTTTTTAATTTACCAAAGTTGGTAAAGTTGATTTTTTTTTTTAAATAAGAAAAGAAAAGGAATTGGTGTTTGATATTTATGATCATGTAGTAATTGCTCATTGGCGCTTAGGTTCAAATTTAATGTGCTCAGTTTAACTTTTAAAAAATCATTATTTGTTTTATTGGTTATTTAAGATTTTTTTTAAAAATAAATAGTTTATTTTTTTTAAAAATAAATTATTCTCAATAAGTAAGGGTGTATACGAGTCAATTTGAGTTGGGTTTGATTAGACTCGTTATTTACACCGATCAAAATATTTTGGTTTGGGTTGGGTTGGATTTCCACATTTTCCTGTCAATAGCACATGATTGCTTATTTTAAGCATTCGACTTTAATCCTCAATTTGTTTTGTTTCATAGCACGAACCTTTAATCTAATTCTAAAAATAACTATGAAAATTATTATAGTTTGAAATATAAGAGATTAACATAATAAACTAAAAATTATTTTCTAATTAACAATTGTGATATAATTTTGGTTTTATTCACTCATATTGTTGTCATGTAGTATAAAAGCATCGAGTATGGAAGTAAGAATTTTCTTTCCCATCACACATTTTTGCTTCATCGCAAGATCAATGGCCAAGAGGGTCACCCCCTCACCTACCACGAACTTGCTACTATGATGGCCAAAATCAATAGCAATGTTGTTGTCTCACAAAAATATATCATGCAATTAATTTGATTTGTGTAAACATTTTATTTTATTTTTGCATTTTCTTTTAGGGTGTTGGTGTTTAGGAAAGAGAAGAAAGAAAAATAATTAAAGTATAATTGAAAATAAAAGTAATTTATTTTCTAATTGGGTTGAAAGATTGACTAACTGTTAACTTGTAAATACATAATCACTTATCTCTGCATTTTTGTGTTTTTATCGTTTTCTTTCCACATACAAGAACCTTGAAGTCTTTTCTTGCACATTCTAAACCGTTGATGACACTAGTGAGTAATAATTGACTTAAAGTATAGAATGATGAGATTACATCAATGAATAAGGGTCGTATCTTATCTTATTTTGTTATAATGGGGACATGAAAATTTGGGAAAGGGAAATAGATTACTGGTTTCTTTAATTGTCCCTGTTTTCCTTTGAAGATATCTTTTTTTTAATCTTTTTACGTGAAATTTTAAACATTCCAGGTGGTCTTTTATGTAATTGAGTGCAAAACACTTTTTAATGGTGGTAAGACTTGAGAGAGGAGAGAGGAGAGAGAAATGAGTAAGAGGTGATAGAGAAATGAGTTTTTTAATTTTTATTTAAAAATAGATATTAAACTATTGCATTTTCCTTAAGGTGAATTAATGAAAACAAAGGAGATGATTGGTTTTCTGTCCTAAAGCTTTAGCGTAGGTTGTTAATGCACTACAACTAAAAAATGTATAAGTACATTAGCAATCTCCATATATATATGTTCTGGAGGTTACTCAGACCGACTTGGTCTCTTAAGCCGATGATGCTTCCCCAAGCATCACCGACTTGAGGGCAACTGTTTTGGAGGTTACTCGGACCTATGGCTCTAAGTCAGCCCCACGCCACCTATTCTGATTTTAACATCACTCGGGTATCTCGGCTCATGTTTCTCTGCTATCCCAGATCAACTCTACTTCAACGTCGGCTTGGCAACGAATACACCTGGTGGCAAGGAACGCGTGTAGTTGGGCACCCAAACGCATACTGCCACCTGGCACCCAACTCTAACAGAATTTCCCTCCAAAACGCTTTATATAAAGGACTCCACACCCATCAGGTACAAACACTCTCTTATACTCACTCACATTAAGACCAATACTAACTTAAGCATCGGAGTCCTTGCAGGCGCCACCACCGAAGACGCCAACAACCACCGTGGGAGCTCCCCGGAGACGCATCCTTGTGTTCACCACACAACATTGGCGTTGTCTGTGGGAATCGATCTTGATTCTCTTCTCTTCGTTTTGTTTCGAAGGACGTGATGGTCAGCACAAGAAATCATAAATCCACTGTGGCACCTTCGCCACCGAAGCTTCCATCATCGTCGCCTGAGGATGGCAAAGCTGCTTCTGCCATTCCTGAGGTGGCTCCTCACCCACACAATGTTCCGGCACCCTTAGTTAATATGGCGGACCTCGCTGCATTGTTGCAGCAGCAAAGAGATGCTCTAAAGGAGAAGGAGAAGATCATTGCTGAACTCCGAGCGGAGAAAGACAGCAAGAAGGTTACGGAGAACACTTATGACCATACTGAGAGGACTACTGCATCGGCCTTAAAGCCCGTGTCGGAGGTGCACGATGCGCACATGGCAATGAAGTTAGATGAGGAAGACGAGCTGATTCCGTTCAATCTTCCCTTTTCGCCAAGGATCTAGAATTTACAGGTCTCGAAGCAACTACAAAAATTTCCTTCTCTATAACTATATGATGGATCTTTTGATCCAAGCGACCACTTGTCAGTGTTTGAATCGGCAATGTCATATAGAGAAGTGTCAGCCTCACTGACATTCAGGGCATTCCCTCTCTTGTTGAAGGGGATGGCATTGAAGTGGTTCTAATCTCTGGAACCAAGTCCATAGATTCATGGATGATGTTGAGGGAGAAATTTAAGACCGCCTTCGCAACTAGCCAAGCCAGACCAAAGACTGAGGTCGATCTAAGAAGAATCTACTAGGGTGCGAACGAACCGTTGGGGGAATATATTAGCAGATTCAACAAAGAGGTGAGGGCTGCTAAGAATTTGTAGTCTGGAGTAGTTTTGATGCTGGCAAAGGACAGGGTGAGACCAGGCTCGCCTTTCTTCATATCGATTGCCAAAACACCTCTGAACTCTATAGAGGAATTTTTGAAGAAAGCGGAGAAATATATAAATTACAAGAATGTGTTGGAGGCTGGCCAAATGAAAACGACCGACACTACATCACAGAAGAAGAGCACGCAGGCAAAGACCGACAAACCACTGTGTCATGATGACTGGGGTTTATACAAAAGAGGAGGCATGAGGTTCGAAGAATATACGCCTCTGAATGCCTCTAGAGTGAGAATCTTGAATGAGGTATACAATGTGGAGTTTGTGGAAGAGAGGATAAAACCCCTGAAGCTGATAAAGAACAGGGAAGCCGGGGATTAGTCCAAATACTGCCGGTATCACAGGGCGACAGGGCACGACACTGACGAATGCTATCAGCTGAAAAATGCTATTGAAGTGTTGATCAGACGAGGGAGACTAGACCGCTTTGTGAAGCGAAGCGGGGTTCGCGGCGATAGAAGGCGACGTCCCTCTCCGCCAAGAAGAGAGGGATTGAGGAGCCCAAGGCAGGGGCGCTCTTTACCCTAGAGAGAAAGATCACCACGCCGACATACTCTGGAGAGAGGCCACTCACTAGCTCGGCCATCGCGGGATGATGTCGAGGTACAAGCTATACGTCGTTAATCTCCTAGACGATCGTCATCTAGGCGACCCCCAAGATCCCCTACGCACTCACCTGTAAGAACCCACGAGATCATATATGTCATCACGGGCAGATTCATAGGAGGAGGTCTGTTGAATAACGCAAGAAAAAGACGTGCTAGATAAATGATGACAACTTCTTCTGGGGCTCGTGCTGATTAAAGCCCTGCAAAGAAAAGAGCACCACCCTTGGTATTTGACGACAGGGACTTTGCCGACGTGATGCCCAATCATGATGACCCTCTCGTGGTAAACGCGCTAATGGCAAACAATGAGGTTCACAGATTGCTAGTTGACATTGGTAGCTCGACAGATGTTATGCTTTACGAGCTATTTCAGAAGTTGAAAATCCCAAAGTCTGAATTGATGCCGTACAACGAGGATCTGATAGGATTCTCCGGACATCACATAACGCCAGTGGGGTACATAAAACTCCACATGATGTTTGTGAAGTCACCTCACATAAAAACTGTAGCCACACGGTTTATAGTCGTGGACGCCAAATCGTCTTACAACGTGATCTTAGGCAGACCAACGTTGAACGCACTAGGAGCTGTCATCTCGGTCTCGCATTTGGCCATGAAATTTGTAGGCGATGACATGGAGGTGGTCACCCTTTGGGGTGACCAGAGAAAAGCAAGAGAATGCTACAAGGAGTCACTAAAGGTCGACCGTAACCTCGACATAGATTACAGGCTCAACCCCGAAGAGGGCAAGATACTCTTGACAGAATTAGATTGCCAGGATGAGATGAAGAGAGACCCTTGGATACCCCATCCAGAACCAGATGGAGAGTGCGTACCGGTTCAGATTGGGATAGAGAAACACCAGGTCGTGAAAATTAGAGCCTACCTAAATAAAAAAATGAAGGAGGATATGTCGACACTCATGAAAAGTAATGCCGGCTTGTTCGCATGGAAGCCGGCAAATATGCCAGGAATAGATCCCAATCTTTTTTGTCATCGGTTAAAAGTGGATCCCTCCATGAAATCGGTGTGTCAGAGAAGGAGAAAGATGGCCCTTGAGCGCTTATAAGAGATCGACAAATAGGTAGAGGAGTTGCTGAAAGCGGGGTTCATCCGAGAAGTGAAGTATACCACATGCTTGGCCAACATAGTGCTTGTGAAGAAAGAAAATGGGAGATGGAGAATGTGTGTGATTTACATTGACCTGAACAAGCACTGTCTGAAGAATTCATACCCTCTGCTCAACATTGAAAAGCTCGTTGATGGTTCATCCGGATTTTGTTACTTGTCGTTCATGGATGCTTACTTTGGATACAATTAAATCCCTTTTTATCTAGGTGATCAAGAGAAAACGGCCTTCATGATGGAGAAGGCCAATTATTGCTATAAGGTGATGTCCTTCGGATTGAAGAACGTCAAGGCCACGTATTAGAGAATGATGAATAAGACATTTGAAGCACAAATAGGGCGGAGCCTGGATGTATACGTTGATGACATGATTGTAAACAGTGCCACCCTTGTAGCACACCTTCAAGATTTACAGGAGACTTTCGCTCAGTTAGAAATGTTTAATATGAGGCTGAATCCTAATAAACAGGTGCATACGCCTTAGAGACGCTACCCGGGGTTACTATCTTGCGAACTTGGAACGCAGGCGATCTAAGACAATATTATAGTTGAGGCATGATGGGTAATACTAGTTTTAATTTCCTAGTTAATCTAACTATATAGTGTAGTTGGACAGAGACAAATATTATAACTTGTGGCTCTTGTAATATTTTTTGGCCCACGTGATCAATAAAATGAGAGTTTGCCTCCTTTATAAAGCTTATTACAAGGGTGAACGAACAAAGTAAAAGCGAGCAATGTGAACTTTCCTATGTACGTGGATTCGCTTCAGTCGGGGTAGGAAGATCGCTAAAAATGAAGACAAAGCCATTGCGAACTATCTCATGTACATGGATTCGCTCCAGCTGGGGTAGGAAGATTGCTAAAATGAAGACAAAGCCATTGCGAACTACCCCGTGTACATGGATTCGCTCCAGCTAGGGTAGGAAGATCACTAAAAATGAAGATAAAGCCATGCGAACTACTCCGTGTACTTGGATTTGCTCCAGTCGGGGTAGGAAGATCGCTAAAATGAAGACGAAGCCATTGCGAACTACCCCATGTACGTGGATTCGCTCTAGCCGGGGTAGGAAGATCGCTAAAATCGAAGACAAAACAATGTGAACTACCCCGTGTACATGGATTCGCTCCATCTGGGGTAGAAAGATTGCTAAAAATGAAGACACAGCCATTGTGAACTACCCCATGTTCGTGGATTCGCTTCTGTCAAGGTAGGAACATCGCTAAAATCGAAGACTAAGCAATACGAACTACCTTTTGTACATGGATTCGCTCCAGCCAAGGTAGGAAGATCAAAAGCAAAAGCGCGAGGAATGACGGACAAAACATGAAGAATAAAAGTGAAAACCGAAAGTGTGAAAAGAAAAACATAGGATCACGACATATACTTTAAATCATAGTCAAATGAAAAAGAACATGATTATGAATCATCGAAATTCATTAATAATAGTTAAAGAATTACATATATATATTGTTTGACAAGAACATAAAAAAAAATTACAATATAAACCGGCATCCTGTCCCTTCACACTTCGGCGTTGGCAACACTTATAGAAACACCGGCATCCTGGGAGTCAGGATCATCACCCAGGATCATCACCTCGGTTGAAGGAGGGACAAGTCAGCGTCACCTGAGGGGTTGATATGAAGCTATCTGCAAGCTCCCTCGCAGCATCTTGTTTATCCATTTGAGACTCAGAATCAACTCCGACCCCCTAATCCTCTCCTCCGGCTTCATCTTCCTCGGCCTAGTCATCAATTTCGGAATTGACCGTTGGAATAGTAAGATCTGTCGGCGTCATCTCTCCATCTATATTCGCATGCCAAACACCATCAATAACTTCGCAATCCGGGAGTGCATAGGCAAGGTCCAGATTGCGTTGAAGAAGGAAGTGCACTTGCTCCATAGTGTTGTTAAAAGACAGTTGGACGGACTCAATCTAGTGGCGGCACATCAAAACAGACTCCTCTCGAGAAGCTGCCAGGTTGACCTCTAAGTTATGAACTTTCTCTTTAGATACCCGAGGCCGGGATGATAGGTTCGTTTCAAGCTTGGTATGTCTAGTGCCGGTCGCAAACAACTTCTTCCTGAAGGTTAACCTCAACCTTAGCCAACCGCAGCCTTTCAGTTTTCTTCGCGTCCAACTGCCCCTTCAAACCTCACACCTCCTTCTCCAGCTCGGCTATCCTCTGGCCAGACTCCTCTTTGGCCATACGCGCGCCCTCTTCTGCTTGCTGGAGCTAGGATAGTATCGCATCTTTCTCAACTAAGGCATCTAGAGGATTGGTGGTACCAAAAGTGTTCTTCATCAACACATATTGCGTATAGCCACGAAACATGTGGCCGAAAAGATTGCCTAACCCCTCAATCCCGGTCTGCAATGCTCCCAGGTCACCCCGCATGTTGCTCATTTCTTCCTGGATCTCTTCTTTAAAAATAGACGCCTCCCCGGATAAGATACATTGGTCGACCAATTCTACCGTCGTAGGCCGGGGTTGATCACTCCGACATTTCTTCAAAGGCGATGCCTTCTCTTGTGCTTCGTCAATCACAGTTCTTTTCTGTGGAACAGTAGCGGTAGAACCAACTTTCACCACATCAGTTTGTGTGCCAACAGCGGGGGCAGTTTTTGACGAAGGAGCATCCGCCAGCCTCCCTTATGACTATGCTCTTTGCTACAGGGGGGCAGTAGGGGGAAGCACCTTTGATTTCTCTAGGACCTTGGCCTTTCCCTTGACCCTTCTAGACTCCTTCGGTTTAGCAGCTTTATCTACCTGAAGGACCAAGGCAAAGTCGGCCATCTTTGATTTCACCATTTCATCTACAAAACAAAACAGGCCGAGTTAGAATATACACAAAAGATTAAGAAAATCAAACAAATAATATAAATATGCAAGGATTCACACAAACACACCAAAATCACGACGGTACTCCGATGAAGTGGTGCCAATCAACCATTGGCACAGAATCTGGCCTTGCAAATTCTTGACCATAGCAAAGAAATGGTCCCAAGCTCGAGCTTCATCCGGGGTCAGGTCAGCATCTCAGACCAGATATTTATCGGGGTCCAAGCATTAATGGTCGTACAACCTATACAAAGGGAACCAGGGCTCAATAACGTTTTCCCCTATGTCCCGAACCATAAACAAAACCTCCCAGCTCTCCGCACGAGGTCGTAAGAAGAAAAATTTATCTTTGTAATCTTTATATGAATCCTGAAACGGCTTCAATAGTGCCCAACCCCAGACGCTTCGAAATGAGACAAAGGAAAACTTGTTGTCATATGTTTGGCAGAAGGGGGTAAAATAATATAAAAACAAACTCCGGGTGCACACAACCCCCTCTCAAGCACACAAACTCTCAAACGCCACAAGGAACGCCCAACTATTGGGATGCAGTTGTGAAGGGGCGACGTTGAAAAAATTCAAAATAGACACTTGGAAGTCCTTAAAGGGCAACCTGACTCCGAGGTGCTCAAAAAAGGTCAGGTACATCAGCAAGAAATCTGGGTATAAATACTCAACCGTCGCAGCTTCGGCTTCACCTAGCGAAGTCCCCATATTATCCTTCCAACCTTGGGAACATATACGACCGTCGTCTCTAGGAGCCACCACATCAAAAGGCATCTCGGCAGCTCCTCAACTAAGCTCAAGACGACCTGTTAAGGCGTCCAATGCCTCTTGAGAAAAGCATGACCTTGTCCTGGCCACCTCTTTATCTACCCAATCAATGCCAAGGCCGACAGCGTCATGATAGGCCTCCTAGAGTAGTCTCTACATTCCTGACGGTCTTCCCTATTTCCCTACCAAAAACACCGGAAGAAGAATCAGAAAAGCCTGGTTGCTGGTCAAGCTGTGGCATAACTCTAGGAAATAGCTTTTGTCGGCCTTTTAACCCTGGAAACACTCCCTGGCCCGGAAGAAATTTTCATTAGGTTGGATATTGCACCCAAGCCTTCGCGTACTCCAGCACTTCGTCTGTGTAACACCCCAATGTTTTCCTTTAATTATTATTATTATTCGTTTGCCTTGTTTTTAATAAAATGATATTTTGAGAAAAAGATATATTGGGCTTTTAAACTGGGGTTTTATAATTAGAATGTTTTTAAAAGTTTTAAAACCCTTTTATTGGGCTTAGTTTTATGAGTCCAAAGTTAGCTTTAAGTATTTCTTAGGTTTCTTGAAAACCTAATCCTTTTTCCTTATTCTTTCGCTTGTGCCTCCTTGGAGATACCGTGCCGTCAAAGCCTTTGCAGTCAAGAAGTGAGGAATCTTAGAAAGACGCTGCTGCACCATTCGCATCCTCTTGTTGGAGATCGCCTCTTTCAAGGTAATGGGGGAGTGAGTTATCTCGCTCATGGGTATGACTTTGGTCGTGGGTAGAGGGGTTGGCCCTAGACCCCAATTGTTTGTGAATTATATGTTGTATGCAAGGATGCATTTCCCCAAATTATTAATATGCTTTATGAAAATTCTATGTTTAATTTATATGGATTATCATAGATTGTCTTTTTAAAATCTGTATCTTGAATCCACCCGGCGGGATTAGATAGCCGCTGGGCGACCTTTCGTTGAAAACTACACTCCGTGTTGGCGCTGGGCGGGATAAACAATCCGCTGGGCGGGTTGGGTCCTAACGTGGACCCGCTGGGCGGGGTTCACAACCCGCCATGGCGGGTTGGTTGCGGCGCAGACCTGCCAAGCGGAATATATAGCCCGCCAGGCGGATTTGTTGCTGGCACAACAAACGGATACGATTTCGGCTATTTCGTTCTTTGTGCCTATGAACTCCTTTTTTTGCAGTTTTAAACTCATTGTTGTTTCTTTTTATGCCTTGTTAAGTTTATATTGTGCTGACTGTTGTTTACTTTGAGAAAATTGAGTATGATATGAAATTGTGTTAATGTTTCATGATGAAAGCCTGTGAAAAGTTGTAAGTATTGTATATGACCATGCATCATAACATTTGAGTTATGTGATGAGGAAAGTATGTAGGAATCTGGCTAGTGGAGGCCGTGATGGGTTGTCTAACTCTAGCCTTGGGGGTTATCCGGTTGAGAAAACTCCAATGGTCTATGCTGATCTCATGGAGCTGGGGCGTACTAGCAAAACTGGATAAACCTGACTAGTCGCCAGGAAATATCATACTAGTTGAGGGTGTAAGAGCCGAAGGCATCGGTACCGATGACGCTTCTTATGGCCGTGCATTTACTCCTAGTCTACTTTCCGACAAGTTAAGTTGGTACCACATGTGTATAAGAAGTAGAAGCTAGGCATTGCATTACATATGTTTGTGTGCGTTCTGGTTTTTGCAAATTACTGTTAATTGATTATGTATGTGATGTGTATTCTACCTATCTCCACTGTCATACTTTGAGCATGATGTGAGATGTATCTCACCCCCTTGTTTTCTGGTGTTTTCTGTATGTGTCTGTGATATACAGGTGACGTCCAGCAGGACCTTGAGGAGGAGTCTTAGAGTAGGGGCATTGGCCTCATTGCAGTTTATTTTACAGTTTCTTTACGGTTTTGTCAACTCTGATAGTAATGTGACATCGGGGTCTTAGTTATTTATTATTTTAGCTTTTAAACTTTAGACTAATAGTTTTACTTTTAAATTGGTTTATTTTATTTTATTTTATTTGGACTTGTATGGTTAACTATAGGCCACCATCATTTGGTTAATCAGTAAAGCATCTTATGGAGTTTTAGTAAATGTGAGTTATGCATGTGATGTCCTTTATCGTGTGAAGAAAAAGATTATAAACTATCGTTTTATTTCACAAATGAAAAGCATGTTATATTTTTATAATATTTATTTAATAATTAGCTTTGGGGTAAAGGGTGTCACAGTTTGGGTCATATGACACTCCTATAGCCTTCAAATGACTCCGACACTTTTCCAAGATCTCAGGACAGATTACTATTTCGGGTGGCGAAGGTTGTTTCGGGCCGACTGTTAAAGGGCGCTCGTTGGCCCTACTTACAGGCCGACGCCTATCTGCCCTACCCCAAACAGGCCTCCCCCGCGTGCAGATGTGGGGCCGACAGAAGAAGTGGCACGACCAACGTCATCGCCACAACCACGGCCGCCAGCACCACGAGACAGAGGCAATGCCAACGACCGAAACAGCTAGTTCGCGGCAAAACCTCCCGAATGGCTACCACGACTGCCACTAGCGGAAGACGAGGTATTGCGCCTACACGGATCCATCTTTGATGAAACAAACAACAATACAGCACAGGAAAAGCACAAAACAAAGTAACTTGAAGCGAAAAGAGAACAAGAATATTACCCTAGTATATAAGCCGACCGAAGCTATAGGAGACGTTGAAGCAGAAATGGAGCGTCACAACCTTCATCGAAAGAATGAGAACAGAGCAAATAAACGTTCAAATGCGAGTCTTTGAAAATAGAGTAAAAGCAAGCGTACTGCAACTGCCAGAAGAAAAACCTTTTATATTACAGGGCCCATATCGAGGCAAAGCCCAAGCTCAGGTTTTTCAAAAGATAACTGCCAAATCTCCTGGAATTCGAAGCACCACAACGTTCAAGATATCAAATCATTATGCATTTAATGCGCCTCGGCTATCGCAAAGTTACGGTACACCTGTCTGAAAAAACGACGCACGAACTGTTCAGATCCAAAGTCGGCAAGACCTTCCCTAGCAAAAAGTTCTACCAGCTTGGGGGCAACACTACCCCGGACCGTCTTTTAATGTCTCAAGTCGACGATGCTTCTCCAAGTATCATCCGACTTGGGGGCAACTGTTCTGGAGGTTACTCGGACCGACTTAGTCTCCTAAGCCGATGATGCTTCCCCAAGCATCACCTGGCTTGAGGGCACCAGTTCTGAAGGTTACTCAAACCTATGGCTCTAAGTCGACCCCACACAACCTATTTTGGTTTTAACATAGCTCGGGTATGCTGACTCATGTTTCCCTGCTATCCCATATAAACTCTACTTCAACCTCGGCTTGGCAACGAATACACCTGGTGGCAAGGAACGCGTGTAGTTGGGCACTCAAACGCATACTGTCACGTGGCACCCAGCTCTAACAGAATTTCCCTCCAAAGCGTCTTATATAAAGGACTTCACACCCATCAGGTACAAACACTCTCTCATACTCACTCACATTAAGACCAATACTGACTTAAGCATCGGAGTCCTTGCAGGTGCCACCATCGGAGATGCCAACAACCACCGTGGGAGCTCACCGGAGACGCATCCTTGTGTTCACCACACAACAATATAGATATAGGTGGAGATTAAGTTACTCTACAAGTAATTTTTGGTAGAGTTATTCTACTCAATAACTCTTAGTATATATTAAATTTCAATGATCCAACCATTTAATTAAAAGATTTTATTGAGTAGATCAAGTATACCAATTTTTATAAAGTTTGAAAACTAATTGATGGTTCGTTAAATAAATTCAAGTTAACGTATTTTATGCTTTTTTGAATTATAAGTAAATACCGACTATAAGATAAATTAGCTATAAACATTCAATTTACCTAAAATTTGATGTGCATGATCATTGACATAATATCAAAATATTTAATTGTTAAATCATTAAAATTTAACATATATAAAAAATTATTAAATGAAATAATTCTACCAAAAGTTATTATTGGAGCAACTTGATTCTTCTCTCTATATAATAGCCAGTTTTTCAATTCACCATTTTCAATCTAAGTAGGATGCAACAACCAGGTGCCGCATGATAACGATTAAAAATAATAACAATTTTGCACATAAGCAAGTCAATAATTATTTTCAAAGAGACAAAAATAACAGTGCCCAGTCGTGGGAACCCCTGAAATGCAAAGGTCGGTAACGTCACAAATTTAATTGAAAAATTAGTGGCGTGAATTTCGGGGGCTTAACGAAGGAAATTATCCCAAGCTTCCAGATAGGAAGGAATGATTAAAGTAGCTACCGTAGGAATGAATGGCAACGTTGACTGCATAACATTACCGACGAGTCTAATGAAGTACGATAATAGATAAGAAGTAGAGCTGTCAAAATGAATTATGACATGTGAGTTAATTCGGTTTATTACAGGTTTGAGTTTTGTTAGATTGGTAAAAATTTGGCTCGTCTAAATAGTAGGTTAAATTAGACTTGGCTCACTTGACTCACGGTTCATTTGGGTTGAATTCATAGTGAGCCGGGTTAAGGTTTTTTTTTTAATATAGCTTGTTTTACTAATTTTGTAAGTAATTAAAATAAGTAACATATAAACTCAATCATTTAATTTTATTTCAATCATAATAAAAGATAATAATATACTAATTTATTTTTTATGTATAGGTATAAAATTAGAATGAGAATATAACTTTTCAAATCATTAGTATATATAAACTGTGAGATACAATATAATAAATTTATTGTTACTTTGATTTTCATTAAGTACATCAAAATTTTATTATCTTAATTTAATTTTTATATATATTTTTGATACTTTTTTATTTATGTATTTTATTTTTTTATTTTTTAATTTTAAGTGAGCCAATCTGTATAACCTATCAATTAATGATAGATCGAGTCAAATTGAATATTTTTTGATTCACCAAAAAATAAACAGGATTGAGTTGACTTACTTTTTTGACTAATCCGTTGATTTACTTTGACAGCTTGCATGAATGACAGCTAGCATGAATGATTAAAGTTGTTACAGTAGGAATGAATGGCAACGTTGACTGTGTAGCATTACGGACGAGTCTAGCATGAAGTATCATAATACATAGGACGAAATAATTAAAGTAGTTGCGGTAGGTAGGAATGAATGGCAACGTTGACTGCATAACATTACTCGTCGATAGGACGAAATAGTTAAAGTAGGGGTGGCAAAGCGGGCCAACTCGTCCCAACCCGTCATCAACCTGCTAAAAGCGGGGCCGGTTGATCCGCCGATAAGAAGTGAGTTGAAAAGTTGAACCCTTTCCGCCTAGTGACGGGTTGGTGGGTTGGCCCGCCAAAGAATAATGAGTGGGTTGTACAAAGGGCGGGTTGGCGGGTCAACCTGCTAAAAATAAGTTGGCAGGTTGAAAAATGAGGATTGGTAGGTTGATCCACCTCACTTTTTTTTATAAAAAAAACTCAATTAAATTTAATTTTTTTTGTTATCATCTAATTGAATTGGATTAAATAATTTTTATTTTAATACACGTTATATCACTTTGAATCTTTGATTGTTTGACTTATAATTTTATTATTATTTTATTATACATTAAATATATGAAAGAAAATTTATATTTTTTCATTCAAAAGTTATAAAAATAATTTACTTGAAAATAAATAACACATCTCATTCAAAAGTATGAGGGATTATATTTTTTAGTATAGCATTAAATTGTATTTAATTACAAGTGGAACTAATCCCAAACACATGTGTTATTGTTATCATTATATTTTTTAGGATAACATTGCGAATGTAAAGTAGTGTGTGTAGAGCATCTTTTATTTCTTTTTTCTTAATTAATGTTTTTGGTACAATAACTAAAGAAGGAGAAAATTAAAAAAAAAAAAAAGTGGCGGGTCGTTGGTTGGCCCGCTGGGTTGGCAGGTTGGGCGGGCGCTGGTTGAGGCGAGTTGGTGGGTTTTATTAGCTTACTTGTCCCGTCAAAAATGGCGGGTCAGACTGGTCGACCCGGCAGATTGAACCCCGTTTTGCCACCCCTAAGTTAAAGTAGTTGCGGTAGGTAGGAATGAATGGTGACTGCATAACATTACTCGTCGATAGGACGAAATAATTAAAGTAGTTGCGGTAGGTAGGAATGAATGCAACGTTGACTGCATAACATGACCGACGAGTCTAGCATGAAGTATCATAATAGATAGGACGAAATAATTAAAGTAGTTGCGGTAGACGGAATGATTAAAGTAGTTACAGTAGGAATGAATGGCAACGTTGACTACATAACATTGGAGTACAGATAATATAAATGCTCTGTCTTTGTGAATCTGTGATGTGAGTCATTCAGTGAAAGCTCGTAGTCCCAATACTCTGTTTGCAGTGTTTTACAATCATGGCAAATGACGGTGCAGTGTCTGAAACCAAGTGTACGTATGACGTTTTCCTTAGTTTTAGGGGCGAGGATACCCGTTACACGTTTACTTGTGATCTCTACGATGCTTTGTGCCGGAAGGGAATTATCACCTACATGGATAATGAGGAGCTGAAGGTTGGAGATCAACTTGGTCCTACGCTTCTTAAAGCCATTGAAGAATCAAGGATCTCAATTGTTGTTTTCTCTCAAAACTATGCAGCCTCTTCATGGTGCCTTGATGAACTTGTCAAGATCCACGAGTGTGTGGAGTCAAAAAAGCAGCGCGTTTGCCCCATCTTCTACAAAGTGAATCCCGCAGATGTGCGGCATCAGAAAAGAAGTTATGGTGAGGCCATGACTAAGCATGAAACAAGGTTTGAGAAAGACCCGGAGCAGGTGAAGAAATGGAGGTCAGCCTTGTCTGACATAGCCAACTGGAAAGGAGAACATTTGACATCTGAACAAGGGTAAGTAAATATATACTTATGTTATTTTCTCTATTTGCTCTTGACTTCAAGTTATGAAATATTTGCTACTTGTTAATTTAAGGCCAAGGATGATTGTTTTGTTCATATTGCCATTTGTGGCGTGTCTTCGGCTATATATACACTTTTCCTCATCAGCTTTTCACAAATAGATGTGAAACACTGAAGGAAGTCTTTTAATTATAATTTCTGCAATATCTGTAAATTATAAGCTCCTCTGTTAAGCTTTCACTATTTTTAACTTGGTGTACTTCTGATTTCGGAATCTTGTGATAATAGTCTGATAATATGTACTTTTGCAGGTTAGTAAATTTCTTTCTCCTTTTTAATTTTATCTCTTCTTATAGGCATTTCTGTGTATGATTACTTATTATTGGCTGATAAATTTTATTTCTGCTCATATTTTTTACAATATTTTAGAATATTGTTATTTGAATATCAAAATTTTAAACATCGTAGTTTATACATTATCTTTATATCACTTAATTCTTATCCTTTTCATATACACAGATTTTAAAAATGCTTCACAAAAATTAAACACACAATAATTAAAGGGTTTAATAGACATAAACTATTAGTGTAAAAAAATTTATACTATTAATTAATTAAAAATTATTTTTAATATGACTTTTAAGGTAATTATTATAGTAATTTGTTATTAGATAATAATGTAAACTATTTTTAGAGTGTTGGTGCATATATTATTTATTCATAATTAAATGTTAGGGATAATATATTAGTAGATCTCTGAACTTTTAGAAAATTTTTAATTAAGTCTCTATATTTTAAAAATTTGTAATTGAGTCTTTAATCTTTCAAAATTTTTTTAATTGGGTCTTTGGCGTTAAATTGTTGTGAATATTCCGTCAACTTGGACGAAATATTTCTTGGTAAGGACTCAATTAAAAAAAATAGTATAGGGACCTAATTAAAAATTATCTAAAAGTTCAAGGACCTACTCAATAGTTTAACTTTATTTTTATTTTTATCTTGATTTTGCCTTTGTTTTATTTTAGAAAAAAAAGGAAAAATCATAGAAAAGGGCAGAGAACATCTGTCAATATTCAAATGTTGTTGCATTATTGTTGTGTGACTAAATTATATTTTGGTCTTCCTATAATTCTCAAGTCGCGATTTTGGTCTTCCTATATTTAATTTCACAATTTTAGTTATCTAATTTTTAAAAATTTTGAATTTTAGATCCCCTATTTTTAATTCTGCAATTTTAGTCTCGCAAATTTTTAAAATATTCAATTTTAATCTAACCGTTAAATGTTTATCTATTGAGTGTTAATGTCTCAACATTGACTATGACGTAATATTAGTTTGTTAAATATTATCTATCACATATTCGTCTAATGCCACATCATAGTTAACATTGAACCAAAATTGCAGATTTTTAAAATTTGGGAGACTAAAATTGCAAAATTAAAAATAGGTGCGAAGTATTTATTAGTTTTGTCGATAATTAATATCTGCCGAAGGTTTTGGCTAACTATTTTAATGAGATATCTTCTCCTAACCATATTTTTTTCATTTACAAAGTTCAAACCCAAGACCTTATTGGACTAACATAATACTAGTAAATTAAAAGTTAAACTATTAAGTAAGTTCCTAAACTTTTAGGCAATTTTTAATTAAATTTCTGTGCTTTTTTTTTAATTGAGTCCTTAATCTTTTTAATTTTTTTTATTTGGTCCCTGGAGTAAACGGCAATAAGAAGGAACCTAATTCTAGGGACCCAATTAATTGTTTTAAAAAAAATTAAAGACTCAATTACAAATTTTTATAATATAGGAATCTAATTAAAAATTACCTAAAAATTCGTAGGCTTACTAACGTATTATCCCTTAAATGTTATACTAAAATTGTTGTCCAAAAACCTTGGCTTATTATATAAGTTGTATTAGTTCAGGAAAGGAATCCCTATTAATAAAAACAAAATATAATTTGGCGAAATCAATTTGATGATTAATTTAAGAGCATTGTTTTTTCAGGAGGGACGAGTCCAAGATTATTGATGATCTTGTAAGCAAGATTTTCAATATAGTATCTCCTAAAGATTTATCTAGGGATAAGCATATAGTTGGACGGGAGTATCGAGTTAAAGAATTGAAGTCACTTCTAGATCTTGACTCTCCTAAAATCACTTGCCTGTTAGGGATTCATGGAACAGCTGGAATTGGCAAAACCACACTTGCCAAAGCTTTGTACGACTCCATTTACAAGCAGTTTGAGGTTTCATGTTTTCTTTCAGATGGTAGAGAAACCTCAAATCAATTTAAGGGCCTAGAACTTCTGCAACAAAGGCTTCTGTCAGAGTACTCGAGGTCAGCAAAATTCAGTTGAGAGGTATTGAAGAAGGAACCAGAACAATAAAAGTAGACTTGGTTTAAAAAGAGTTCTTATAGTTCTCGACGATGTTGATGACATTAAACAGTTGGATAATTTGGCAGGGGGACGTGATTGGTTTGGTCCTGGGAGCAGGATCATCATAACAACGAGAGATACACATTTGCTAGATCTTGGTGGGGTCGAAAAGAGATATGAAGTGAGATTGCTAAACGACCAACAGTCTCTGGAGCTCTTTTGTCAGAGAGCCTTTGGAAAGAGCTGTCCTGAATCAAACTATGAAGAGCTGTCCAATCGTGCAATGCGATGTTGCAAAGGCCTTCCATTGGCCTTAGAAGTACTAGGCTCTCATATGGTTGGAAAAGATAAGGATGGATGGAAGGATGCATTGGATAGATATGAAAAGAGTCCACATCCAGATGTTCAAAAAGTTCTTAGAATAAGCTATGATAGTCTGCACCCCGGTGAAAAGAATATTTTTCTCGACGTTGCTTGCTTCTTCAAAGGGCAGAGATTGGAATATGTAAAAAGAGCACTATATGCGTGTGGTGACTTCGGCTCAGGAGATGGTATTACAACATTAGTTAATAAATCACTTTTAACTATTGACCATGATTGCTTGGGGATGCATGACCTTATACAAGGCATGGGTAGAGAGATTGTTAAGGAGGAAGCGGGTAATGAAGTTGGTGAATGCAGCAGATTATGGCATCATGAAGATGTTCTTCAAGTACTAGCTGACAATAATGTAAGAATGTTGTCAACTTTCTTTCTTGATTTTTATCATCCTTAAACATTCTAGTTTGTGTTAAAATTATGAATACTTAATTAATGTCACTTATAATTGCTTTAAAGGGAAGTAGCAAAATTCAAGGAATAATGCTTGATCCCCCTCAAAGAGAAGAAATTAATTGTATTGATACTGTATTTGGGAAGATGAAGAATCTCAGAATTCTCATTGTTCGGAACACAAGTTTTTCACAAGAGCCTTGTTATCTCCCAGTCAACTTAAGGCTACTTGATTGGAAGAATTACCCCTCACAGTCTTTCCCATCAACTTTTTATCCCAGGAAAATTGGGGGATTCAATTTAAGTGGAAGTCCTCTACTCGTACTGGACAAGCCATTTCAGGTACAATTGCTTTTTGTTTTTCATGTTTTATAAAAATGTTTAGATTGCTTGATCCTACCGGTCACCACGTAACTAATCCTAATTTTTTCTCCTCAATTTGTATCCCTATGTTACACTTTTCCTGTCTCATTTTTTTTTTTAATGGTGGTAATTATCTTATCATTTTAGCCAACCGTATATAAAAAGTTTATATTGTGCTAATTACCTTCATCTGAAAACAATTGACATAATTAATTGGTTTATGATGTTTTGCAGACATTTGACTATTTGACTTACATTAATATCTCCTATTGTCATATGGTTACTAAATTTCCTGATGTGTCTAAGGCCAAGAATTTAAGAGAGTTAAGACTTAATGGATGCGAGAAACTGGTTAGCATTGATAAATCAGTTGGACTTCTCGCTAACCTTGTTTTCCTAAGTGCTTCAGGATGCATTCGACTCGAAAGTTTTGTGCCAACAATCGATTTGCCATCACTCGAATACCTTTCCTTCAACTTCTGCAGACGACTAGCACACTTCCCAGAGATCAGGGGAATGATGGATAAGCCATTACAGATTAATATGCTAGGTACAGCTATTAAGGAGCTTCCAGAATCCATTAAGAAACTAACTGGGCTTAGCTATCTTGAGATGACAGGTTGTATGAGAGTCCAACATTTACCAAGTAGCTTATTTATGTTGCCAAATTTTGTCACATTAAAAATTGGAGGATGTCCTGGACTTCGAGAGTCATTTAGAAGATTCGAAGGAAGCCATTCAGCATGCCCAAAACTAGAGACATTACATTTTGACAAGGCTGATCTATCTGACGAAGATGTTCGCATGATTATTTACAATTTTCCTAACTTGAAGGACTTAAATGTATCGGGGAACAATTTTGTGTCTCTCCCAGCACGCATTATAGAATCTACCAACTTGACGAGTCTTGACGTTAGTTATTGTGTGGAGCTTCAAGAAATTCCAGAACTGCCGTCAAGTGTTCAGAAAGTAAATGCAATACACTGCAATTTCTTAACTCTCGAGACAGCAAACATCCTATGGTCTCAGGTTTACTAGCACTTCTTTTGCTGATATATATTTTACATAACGAACAAATATTCTCTAATATAGATAAAATTAATATATTAGACACCTGTCTGCTATTAGACAAGAACAGAGATAGAAGATAAAAGAAAGAAGATAGAGAGAGAGAGATTGAAGAGAAAAAAGCATAGATATGATATATGATATGACGTAATAATAAAGAGAGATAGAGAAAATGAAGAGTATTAATTACGTGTATACATGAGCAGGTGTCCATATATCATTAATAGAGATAAAAGATAGAAAGAGAGATAGAAGACAAAAAAATATGGTTATGATAGGTAATGTGATGTAACAAGAAGAGAGATAAAAAGAAATGAAGAGTGTCAATTTGGTGTATATATTGTGCAAGTGTGTCCATGTATCATTACTCATCTTATTCATTAGGAATTCTTTTCCGGTGTAGTTCCACAATGTCATTTCCATTCCTTCCTCCCATTTTATTTCATTTTTAACAAAAGAAAATAACAAAGTAAATATAATAATAGAACATAAACATAGTTTACAATGAAATTATGAATCATTGTAATTTTGTTTCTTGTTTGTGGGATGTGTCACAGGTGCAAAAAGAGATGAAGAGATTAGAAGTCATGATGCCGATAAGGGAGGTTCCAGAATGGTTCGACTATGTTAGTGAGGGAGGGTATCCGGTTTTCAAGGCTCGTGGGAAGTTCCCAGCGGTTGCTTTAGCGTTTGTGTTCGGGGAAGTGGATGCCAAGGATAAGGGACCATTGCCAGTTCCCTGGCGAGCTGTTGGCATGCACTTGTTCATTGAGGGTGAACTCAGACGGTACCATAATTTCACTTTGGCCGAGAATCATCTGTTGTTGTGTGACCTACGAGTTTTGTTGAGTTTGGAGCAGTGGGATGTAGGTAATGATTGGAAGACCATAGAGGTTTGCTGTAAAACAGAGTTGACTCTATGTTCATGGGGAGTTTATGTGTACAAGCATGATACTAACATGGAGGATATCCAGTTCACGAGTCATCATCCCAGTTCCTCTTTGGTTCAGAGTCTTCAAGCAATTAGTGAAAAGGAGAAAGAAAGAAATACCATACAAGGTTTGAATCTTCCAGAAATAGCTAGGGAGTTTCTTTTAGAGCAGAAAATTCTAAAAGAAAGCGGGCATTATAGAGATAAGCCACCTGGATACTTGGATAGCCGCGAAATGTCGCTGCAATTCTGCATGAAAGTGAAGCAGGCTATGCGAGGGGGAAGGTACTAGAGGGTTGAATATTGATGACGAGGAGGACAAGGAGGTTAATGCAACGTTGGCATGGATAGCAAATATAATAAATGGTGATGGGGAAAAGAGTCAAGAAGCTGGTCCTTCAAACGAACAACGATATGAGGAAGGTTCAAGCTCAGCATAAAGCGCAGAAGATATTGAGGACGCTTCTGCTTTTTCTGAATGTCGAGGCTGATTCTTTTAGGGATGCTTGGCAAGGAGTTGGTCTGCACTTGTTCATTGAGGGTGAACCTGTAGGTAGATGATCGTACCGTAAATTCAATGTTACGGACTCTCATGCGCAGAAAACTACGCTAAATTATAAGAATTTTAGATTTTATAATTCTCCCTATGGTTTAAGTTTTTGATGTCTTTTTTACCTTCTTGTTCCCTTAGATTGGAAGTGGCTTTCTCCTTTCTCTGCGTTCTCTTTTCTTGAATCTTTGACGGTGAAGATACATGCCTCTCTGCAGTGGTGCCTATTCTGAAACCAAAAACAATGTGTGCATCCATTATATGCAATTATTTTTAAATAACTGCATTGTCATTTCTGAAGGAAAAGGGGACTAACTCATTTTCAATTTAAGGCTTAAATATGATTTTTATCTATGTATTTTAGTACTTTTTCATTTTTCGTCTCTGCAATTAATTTTTTAAATTGTCCCTATAAGTTCAAAACATTTTATTTTTAGTCTTTGTTATCCAACTCTATTACAAAAAAAAAAATGTTAAATAGCTTACGTCACATTGACGTCAGCATGTGATACATCAACAAATGACATCATCATATGACATATTTGCACAAATGACACGTCATCATTACTACATCAGTAGAAAGTGCCACATCAGCAACATTGTCATGTCAATAATAATGCCATGTGATCATTGTTGTACAGGGATTAAAAATAAAAAGAAACATTTCCAAGAACTGAAAATGAAAAAAAAATAAAAATTACAAGGACAAAAATGAAAAAAAAAATTACATTGATTAAAAGAATAAAAAAGACATTTGTAGGCACAAAAAAAAAATTAATCGATCTTTTGCTATATCTTCCAAATATTTTTAACTATTTGCATAATCCTTTGCTATAAAATGTCTATTTTCATTTATCCTAGCAGGCTTCACACCATATACCACATGGCATAACTCATCAGCGACACTACCAGACAAGCACTTGATAATCAATTAAATCAAGTTTCCTTGTGTTGAGAATCATAATTCAAAAATAGACAAAAAAAATTCATATATAATTTTCCTTTCCCATACTTGAAGCTACTAAAAAGAGCACTCATATTTCATAGTAGCTACAACCCATATTTTATTTTAAAAAAATTAATTTAAAATTAATATCAAATAAAAACTTAAATAACAAAAATATTTTTAAATAATCACGCATTCTCTCAATCTTCACCTTTTTTTCTCGTTCAAAACTATAAAAATCACTCACACATTGCATAAACAGAAAATTCATCTTAATTATCTAAAACTAATATCATTTAACTTTAGTTTTTGTTGGTCCAAACACCCTACATACTAACTTAGATTTTGAGACTTTTATTAAAAATGATAGATTTAGGTTTTTTAAGAAACATTTTTAAGTAAAAAGACCTAATCTTTATTCACTTAAATTTAATATCACCTAACTATAGTTTTTGTTGTCTTAATGGGCAAATTAGGAGAGTGTGCAATGGAGTTGAGAATCATTGAAACCATACTGCCAAGGCTATAGGCCTCTTGACTGAGTTAGCATTGGCAAAGAAAAGTAGAGATAACACAAGTGTCATTATAGTTGAGCTAAGAGGAACAGTGATTGAGACCTCATTTTTGACTAAAACATGTATCTTTTTTCTTCTTTTTTCACTTCTTGACTTGTTGCTTTTGGACTAATATCCACTTTGAATGCACATCCACAATGTCACAAGAGATTAACTACTAAAAAAACTACAGTTTTGTTGACTTAAACATCCGTCATACTAACCAAGACTTTAAGACTCTTATTAGAAATCAATTAGGTCATTGGTCATTGATCAACAGAGCATGAAAGGTGCAAAGGGAATAACAGTTGTGCGAAGGGAATAACTTTTCTTTTTTTTTACTTGTGGGTATCATCCCTCATTTATTTTCCCTATATTTTTATCCAATCAAATAATAAAATTAATTTTATTTTTTATTTTTTTCTTATATTTTAATTTATCTAAACAAAATGTAACAATATTTTTATTTTTTTTCATGTTCAAAAAATTCAATTATAACTAAATTCTATGTGAATTAATCTTTGCCTCCATGAGTTTAATTTGGGCAAACCCAACTCTATATTTTGATCAGGTGAAGTCTTTTGAACCTAATACCAATTGTAGTATGTCTCAATTAATTATACATTATAAATTAATTTTAAAATTATTTTATATTAATTTTAAATTAAATTTATACATTATATAAGGGAATAATTTTTTTTTTCATTTTTCTTCCTTGTAAATTCTTTTTTTTTCATTTTTAGTCCTTATAAATGTTTTTTTTTCGTGTTTAGTCCCTTTATAGTAAGCATGAGGTGGTACTATTACTGATGTGACGATGATGACATGTCATTTGTGCTAACATGTCAAGTGATGACGTTATCATGATGTAATTTGTTGACATGTCATATGCTGACGTTAGCAATTTAACGTTTTTATAATAAAGATGGATGATAGGGACTAAAATAAAAAGTTTTGAACTTATAGGGATGATTTTGAAAAAAAATTATAAGGATGAAAAATGAAAAAGCACTAAGTATAAGGACAAAAATTAGATTTAAGCCTAAAATTAAAATAATTCACTATCGTAAGAACCATTAAACCAAACAACAATCACATCATGTCATCTTTTATTTAATAACAATACATGGAGAACTTATGCTATTTGACACTTCAAAAAAAGAAATGTAGATATGACATGTGATATGATTTGACAAAGAAAAAATAATTAATTACTTATTTGGTCCTATAGTTAGAAAAAAAATTTCTTTTAGTCCCTATATTTGAACCAATCAAAATACTTTAGTTTGGATTCAATTGAATTTCCATATTTTTCCTACCAAACCTAAGCCAAACTAACCCAATCAATAATAGGTTGTTTGATTTGAGTCTATCGGGCCCAAAAGGTTAAAAATTGTTTTAAATAATAATAAATAAATAAATACAAAAAATAAAAATAATAATTAAAAAATAAAGTGTCATGTCAACAAATTGGGTCATTGGATTTGCTGGTTAAAAAATAACAACATGTCAATCAGATCAAAGGGCATTAAGTTTGAACAGATTGGGTTGAGTTCTACTCGAATAACAACAAAATTTGGATCAAGGTGTTTAGATCGGTTCGTTTCATGAGTTACCTAAACCTGTGAACAACCTATGAATAAGTATTAAAATTAATATATAAGAAATAATTTTAATTTGTTTAATAACTTTAAAATAAATCTAAATATGAAAAAGAAAAGTTATGTTAGATTAGTTTTGATCGATAACGTGTTAATTAAATGATTTATCAAATTTGAAAATAAAAGAATGAATTGTTATCCATCCATTTCATTATATGAAGCATCTAATATGATCAAAGGATTTTTTTAACAACTAAATAAATTGAATTAGATTTTACATAAATAAACTGGATAAATTATAGATAAATGAATTCCTTTACTGCCCCTAATGCTTCACAACACTGCTAAATTATTTTAGCTTTTGAAGGAATCAATGACAATTGAGATACAAAAAAATGTTTGTTTCACATCACTTTTATACATCTATTTACACTAATTGGAAAGAAGTTTTATTTATTCTATGAGTTTAATGGTCATGCATTGTCAGTGTAAAAAGTTTTATACTGTCAATCAATCAAAAACCACCATTGATATAACTTTTAAAGTATTTATTATAAAAGTCAACAAATTTACAATAAATGATGGTTTGTAATTGGATGATAGTGTAAAGAGTGCATGGCTTGCTTTCTTTTATTCTATTTCTCTGTTACATTATTTGACACTTTATAAGGATGCAATAAAATGGGGAAAAAAATGACATGAAAAAAATAAAGACCAGACGTGACACAAAAATCCTATTCACAAGCACACATTTGATTTTAATTTTTAGACACTATCAACTAATTAGAAATTATATTAGGTGTGACTTTAAAGGTATGTATTATAAAAGTCAACAAATTACCTTACATGACAGCCGGTAATTGGATAGCAATGTAATTTTTTTTAACTCTGTCAATACATTTAAATTAAATTCGGGGTATATTTATCTTGTCTTTTCTCAACTTTGATATAGAAAAATTCAATTTAACCAAGTTCGGGATTAGGGTTGAACTTTTATATATACACACATGATGAAGGACAGACAATTTAGTCATAAGCGAGCGATGATATGTAGACACTCATATATATTATATACTCCATCAAAACTTATTATTTCTCTTCCTATATATATATATATATATATATATATATATATGTATGTATGTATGTATGTATGTATGTATGTATGTATATACATGTATATATATACTCCTCTCTCTTTTGTCCTTAGGTGTCATCTAGTATTGGGTGTCCATGAATTATTTTCCTTTAGACATAGATAATTTATGTGTTAGTCACTCTGATAAGATAAAGCAGTCTACTTATCTTGCCTTTCTCGTACTGAGCCTTGTTGTAGTAGACATGTTTTCCTTTTTAGTACTAACAAATACACTAACGTTCTCTCTTTTTGGTACATAGATGTATCTTTTTAGAGGAGGGTACGTCAACATCTTTTTGAGAAAGTAGATATACGGACTTCAAAACAAGGATCAATCTTATGTAAAACATACGGAATAATCATTTAAACCAACAAATCTCAATATAATTCGTTTGTGAGAGTCAATCAACATAAGTTTTAAGTGTATTAAAAACAAGTGAACAAACAATTAAAGAAGCATTACTCTGTTTGGCATAATCAAAATAAAATGAGGTTATAAAAATATCTTTTGTCCTAACATTTTCTTTCCCTTTTTGGGTGTACCTACTCAAAGTCAAGGGGTTGTGGCGCGATCCTCAGTTGCTGAGATCATGGTCCCTTTCGTTCTTAGCGCGCTTAGCTCTATCCTTGCCTTAAGCCTTGGCGGGAGATCTTGGGTTTCCCAATTCAAATGGTTGGTGGCCACTGCTTGTGCTGGGTCGAGTGCTCATTTGGGCTATTCGAGATGTGGCCTACTACACACCCCCTAAGCCTTAAGCATGTGGTGAGCAAAGGCTTGAAATTTTGGGCTGATCAAGACGTAGTCCACTACTTTATATATGATGAGTTGTGATTAATGATAGTGTAAAAATATTTTACATTATCAGTGCATATACTACTTATTCTTGACCATTTATGACCTGAGGGCCTGCCAAATAAATGGATTGAACAATTTATTTTTTTTGGATTATAATATATGGATTAAAAAAATCCATTAATTCATTTATATTTCATCAAGGAACCAAATCAATTCATGATCTATTAATAAAAGAGAAAAAAAGTATATACACTTTTTTTTACATTGTCATCTAATTATAAATAACCATGTGTTGTAAGTTTGTTGGCTTTAATAATAATCACATTAAAAGTCACAGTAAAATTGGTTGACAGTATAAAATCTTTTACATTAACAATATATATCCATCAAACTCCTAATAAAAATCATTCAATCCATCCCTTAATGATTTTTTTTCTTGCGGATGAATATTCAATCCATCTATAAAATTACTTTTAAAAATTAAATAATATTTTTAATTATTTCAAATGATTTCTCTCAACTATTCCCAAAAAGTATTTTTATAAATTAAATATTTTTTTACAACTTTTTTATATATTCTCACTCCCTCCTCTCTATCTCCCCAACCCTTTCTCTACCCTTATCACTACACATTTTCATTTTCCACATTCACCCTCAAGCTACGATTAACCTCCACTCCAGCAATAACGAATCAAATACAACAATAATAATTAAATGAAATTAATAATTGCTATCTTTTAAGGGTAAAGAAAGTGATTCGGAAAAAGAGTGTGTGTTCGCAGAAAAGAAATAATGAAAATGAGAAAAGAGAAGTGACATTGTGTTCTCCACTTCACAAACAAGAACAAGGAATAAAACCAACCAACCACACCATGTCAATCATCTCTTACTATTACTATAATACTATTCATTTTTTTCACCCACGTTTTCCAAAATGCACATTGATTTATCTCTCAACTTGTCTTGCGTTTCTCTTTTCCCCGCCTTCCTTTCCTTTTCCTTTCTCTCATATTTGTTTAATCCGCAAATTTTGATTTCTCTACTCTTTTTTTTTGTTTTAACATAAACTTGTAATTTTTTTTATTAAATTTAGAAAATAATCTTTTTCACTCGCACTTGACTTATTGTTTCTTCATCACACAAAATTTTATTTCATAATAAAATTAAAAATATTAAAGTATAATAGAAAAATAGTTCTAATATTTTATATACAGTTATCGCAACTATCGATATTCTTTTTTTTTTTTTTTAATTTACCAAAGTTGGTAAAGTTGATTTTTTTTTTAAATAAGAAAAGAAAAGGAATTGGTGTTTGATATTTATGATCATGTAGTAATTGCTCATTGGTGCTTAGGTTCAAATTTAATGTGCTCAGTTTAACTTTTAAAAAATCATTATTTGTTTTATTGGTTATTTAAGATTTTTTTAAAAAAATAAATAGTTTATTTTTTTAAAAATAAATTATTCTCAATAAGTAAGGGTGTATACGAGTCAATTTGAGTTGGGTTTGATTAGACTCGTTATTTACACCGATCAAAATATTTTGGTTTGAGTTGGGTTGGATTTCCACATTTTTCTGTCAATAGCACATGATTGCTTATTTTAAGCATTCGACTTTAATCCTCAATTTGTTTTGTTTCATAGCACGAACCTTTAATTTAATTCTAAAAATAACTATGAAAATTATTATAGTTTGAAATATAAGAGATTAACATAATAAACTAAAAATTATTTTCTAATTAACAATTGTGATATAATTTTGGTTTTATTCACTCATATTGTTGTCATGTAGTATAAAAGCATCGAGTATGGAAGTAAGAATTTTCTTTCCCATCACACATTTTTGCTTCATCGCAAGATCAATGGCCAAGAGGGTCACCCCCTCACCTACCACGAACTTGCTACTATGATGGCCAAAATCAATAGCAATGTTGTTGTCTCACAAAAATATATCATGCAATTAATTTGATTTGTGTAAACATTTTATTTTATTTTTGCATTTTCTTTTAGGGTGTTGGTGTTTAGGAAAGAGAAGAAAGAAAAATAATTAAAGTATAATTGAAAATAAAAGTAATTTATTTTCTAATTGGGTTGAAAGATTGACTAACTGTTAACTTGTAAATACATAATCACTTATCTCTGCATTTTTGTGTTTTTATCGTTTTCTTTCCACATACAAGAACCTTGAAGTCTTTTCTTGCACATTCTAAACCGTTGATGACACTAGTGAGTAATAATTGACTTAAAGTATAGAATGATGAGATTACATCAATGAATAAGGGTCGTATCTTATCTTATTTTGTTATAATGGGGACATGAAAATTTGGGAAAGGGAAATAGATTACTGGTTTCTTTAATTGTCCCTGTTTTCCTTTGAAGATATCTTTTTTTTAATCTTTCTACGTGAAATTTTAAACATTCCAGGTGGTCTTTTATGTAATTGAGTGCAAAACACTTTTTAATGGTGGTAAGACTTGAGAGAGGAGAGAGAAATGAGTAAGAGGTGAGAGAGAAATGAGTTTTTTAATTTTTATTTAAAAATAGATATTAAACTATTGCATTTTCCTTAAGGTGAATTAATGAAAACAAAGGAGATGATTGGTTTTCTGTCCTAAAGCTTTAGCGTAGGTTGTTAATGCACTACAACTAAAAAATGTATAAGTACATTAGCAATCTCCATATATATATGTTCTGGAGGTTACTCAGACTGACTTGGTCTCTTAAGCCGACGATGCTTCCCCAAGCATCACCGGCTTGGGGGCAACTGTTTTGGAGGATACTCGGACCTATGGCTCTAAGTCAGCCCCACGCCACCTATTCTGATTTTAACATCACTCGGGTATCTCGGCTCATGTTTCTCTGCTATCCCGGATCAACTCTACTTCAACCCCGGCTCGGCAACGAATACACCTGGTGGCAAGGAACGCGTGTAGTTGGGCACCCAAACGCATACTGCCACCTGGCACCCAACTCTAACAGAATTTCCCTCCAAAACGCTTTATATAAAGGACTCCACACCTATCAGGTACAGACACTCTCTCATACTCACTCACATTAAGACCAATACTAACTTAAGCATCGAAGTCCTTGCAGGTGCCACCACCGAAGACGCCAACAACCACCGTGGGAGCTCCCCGGAGACGCATCCTTGTGTTCACCACACAACATTGGCGTTGTCTGTGGGAATCGATCTTGATTCTCTTCTCTTCGTTTTGTTTCGAAGGACGTGATGGTCAGCATAAGAAATCGTAAATCCACAAGAAATCTCTTGAGAGGACTACTGCATCGGCCTTAAAGCCCGTGCCGGAGGTGCACGATGCGCACATGGCAACGAAGTTAGATGAGGAAGACGAGCTGATTCCATTCAATCTTCCCTTTTCGCCAAGGATCTAGAATTTACAGGTCTCAAAGCAACTACAAAAATTTCCTTCTCTATAACTATATGATGGATCTTCTGATCCAAGCGACCACTTGTCAATGTTCGAATCGGCAATGTCATATAGAGAAGTGTCAGCCTCACTGACATTCAGGGCATTCCCTCTCTTGTTGAAGGGGATGGCATTGAAGTGGTTCCAATCTCTGGAACCAAGTCCATAGATTCATGGATGATGTTGAGGGAGAAATTTAAGACCGCCTTCGCGACTAGCCAAGCCAGACCAAAGACTGAGGTCGATCTAAGAAGAATCTGCTAGGGTGCGAACGAACCGTTGGGGGAATATATTAGCAAATTCAACAAAGAGGTAAGGGCTGCTGAGAATTTGCAGTCTGGAGTAGTTTTGATGCTGGCAAAGGACAGGGTGAGACCAGGCTCGCCTTACTTCATGTCGATTGCCAAAACACCTCCGAACTCTATAGAGGAATTTTTGAAGAAAGCGGAGAAATATATAAATTACAAGAATGTGCTGGAGGCTGGCCAAATGAAAACGACCGACACTACATCACAGAAGAAGAGCACGCAGGCAAAGACCGACAAACCACCGTGTCATGATGACCGGGGTTTATACAAAAGAGAAGGCCCGAGGTTCGAAGAATATACGCCTCTGAATGCCTCTAGAGTGAGAATCTTGAATGAGGTATACAATGTGGAGTTTGTGGAAGAGAGGATAAAACCCCTGAAGCTGATAAAGAACAGGGAAGCCGGGGATCAGTCCAAATACTGCCGGTATCACAGGGCGACAGGGCACAACACTGATGAATGCTATCAGCTGAAAAATGCTATTGAAGTGTTGATCAAACGAGGGAGACTGGATCGCTTTGTGAAGCGAAGCGGGGTTCGCGGCGATAGAGGGCGACGTCCCTCGCCACCAAGAAGAGAGAGATTGAGGAGCCCAAGGCAGGGGCGCTCTTTACCCTAGAGAGAAAGATCACCACACCGACATACTCCGGAGAGAGGCCACTCACTAGCTCGGCCATCGCGGGATGATGTCGAGGTACAAGCTATACGTCGTCAATCTCTTAGACGATCGTCATCTCAGCGACCCCCAAGATCCCCTACGCACTCACTTGTAAGAACCCACGAGATCATATATGTAATCGCAGGCGAATTCTTGGGAGGAGGTCCATCGAATAACGCAAGAAAAAGACGTGCTAGAGAAGTGATGACAACTTCTTCTAGGGCTCGTGCTGATTAAAGCCCTGCAAAGAAAAGAGCACCACCCTTGGTATTTGATGTTTGCCAACGTGATGCCCAATCATGACAACCCTCTCGTGGTAAACGCGCTAATGGAAAACAATGAGGTTCACAGATTGCTAGTTGACATTGGTAGCTCGACGGATGTTATGCTTTACGAGCTATTTCAGAAGTTGAAAATCCCAAAGTCTGAGTTGATGCCGTACAACGAGGATCTGATAGGATTCTCCGAACATCACATAACGCCGATGGGGTTCATAAAACTCCACGTGATGTTTGGGAAGTCACCTCACACAAAAACCGTAGCCACACGGTTTATAGTCGTGGACGCCAAATCGTCTTACAACGTGATCCTAGGCAGACCAACGTTGAACGCACTAGGAGCTGTCATCTCAGTCTCGCATTTGGCCATGAAATTTGTAGGCGATGACATGGAGATAGTCACCCTTCGGGGTGACCAGAGAAAAGCAAAAGAATGCTACAATGAGTCACTAAAGGTCGACCGTAACCTCGACATAGATTACAGGCTCAACCCCGAAGAGGGCAAGATACTCTTGACAGAATTAGATTGCCAGGATGAGATGAAGAGAGACCCTTGGATACCCTATCCAGAGTGTGCGTACCGGTTCAGATTGGGATAGAGAAACACCAGGTCGTGAAAATTAGAGCCTACCTCAATAAAAAAATGAAGGAGGATATGTCGACACTCATGAAAAGTAATGCCAGCTTGTTCGCATGGAAGCCGGCAGATATGCCAGGAATAGATCCCAATCTTTTTGTCATCGGTTAAAAGTGGATCCCTCCGTGAAACCGGTGTGTCAAAGCAGGAGAAAGATGACCCTTGAGCGCTTATAAGAGATCGACAAATAGGTAGAGGAGTTGCTGAAAGTGGGGTTCATCCGAGAAGTGAAGTATACCACATGGTTGGCCAACGTAGTGCTTGTGAAGAAACAAAATGGGAGATGGAGAATGTGTGTGGATTACACTGACCTGAACAAGTACTGCCCGAAGGATTCATACCCCCTACTCAACATTGAAAAGCTCGTTGATGGTTCATCCGGATATTGTTACTTATCGTTCATGGATGCTTACTCCATATACAACCAGATCCCTCTTTATCCAGGTGATCAAGAGAAAACGGCCTTCATGACGAAGAAGGCCAATTATTGCTATAAGGTGATGTCCTTCGGATTGAAGAACGTCGGGGCCATGTATCAGAGAATGATGAATAAGATGTTTGAAGCATAGATAGGGCGGAACCTGGAGGTATACGTTGATGACATGATCATAAAAAGTGCCACCCCTGTAGCACACCTTCAAGATTTACAAGAGACTTTTGCTCGGTTAGAAAAGTTTAATATAAGGCTAAATCCTAATAAACGGGTGCATATGTCTTAGAGACGCTACCCGAGGTTACTATCCCACGAACTTGGAATGCATGCAATCTAAGACAGTATTACAGTTGAGGCATGATGGGTAATACTAGTTTTAATTTCCTAGTTAATCTAACTATATAGTGTAGTTGGACAGAGACAAATATTATAACTTGTGGCTCTTGTAATATTTTTCGGCCCACGTGATCAATAAAATGAGAGTTTGCCTCCTTTATAAAGCTTATTACAGGGGTGAACGAACAAAGTGAAAGCAAGCAATGCGAGCTATCCCATGTAGGTGGATTCGCTCCATCGGGGTAGGAAGATCACTAAAAATGAAGACAAAGTCATTGCGAACTACTCCGTGTATGTGGATTTGCTCCAGCCAGGGTAGAAAGATTACTAAAATGAAGACGAAGCCATTGCGAACTACCCCGTGTACATGGATTCGCTCTAGCCGGGGTAGGAAGATCGCTAAAAAAGAAGATAAAGCCATGCGAACTACCCCGTGCATGTGGATTTGCTCCAGCCGGGGTAGGAAGATCGCTAAAATGAAGACGAAGCCATTGCGAACTATCCTGTGTATGTGGATTCGCTCTAGCTGGAGTAGGAAGATTGCTAAAATCGAAGACAAAACAATGCGAACTACCTCATGTACATGGATTCGCTCCATCCGGGGTAGGAAGATTGCTAAAAATGAAGACAAAGCCATTGCGAACTACCCCGTGTACGTGGATTCACTCCAGCCAGGGTAGGAAGATCGCTAAATATGAAGACCAAGCCATTGTGAACTACCCTGTGTACGTGGATTCGCTCCAGCCAGGGTAGGAAGATCGCTAAAAATGAAGTTGAAGCCATTGCGAACTACCCAATGTACGTGGATTCGCTCCAGCCAGGGTAGGAAGATCACTAAAATCGAAGACAAAGCAATGGCTTTATCTTCATTTTTAGCGATCTTCCTACCCTGGTTGGAGCGAATCCACGTACATAGGGTAGTTGGCAATGGCTTTATCTTCATTTTTAGCAATCTTCCTACCCCGGTTAGAGCGAATCCATGTACACGGGGTAGTTCACAATGGCTTTGTCTTCATTTTTAGCTATCTTTCTACCCCAGCTAGAGCGAATCCACGTACACGGGGTAGTTCACAATGTCTTTGTCTTTATTTTTAGCGATCTTCCTACCCTGGCTGGAGCGAATCCACGTACACAGGGTAGTTCACAATGGCTTTGTCGTTATTTTTAGCGATCTTCCTACCCTGCCTGGAGCGAATCCATGTACACGGGGTAGTTCGCATTGTTTTGTTTTCGATTTTAGCAATCTTCCTACCTCGACTGGAGCGAATCCACGTACACGAGGTAGTTCGCAATGGCTTCATCTTCATATTCTCTACCTACCCACATGTGTTGGTTTCGGGTACAGGTACCTAATTGTTGAAGGTCGTTTGAGCTTTTCCTGGGAGTATGGCATGGATTACTTCAACGCTGTAGCGCCTAGTACTCGAACTTTGGCTCGAGGCATTTTCTCTACCCCGTATTACCTTAAAAAAGCAGGGGCACCTTGCGTCCTTGAACCGATAACCATCTTTTGGCTAACCTAGCCTCCTCTGTCCCTCAGGACCAACAAAAGGTAGAGAAAATGAAGACAAAGCCATTGCGAACTACCCCGTGTACGTAGATTCGCTCCAGCCGGGGTAGGAAGATTGCTGAAATCGAAGACAAAGCAATGCGAACTACCCCATGTACGTGGATTCGCTCCAGCTAGGGTAGGAAGATCAAAAGCAAAAGCGCGAGGAACAACGGACAAAACATGAAGAATAAAAGTCGAAACCGAAAGTGTGGAAAGAAAAACATAGGATCACGGCACATACTTTAAATCATAGTCAAATGAAAAAGAACATGATTATGAATCATCGAAATTCATTAATAATACTTAAAGAATTACATATATATATATATATATTGTCTGACAAGAACATAAACAAAAATTACAAGATAAACCGGCGTCCTGGCTCTTCATACTCCGACGTTGGCAGCACTTATAGAAACACCGGCATCCCCGAAGTCAGGATCATCACCTTGGTTGAAGGAAGGACAGTTGGCGTCACCTGAGGGGTTGATATGAAGCTATCTGCAAGCTCCCTTGCAGCATCTTGTTTATCCATTTGAGACTTAGAATCAACTCCGACCCCCTGATCCTCTCCTCCAGCTTCATCTTCCTTTGCCTGGTCATCAACTTCGGAATCGACCATTGGAATAGTAAGATCTGTCGGCGTCATCTCTCTATCTATATTCGCATGTCAAACGCCATCAATAACTTCGCAATCTAGGAGCACACATGCAAGGTTCAGATTGCGTTGAAGAAGGAAGCGCACTTGCTCCATAGTGTTGTTAAAAGACAATTGGACTGACTTGATCTAGTGGCGACGCATCAAAACAGACTCCTCTCGAGAAGCTGCTAGGTCGACCTCTAAGTTATGAACTTTTTCTTCAGATACCTGAAGCCGGGATGATAGGTTTGTTTCAAGCTCAGTATATCTAGCGCCGGCCACAAACAACTTCTCCTGAAGGTCAACCTCAACCTTAGCAACCCGCAGCCTTTCAGTTTTCTCCGTGTCCAGCTGCCCCTTCAAACCTCACATCTCCTTCTCTAGCTCGGCTATCCTCTGGCCAGACTCCTCTTTGGCCATACGCGCGCTTTCTTCTACTTGCTGGAGCCGGGATATTATCGCATCTTTCTCAGCTAAGGCATCCAGAGGATTGGTGGTACCAAAAGCGCTCTTCATCAACACATATTGCGTATAGCCACGAAACATGTGGCCAAAAGATTGCCTAACCCTTCAATCCCGGTCTGCAATGCTCCCAAGTCACCCCGCATGTTGCTCATTTCTTCCTGGATCTCTTCTTCAAAAACAGACGCCTCCCCGGATAAGATACGTTGGTCGACCAATTCTACCGTCGTAGGCCGGGCTGATCCCTCTAACGTTTCTTCAAAGGCGACGCCTTCTCTTGCGCTTCGTCGGTCACAATTCTTTTCTGTGGAACAGTAGCGGCAGAACTAACTTTCACCACATCAGTCTGTGCGCCAACAGCGGGGGCAGTTTTTGACGAAGAAGCATCCCGAGTCCCAGCCTCCCTTATGACTATGCTCTTTGCTGCAGGGGGCAACAGGGGGAAGCACCTTTGATTCTCCACGACCTTGGCCTTTCCCTTGACCCTCCTAGACTCCTTCAATTTAGCATTTTTATCTGCCTGAAGGGCCAAGGCGAAGTCAGCCATCTTTGATTTCACCATTTCATCTACAAATCAAAACAGGTCGAGTTAGAATATACACAAAAGATTAAGAAAATCAAACAAAAAATATAAATATGCAAGGATTCACACAAACACACCAAAATCACGACGGTACTTCGATGGAGTGGTGCCAATCAACCATTGGCACGGAATCTGGCCTTGCAGATTCTTGACCATAGCAAAGAAATAGTCTCGAGCTCGAGCTTTATCCGGGGTCAGGTCAGCATCCCGGACCAAATATTTACCGGGGTCCAAGCATTAATGGTTGTACAACCAATACAAAGGGAATCGAGGTTCAATAATGTTTTCCCCTGCGTCCCGAAACATAAACAAGACCTCTTAGCTCTCTGCACGAGGCCATAAGAAAAAAATTTATCTTTGTAATCTTTATATGAATCTTGAAACAGCTTCAACAGTGCCCAACCTCAGACGCTTCGGAATGAGACAGAGGAAAACTTGCTGTCATATGTTTGGCAGAGGGGGGTGAAATAATATAAAAACAAACTCCGGGTACACACAACCCCCTCTCAAGCACACAAACTCTCGAACGCCTAACTGTTGGGATGCAGTTGTGAAGGGGCAACGTTGGGAAAATTCAAAACAGACACTTGGAAGTCCGTAAAAGGCAACCTAACTCCGAGGTGCTCAAAAAAGGTCAGGTACATCAGCAAGAAATTCGGGTATAAATACCCAATTGCCGCAACTTCGGCTTCACCTAGCGAAGTCCCCATATTATCCTTCCAACCTTAGGAACATATACGGCCGTCGTCTCCAGGAGCCACCACATCAAAAGGCATCTCGGCAACTCCTCGACTAAGCTCAAGATGGCCCGTTAAGGCGTCCAATGCCTCTTAAGAAAAGCATGACCTTGTCCCGGCCACCTCTTTATCTACCCAATCAATGCCGAGGCCAACAGCGTCATGATAGGCCTTCGGAGTAGTCTCTACATTCTTGACGGTCTTCCCTATCTCCCTGCCAAAAACACCGGAAGAAGAATCAGAAAAGCTTGGTTGCTAGTCAAGCTACGACACAACTCCAAAAATAGCTTTTGTCGGCCTTTTAACCCCGAAAACACTGCCTGGCCCGGAAGGAATTTTCATTAGGTCGGGATATTGCACCTAAGCCTTCGCGTACTCCAGCATTTCGTCTGGGTCATATGACACTCCTATAGCCTTCAAATGACTCCGACACTTTTCCAAGATCTCAGGACAGATTACAATTTTGAGTGGCGAAGGTTGTTTTGGGCCGACTATTAAAGGGCACTCGTCGACCCTTCTTACAGGCCAACACCTATCTGCCCTACCCCGAACAGGCCCTCCCCCGCGTGCAGATGTAGGGCCGATGGAAGAACTGGCACGACCAGCGTCATCGCCATAGCCACTATTGACAGCACCACGAGACGGAGGCAATGCCGACTACCGAAATAGCCAGTTCGCAGCAAAACCTCCCGAACGGCTGCCATGACTATCGCGAGTGGAAGACGAGGTATCGCGCCTATGCGGATCCATCTTCGACGAAACAAACAACAATATAGCACAGGAAAGCACAAAATAAAGTAACTTGAAGCGAAAAGAGAACAATAATATTACCCTAGTATATAAGTCGACTAGAGCTATAAGAGATGTTGAAGCAGAAACGGAGCGTCGCAACCTTCACCGAAAGAATGAGACACAGAGCAAATAAACGTTCAAATGCGAGTCTTTAAAAACAGAGTTAAAGCAAGCGTACTGCAACTGCAAGAAGAAAAACCTTTTGATATTACAAGGCCCATATCGAGGCAAAGCCTAAGCCCAAGCCCAAGTTTTTCAAAAGACAGCTGCCAAATCTCTTGGAATTCGAAGCACCACAAAGTTCAAGATATCGAATCATTATGGATTTAATGAGCCAAGCTATTGCAAAGTTACGGCACACCTGTCTGAAAAAACGAAAGGACACGCAAACCGTTCAGATCCAAAGCCGGCAAGACCTTTCCAAGCAAAAAGTTTTGCCGACTTGGGGGCAACACTACCCCGGACTGTCTTTCAGTCTCTCAAGCCGAAGATGCTTCCCCAAGCATCACCGGCTTGGGGGCAACTGTTCTGGAGGTTACTCGGACCGGTTTAGTCTCCTAAGCTGACGATGCTTCCCCAAGCATCACCGACTTGGGGGCAACTATTCTGAAGGTTACTCGAACCTATGGCTCTAAGTCGACCCCACGCCACCTATTCTAGTTTTAACATCGCTTGAGTATCGCGGCTCATGTTTCCCTGCTATCCCAGATCAACTCTACTTCAACCCCGGCTCGACAACGAATACACCTGGTGGCAAGGAACGCGTGTAGTTAGGCATCCAAACGCATACTGCCACGTGGCACCCAGCTCTAACAGAATTTTCCTCCAAAGCGCCTTATATAAAGGACTCTACACCCATCAAGTACAGACGCTCTCTCATACTCACTCACATTAAGATCAATACTGACTTAAGCATCGAAGTCCTTACAGGTGCCATCACCGGAGACGCCAACAACCACCGTGGGAGCTCACCGGAGACGCATCCTTGTGTTCACCACACAACAATATATATAAATATATATATATATATATATGTACATATATATATATATTAAGTTACTTTACAAGTAATTTTTGGTAGAGTTATTCTACTCAATAACTCTTAATATATATTAAATTTCAATGATCCAACCATTTAATTAAAAGATTTTATTGAGTAGATCAAGTATACCAATTTTTATAAAGTTTGAAAACTAATTGATGGTTCGTTAAATAAATTCAAGTTAACGTATTTTATGCTTTTTTGAATTATAAGTAAATACCGACTATAAGATAAATTAGCTATAAACATTCAATTTACCTAAAATTTGATGTGTATGATCATTGACATAATATCAAAATATTTAATTGTTAAATCATTAAAATTTAACATATATCAAAAATTATTGAATGAAATAATTCTACAAAGAGTTATTATTAGAGTAACTTGATTCTTCTCTCTCTATAATAGCCAGTTTTTCAATTCACCATTTTCAATCTAAGTAGGATGCAACAACCAGGTGCCGCATGATAACAATTAAAAAATAATAACAATTTTGCACATAAGCAAGTCAATAATTATTTTCAAAGAGACAAAAATAACAGTGCCCAGTGGTGGGAGCCCCTGAAATGCAAAGGTCGGTAAGGTCACAAATTTAATTGAAAAATTAGTGGCGTGAATTTCGGGGCCTTAACGAAGGAAATTATCCCAAGCTTCCAGATAGGAAGGAATGATTAAAGTAGCTACCGTAGGAATGAATGGCAACGTTGACTGTATAACATTACCGACGAGTCTAGCATGAGGCATCATAATAGATAGGACGAAATAATTAAAGTAGTTGCGGTAGACGGAATGATTAAAGTAGTTACAGTAGGAATGAATGGCAACGTTGACTACATAACATTGGAGTACAGATAATATAAATGCTCTGTCTTTGTGAATCTGTGATGTGAGTCATTCATTCAGTGAAGGAAAGCTCATAGCCTCTATACTCTGTGTGCAGTGGTTTTACAGTCATGGCAAATGATGGTGCAGTGTCTGAAACCAAGTGTACGTATGACGTTTTCCTTAGTTTCAGGGGTAAAGACACCCGTCACACGTTTACTTGTGATCTCTACGATGCTTTGTGCCGGAAGGGAATTATCACCTACATGGATAATGAGGAGCTGAAGGTTGGAGATCAACTTGGTCCTACGCCTCTTAAAGCCATTGAAGAATCAGGGATCTCAATTGTTGTTTTTTCTCAAATGAAACAAGGTTTGGGAAAGACCCGGAGAAGGTGAAGAAATGGAGGTCAGCCTTGTCTGACATAGCCAACTCGAAAGGAGAACATTTGACATCTGAACAAGGGTAAGTAAATATATACTTATGTTATTTTCTCTATTTTCTCTTCAAGTTATGAAATATTTGCTACTTGTTAATTTAAGGCCAAGGATGATTGTTTTGTTCATATTGCCATTTGTGGCGTGTCTTCGGCTATATATACACTTTTCCTCATCAGCTTTTCACAAATAGATGTGAAACACTGAAGGAAGTCTTTTAATTATAATTTCTGCAATATCTGTAAATTATAAATCTCCTCTGTTAAGCTTTCACTATTTTTAACTTGGTGTACTTCTGATTTCGGAATCTCGTGATAATAGTCTGATAATATGTACTTCTGCAGGTTAGTAAATTTCTTTCTCCTTTTTAATTTTATCTTTTCTTACAGGTATTTCTGTGCATGATTATACAGTATTGGCTGATAAATTTTATTTCTGCTCATATTTTTTACAATATTTTAGAGTATTGTTATTTGAATATCAAAATTTTAAACATAGTAGTTTATACATGGTGATTTTTGATTGGTTGATAATATAAAACTTTTTACACTCACAGTGCATGATCATTAAATTTGTTGATTTTTATAATAAATATTTTAAAAGTTATATCAATGATTATTTTTGATTGGTTGACAGTATAAAACTTTTTACACTGACAATACATGGCCATTAAACTCTTATCTTTAGAGAAAATAGGCCATGCACTGACAGTGTAAAGTAATTTTACATTGTCATCCAATCACAAACTAATATTTATTGTAAGTTTGTTGACTTTTATAATAAATACTTTAAAAGTCATATCAATGGTGATTTCTAATTGGTTGACAATGTAAAACTGTTTACACTGACAATGCATGACCATTAAACTCTTATATTTATATCACTTAATTCTTATTTTTTCATATACACAGATTTTAAAAATGCTTCACAAAAATTAAACACACAATAATTAAAGATTTAATAGACATAAACTATTAGTGTAAAAAATTTTACACTATCAATTAATTAAATATTATCTTTAATATGACTTTTAATGTAATTATTATAGTAATTTGTTATTAAATAATAATGTAAATTTTTTTTAGAGTGTTGGTGCATATATTATTTATTCATAATTAAATGTTAGGAATAATACATCAATAGGTCTCTAAACTTTTAGGCAATTTTTAATTAGATCCCTATATTATAAAAATTTGTAATTAAGTCCTTAATCTTTTGATTTTTTTAATTGGATCATTGGCGTTAAATTGTTGTGAATATTCCGTTAACTTGGACAAAATATTTCCTAGTAAAAACTCAATTAAAAAAAAATATTATAGGAACCTAATTAAAAATTATCTAAAATTCATGGACCTATTCAATAGTTTAACCTTATTTTTTAATCTTGATTTTGCCTTTGTTTTATTTTAGAAAAAAGAAAAAATTATAGAAAGGGATAGAGAGCATCTTTTAATATTCAAATGTTGTTACATTATTATTATGTGACTAAATTACATTTTTAGTCCTCCTATAATTCTCAATCCGTGATTTTGGTTTTTCTATTTTTAATTCTGCAATTTTAGTCCTTTAATTTTTAAAAATCCTGAATTTTAAATCCCCTTATTTTAATTATGCAATTTTAGTCTCCCAAATTTTAAAAATCTTCAATTTTGGTCTAAGCATTAAATGTTATCTATTGACTATTAATGTCTCAACATTGATTATGACGTGACATTAGTTTGTTAAATATTATCTACCACATATTCGTCTAATGCCACATCGTAGTTAACGTTGAACCATTAACAATTAACAAATGAATATTTAACGGTTGGCCAAAATTGCAGATTTTTAAAATTTGGAAGACTAAAATTGCAAAATTAAAAATAGGTGCGAAGTATTTACTAGTTTTGTCGATGACTAATATCTGCCAGAGATTTTGGCTAACCACTTTTAATGAGGTATCTTCTTCTTACCATCTTTTTTCATCCACAAAGTTCAAAACCAAGACCTTACTAGACTAATATAATTCTATTAAATCAAAGATTAAACTATTGAGTAGATCCCTAAAATTTTAAGCAATTTTTAATTAGATTCATGTACTTTTTTTTTTAATTGAGTCCTTAATCTTTTAATTTTTTTTAATTTGGTCCCTAAGACAAACGACAATAAGATGAAAGTTAATCCCAAAGACCCAATTTAAAAAAAATTTAAAATTAAGGACTCAATTACAAATTTTTATAGTATATAAACCTAATTAAAAATTACCTTAAAGTTTAGAAAAATACTAATGTATTATCCCTAAAATGTTATACTAAAATTGTTGTCCAAAAACCTTGGCTTATTATATAAGTTGCATTAGTTCCGGAAAGGAATCCCTATTAATAAAGCAAAATATAATTTGGAGAAATCAATTTGATGATTAATTTAAGAGCATTGTTTTTTCAGGAGGGACGAGTCCAAGATTATTGATGATCTTGTAAGCGAGATTTTCAATATAGTATGCCCTAAAGATTTATCTAGTAAAGAGCATATAGTTGGACGGGAGTATCGAGTTAAAGAATTGAAGTCCCTTCTAGATCTTGAGTCTCCTAATATCACTTGCCTGTTAGGGATTCATGGAACAGCTGGAATTGGCAAAACCACACTTGCCAAAGCTTTGTACGACTCCATTTACAAGCAGTTTGAGGTTTCATCTTTTCTTTCAGATGTTAGAGAAACCTCAAATCAATTTAAGGGCCTAGAACTTCTGCAACAAAGGCTTCTGTCAGAGATACTCGAGGTCAGCAAAATTCAGTTGAGAAGTATTGAAGAAGGAACCAGAACAATAAAAAGTAGATTTGGTTTAAAAAGAGTTCTTATAGTTCTCGACGATGTTGATGACATTAAACAGTTGGATAATTTGGCAGGGGGACGTGATTGGTTTGGTCCTGGGAGCAGGATCATCATAACAACGAGAGATACACATTTGCTAGATCTTGGTGGGGTCGAAAAGAGATATGAAGTGAGATTGCTAAACGACCAACAGTCTCTGGAGCTCTTTTGTCAGAGAGCCTTTGGAAAGAGCTGTCCTGAATCAAACTATGAAGAGCTGTCCAATCGTGCAATGCGATGTTGCAAAGGCCTTCCATTGGCCTTAGAAGTACTAGGCTCTCATATGGTTGGAAAAAATTTGGGTGAATGGGAGGATGCATTGGACAGATATGAAAAGAGTCCACATCCAGGTGTTCAAAAAGTTCTTAGAATAAGCTATGATAGCCTGCCCTTCAATGAAAATGTTGGAATGGATGACCTCAATTCTTGACCTGATTCCGAAACCTAGTAGATTGACTTGTTTTGGTGAATAAATAATGAGAAAAAAAGGTTATGTATCAGAAGTGTAAATTAATTTTATACAGTCATTTAATTACAAATTATTATATATAATAAGTTTATTAACTTTTAAAATAATTATCTTAAAAGTCATATTAACGGTATTTTTTAATTGGTTGACTGTGTAAAATATTTTACACTAATAATGCATAACTAATAAACTCATAAATAATTGTGAGAAAAATTTCTTTCTGGACATATGTGTGGGCTTTTGGGCTGGGATTTTATACGAACGGGAATTGTTATTCGCACACTCCTTTTTCATTTTCTTACTTTCTAATTTTTTGTCGTTTATTTTTTTACCAAAATACTTTTGACAGAAACTTGTTTCTATTATAACAAAAAGTAAGGGTGTATATTGTAACACCTTGTTTTCCTAATGCATGATTAAGTGTTTTGATAACTAAAAGTGGAACTTAGATATGTAATCTAGGAGATTAAAACAAATAAATGAATTGATACTATATATGGTTTGTTGTATGTGATGATTTGGTGTTGGATGTTTGAAATACCGATTTGAATTTAAGGAACTTGGGATATGTGCTTGAGCCAATGTGGATGTGTTGAGAGTGTGATTTTAGGCTTTTGAGGAAAAACAGTTGAGTTAAACCAGTTTTGAGATAAAAACAGTGGTTTGGCGAGATTTGAGCCTTAGTTGGCCAAAAGTTCGTATGAGAACTCTAGAGGGTTCAGCTATATAAGAGGGGGAAGTAGCTTTTTCTCTCATTTCCTTATTTTCACTCTCTCTCTTCACTTTCTCTCTCCTCTCTTCATCTCTCCCAATCTCTCTAAATCTCTTTAGTCTTCAAGGGCTTAGCAAGATCTTCAAGAGCTTAGCAAGATATCAAATCTAGATTCCTTGTTCTTGTGAAAAAAAGGGTGGATTTTGGAAGGTTTTGGCTCAAAACACCAAACTCTCAAGAAACCCAAATTCAAATTCAGAGGCTTTTAGAGGTAAGGGAAGCTTACTATTGCTTGATTTCGTGTTTGTGATCATGGATGTGTTGATTTCTTGCCTTGGAATGGATTGATTTTGGTGGAAACTTTGAGTATGAAAGTTTTGAAACAAAATGGGTTTTGAAAGAAACTTTAAGATTTAAGGTTGTTTGACGGCTAAAATTGTTGTATAATCGGTTAGAAATACATTGAAAGTGTTTAGAATTGATTTGGCATGGTTGTATAGTAGTTAAAACTCAAGGAATTGAAGAATCACAACCCATATACCCTATTCGCGTCGCACCCCGCCGGGCGACGACCCCTTTCTGTCGGGCGAGGTTCTTCCCGAGCCCAGAAGGTGGCTCCTGGAAGAACATCGCCGGGCGACGCTTTTATCCCACCAGGCGCCGATCAGCCAGAGACCAAAAATAGGTCTCTGGCAGTATGTCGCCAAACGGCAGTGATGTGCCACCGGGCAGGATGCTGCAAAAAAAAAAAAAAAATGTGTGTGGTTTTGTTATTTTAGTTGAGTGAGGATATTTATGTTGTTATAAATTAGTGCTTGTGAGTGATGTTATTGGTGGTTTGCGATGTTGTTGACGGTGTTATTGTGTTGTTATAATGTTGTGGTTATGTGTGATGACTTCATTAACACATGTAATTGTTGAATGTACATTTCAAGATAATAAAATGTTCACATGGTTTTCTAAAGTGGTTCTTGGTTTTCTTGGTTTTCTTCTTTATTGCTGTGGAGTTATTTTGATAAATCGTTGGAAAGAGGTAGTCAGGTGGAAGGTTGCCTAAGTAGGGACCTCCACTAGTTGTAGAATGTTATGTTAATGATATCTTACTTGTTAACCATGCAAGAGGCTAGATTGAGCCTGCATGGAGTTGGTAGTGATTGTTGGACCACAGGAGGTGCTGAGTAGGCCATGTGGTAGTATGTTGGTACATATCTATGTATGGATATTGATGAATGATTGTGTTTGAGTTATTGTGGTGAGTCATGCATTTGCATGCATATGTTGTTGGCTGAGGTTCTATGGACCTTATGCCATATGCGGGTAGGCATGGAAGTTAGGGGTGAACAGAGCTGTGGCTCAGCCGAGCCTCCAGTCTAGTACCTGGATAAGAAGTGGGGTCTGAAAGATGGGCCTAGGGGATAAGTGGATGGGTAAATCCCGCAGGGGGCCAAGGCAGTGCAGGCCTTGTGTCGTGGTATACCACCACCTACATTCACTTATCCTGACAACCATAAGCTTATCCATTAATCAAAGTTTTGGCAATTCCTGAATGGTGCTTGGAAGGCCATGGTAGGGGATAAGACCTGGCTAATCACCCAAAATATAGTAAATCTCTCAAGAGTCGTGTCATTCATGCATTAATATGTTGAAGTTGAGAGTATGGTATGTATGTAGTGATTTTGTGGAAACTCATTCATCTGTGATTTTAATTTCATGATTGCTGTAAGTGGAAGGTTTTATGAAATAAATCTTGTCTATGATATGTTTATTTATTACATAAGTTTACCCTTGCCTTGTTATTCTGTTTTGTGTTGTCATGGTTGCTGTTGTTGCTGGTGTGGTTATGTGTGTTGCTATGACTGTGATGATCACGTCATTTTGACGTGGAAGCAGAGGGAGAGGCTTCAGCAGATTCGACTTCCCATAACTGAGGGTGGAGGTTTCCAGTTAGAGTTTTAAGGTCCTTGTGGGTGGATCTTTTGAAGAGATCCTTTTGGTTTTTTTTCTTTTTTTCTTTTGATGTACATATTGTATAGCTGACCAGCTATAGGGAGTATTATTTTGTGTTTATATTTCTCCCTTGGTGATGTATATAAACTGACCTGTATATTATTTTGTTTTATATAATATATGTATATTCCATAGTATATATGGTGATGTAATGATATTTAATGTGATCGACTGAATATCTTAGAGTAGTATGAAGTTGTAGGTAGTATTGTAGCAATAGAGGGTTGTTACATATATGGGTCAGGAAAAACTTGCAAATCCAACCAACCCAATTATATTTTAGTGGGTTAGGTCATCGGGTTAGGTTTGGTTCATTTTAACATACCAAATTAAGATTGGGTTAAGTCACAGGTTAATGCATTCTCAATCTGATGAACCAGACCCAACCTGATCTATTATTTTATTAATAAAAAATTTTAAAATATTATAATATTCACGTATTTATTTAGCAAAGGAGAATTATTTTATTTGATAGTCATTTTGAGTTTTAGTTTGTTTATTTTTATTATGTAATTCAAATAATTGTTAGAGTAGTTTAGGACATGTACTGTATTATTTCATTTGAGACATGTATTGTATTTTTCTTGTAAGTGTTAGATTTGTGCGGTTAGACTTTTATTTTAAATTGAACATGCATTGGATGAGTTGAACTAATTAGATATTTTATTTTTCTTATTTTCTCTATTTTTTCTAAAAAAAATTCTAAACTTTTTTGAATATCCAAAATTATATTAACATTTTATTTATTCAAACCGATTACCCAACCTGATTAAGGTTGGGTTAGATCACTTTGAATGCAAACCAAACCTAACCTGATTATGTTTAACTAGGTTGTGTCTTAAATAAGGCCAGACCCGACCTAACCCGGGTACTTACACCTCTAACAAAAACAAGTTTCTGTTATATTAAATTTTTATGAAAAAAATTAATATAACAAAAATTTGTTTTCATTGTGTATTATAAATTAACACCCCCTCTATTAATGAATAACACAATGAAAAACAAGTTTTTGTTATGTTAATTTTTTCGTAAAAATTTAACACAATGAAAACTTGTTTCTATTGTGTAGTTAATTTGAAATACAAATTGTCTTTTTTAAAAAATTTACCTTTCAATATCGAATTAATTATGATACTAATTATCTTTTTTAATTGAAATTAAATTAATTATGATACAATTTACCTTTTATGATAATAGTCAAATTAATTATGATTGTATCGTAATTAGAGGTGTTTGTAGATCGGTTTTGAGCTAAAAAGTCATCTAATCCAAAGATTAAAACAACTTGCAGTTCAATTTGGATTACTTTCATAAAAAAAATTTGATCCAATCCAATCCAATAAAAAGTGGTTTGGATTGGATTGGATGATTCGAATTTTACTGACATATCCTTACCAATATTTTAATTTCCTATTACTCTCTAAATATTGAACATTATTTTTAAAATAAGCATAAAAAAGGTTTGTCAATCAATCGATTAATTATCCTACAACATGTCCTAAGGAGACAGGAACATATATATTCATAATAAAAGCCAAAGAGAACAAAGTATATATAATTTTGCTGGTTGGATACATGAAAAAAAAACATAATAAAAATATCAGTGAAATAATAATAAGTAAAATAAAACATATAGAAGTTGCATGTAAAACACATAATAACGTATGTGTAGTACAAAATATCGATTCAGTTTGGATTGGCTTAGTTTTGCAAACACCATTCGAAAAATGATCCAAACCGATGGGATATGCAAAAATATGGCCCAAAAAAATTCAAAGAATTTCGGTTTTCTTCATATTTCAATTTTTTTGGATCAGTTTGGGGTTTTTTTATTTTTTTGAATTGGCTTGGATGTGAACAACCCTAATCGTAATTAATTCAATTTTAATTAAAAAAAGGTAATTTGTATCATAATTAATTTGATTACTATTAAAAAAGGGTTTTGTATCATAATTAATTTAATTTTAATTAAAAAATATAATTTGTATTATAATTAATTCGATCACTATTAAAAAAGGAAAATTTGTTGGAACCAAAAACATGAGTCTAACCCCTCAAAGTTTTGATAATAATAAAGGTTATTAAATTTCTGAGTTTACTAACAAGTGTGCTACATGTACAGAAATATCAATCTTAAGAGGCAAAGGTATATTTCTTTTCTTAGACGCTTCCAGATTTTATTTTATTTTTGGTAAACTTGGCTTCTAATGCGCCAACTAAAAATAAGCGTCCATCAGTTTTAGAAAACAAGGCATCCAATGCGCCATTTGTGAACCTCGTCTAATATAGGTTTTCTAAAAAGCGTCTAAGGAAAGAGTCGTCTAAAGCTTTTTATCTTAAACTTCTTTCTTTTGGTTAAGTTTCAATAAAGCTGAATAAGTTTATTCATTTTCATACATATTGAATTTCGTTCTGTATGGTTTTCGATATGCTCTAATGTTTAAATATCTTAACATTTATTAAAAAGTAGGATATTCTGATTTGTAAGTACAGCTACGTGAAAAAGTTAGTCAACTTATCAAGGTAGTACAAAAAGATAAAACAAAAGAAGCTATGTTCAAAAAACCAACACTGTGCATTAGACAGTACCTACCTTTTTGACACAAAACCACTCTAAGACAAGACTATTGCATCTTCTCTCTCCAAGATTCTCGAGACACACATCAAGCCTTAAACATGAAGTATTTTCCATGCATTTAATGTTTTTTCAAAACGAAAAAATCAAGCTGAAGCCTTTTCTCTAAACAAATATATTCTAAGAGGCTATATAGGCAAGACTTGAAGACAGAAGAACTATGAACATATGCTGAAAATTACGAACTTGAACAAGCTCTAATACTCTTGCTAAACGACTTCTGTAGCGCTTAAACTTTCATATTCTTTGCATTGCAAAGTTATTCTATTTTGTGCTTAAACTTTCATATCCTTACTTTGTGGGTTGAATCTTTGTAAAGACAACCTTGGCATTGTGAAAGCCTTGAGAGGGTTTGTGATAAAGAATACTTAGATTTTTGTGATCTAAGGTTGATCATGGTTTGTAAGGCCTAAAGAGGCTGTTGAAGAATACTTGTTGTAACCTGGGTTTGGTTAGTAGAAATCCTTTTGGTAAGAAGGTATTAGATGTAGCTCAGTTAAGCGAACCTCTATAAAAACTCTGTGTGCTTTTCTCATCCTTATCCTCACGCGTTTTTAACTGGATGACCTTTTATATCTTTGTTAAAACGTTTGTGAAAAGTTTTTGAAAATTCACATACACACAATTCAACCCTCTTCTTGTGTGTTTCTTGCTCTTTCAAAATTATATTGTAATTAATTTAATTTTAATTAAAAAGGTAATTTGCATCATAATTAATTCAATTATTATTAAAATAGTAAATTGTATTGTAATTAGTTCAATTTCAATTACAAAAGATAATTTATATCATAATTAATTTGATATTAAAAGGTAACTTTTTTAAAGAAGACAACGTGTATTTCGAATTAACTACACAAAGGAAACAAGTTTTTATTGTATAATTTTTTTTTCGCAAAAATTAAACATAACGAAAAATTGCTTCTATTGTGTTGTTCATTAACATAGGGGTTGTCAATCTATAATATATAACGAAAACAAGTTTTTGTTGTGTTAAATTTTTATGAAAAAAATTTGCACAACAGAAACAAGTTTTTGTTGTGTTAATTTTCTTACAAAAAAATTAAAAAAATTAACACAACAAAAACTTGTTTATGTTGTGTACTGTGTACTGACACCCATTTCTCAACTTACTACCCAACGAAAACATGTTTATGTTGTGTAATATGCACAATGGAAACATGCTTCCATGAAGGATAATTTTGTAAAAAAAACGTAAAAAAGTTGGGAGTGGAAAGATGAAATTGGGGTGTGAGAATAACAACTCCCTATATGAACTCATATATATAATACTATTTTGGTTTTTCCATTTTTATGATGTTCCGAAATCTTACACCAATCTTTCTATCATAGTGAATCTACTTCTTCTCTGCCCATAATCTATGTGTTATTTTTCTCTATTTTTGTTATCTTTGTTACCCATTACTCTACCAAAGTGGTATCAAAGCACCTCAATTTGATTTATTATTCATAATGACAATTGTGAAGTACAACATTCTATTATTGGATTACGACACCAAATTTTCACTATGGCAAGTTAAGATGTGGGTTATTGCACAAATATTGATTTGGATGATGCACAATTTGGATTTTCTCTTTTCAATAAAAATAGAATTCTTGTCCGTAATTAATTAAAACTTGAAAGAAATGAAGCGAGATAAATATTAAATAACATGTTAAAATAAAATGGGAATGTAAATATGTCTTGTACTTGTAGCCTATAGGTGCTACAAGCTATCAACTGAAATAAATAAGTACAAGACAAAAAATAGGACGTCCAAATGAATGATAATCAAAATACAATACAACAAGATAGTATTTGTAACACCCCATACACACACACATATCTTACGTTGCTTTTGTGATGTTAATACGCTAATCTAACAATCATAGTCAAAATAATAATGTTTTTTTTTCCTAAATTAACAAGATATTCATTGTTGACTAAAATATACATAAATATAATACACACTTTACATCAGAATGATTAGAACGGGAAGCATACATAATACTTACATCCTAGTTTGTCAAAATAACAATAAACATATATACGAACCAGTGTCTAGCCAAAAATACTAATCAACCACTCCATGCAAGGAGCTATGAACATAAGTAAATTTAGTTTTAGTACTGATTATCAAAAAGAAGAAATCAACATCACTAGTTGGTCAAAAGCTAGTAAACCTATCTACTAATTTCCAGACGATGTTGGAATCTCCATAATAGAGTCTTCTTTGTATCTGCTCCATTCGAGGGTAGGTTCCTTCGTAGCTTCCTATTGATATTGCTAGTCCTAGGCTCTCCTTCCTCTAATTACATATGGTGTGCTGATAGTCCTGGCTCTTCGCCTACAGTACACCCTCAGTGGTGCACTGAACTCAGTATTTGAAAAACTTGCCACATGCTTGGCCTAGAGTGCAAAAATAGGTATGATATGAAAATCTAAAGTTTTCTTCAATCTTGAAGGATGCAACAAAAGGAGGCTCAAACATAAGGGTGAGCAGTTTGCGATAGATCGCCATAAAGGAAGGGGGTCTCACCTTCCACCCTTCCTCAAAATGACATTGAAGTTCAATGTTAGTAGTAGTTAAAGGATCCATCGTCCAAAAATAATCATAAATAAAACCATGCATAGAAAGGAAAAAAAAAAGGGAGTAAGCTTCTAACTAAGGCAGTACAACAATAAACAAACAAAGGCCTAATCTAATAGACAATCATAACAAAAGTATAATAAATCAAGCATTCATACTATATCACATATAATAATCAATTAAATATGATATATGAATACATAGATGTTGATTCATCTCTATGAAAAACCTTCCAATATAGAGTAGCATAATCAGGAGCTTGTAATCCACCAACATACACGCATAAAATCAATATTCAACCTAATCAGAATGAGAAAAACATTAGGTGATTTATCAACCAAAGCTAGAATGAGAATAACATTTGGTGATAACTTGTATGTGGTAGTATACTACATTGATTGTGGATAACTTTTAGTGATTTGTCAATAGTATTAATGCATAGATCACCTTAACCACGGCTAAGAGTCATGATCCTTTGGCTACTTGTGGGATGATGTGCACTAGACGTCATCAAGGTCTCCTTTGCCTATATGCAAGATTCACACCCCATCACAGAGTGTAGCTACTCTAATACTTCAAGCCCCACAATAATGGTATGGTAATGTGTTTACAAAATGCACAACAATATACCCTACATAGCCTTTCTCCCCTTTTTACTACCAATCATTCTTCAAGGTTTTGAATTCAATATCTTATTCTCAATTTTATTAAATTTTATGAGAGAATGTTCATCCTAACTAAGTTTTTAATTTATTTTAAATTTTATGGAATCTCACTTTACACTCAATTTCTCTTAATGATTCTCATTTAGTGATTAGGATTTATAATTTGTAATATTATTATATTTAATAATAATATTTATGTTAGTATATTATTTATTTATTACTAATTACATTTTAAGGATAGTATTGTATTTAATAAATTATTTATTTGTTTAAAATTTTATACTATACTACTACTATTTTGGCTCAATAATATTGGTGTCTTAAGACCTAATCTTGCACATAGGTCCTCAAACCTTAATCTTCATCCTTCTTTTTAAGTGTGGCACAAGCCACAAAGTCCAATTGTTGTTGTTTTTGTTGTTATAGGTCTTATAATTTCCTAATTAATTATTTTGTTTGTAATTAATTCGTCATTAGTGATAGTTGGGTCTGAATTCAGATTCTTAACCAGCTTTCAAAACTTCCATTTTATTCATATTTATTTTTAGAGGTTTATGGGCTCAAAACCATAGCCCAACCTTTAGTCTCTTATTGCTTTAAGTGTTTACTTCGTGGCACATTATATTAACACTCCTTTGTTTGATTCTCATTTGCCATTTTTTTTTTTTTTGCAAAAATATCTTTGACAAAAAAATAGTTTCCATTGTGTATGATTATATAGCGAAAATTAGTTTTTGTTTTGTATGTATACTAAATACATAATGAAAACTAATTTTTGTTGTTTATTTTAGTTAAATTACACAATGGAAATCTATTGTGTATTATAGGTTGACACCTCCCATGTCAATTAACTACACAACAGAAATTAACATTATTTTTTTATTTGTGTAATTTTTTATTAAATAATTTAATAGATTAAATGAGTTAACTCATTAAATAAGATATTAATTGATTTGGTTAATTTTGGACCTTAATTTTTATTTGTTTTAAATAACTTTAATAGTTGAATAATATGATAAATAAAAAATGAGGCAAAAATATAGATCAAATCAAAAGTAAGTCAACATATTCATACAAAATAAATCATTAAGTCTGAAATAATAGAAAATAGCAAAGATGAAATATTATAAAATAAGTAAACATGAGATTGAAAATAATACAATAAAGTCAAAATAATAACACCAAAACATCACTGGTAGGTTTTCCTCCTCCGCTAATATGTACATCTGATTATAGTGCCTAATTTTGCAAGTGTCAATATGAACTGCATGAAGGTATAAATGTCGATGCCCTCTGTAATCATCCTCAAATTGAGCATGGCCTTAGCTTCTTGAGCAATCCTCTCAATATAAATAAGTACTATGTGTTGTTCTAGGTAGGCCAAATCAAGAATCACGATCAACCATAAAGACAAACTTGTACGCGCATGATACACACAAACTTGTATGCCTTCCATATGAACCTTGATCATTCTTTGACTCATAAATGTCGCAACTAGGGTCACGACCGAACGGCGAAAACGAAATTAAAAACAGAGGAGCCGCCACCAAAGTTTATTAAGGAAAACCTTAGAAAAACCTTTTAAAAGAATGTGGTCTATGAAACCAAAGATGGGTTTGGGAGTCGATTACGTGTAGGGAAGGTGTTAGCAACCTACGACGTCCGTCATAAAGACGGTTACCCCTAACTAAATGTGCAAAACGGATAGCTTCAACAATATTTATTTTACCCCTTAGATTTATTTTATTTACAATTTTTATTATCTTTATTTACCCAAAGAATTTTAGAGAACATTTATTTTGAAAATAAATATTTTTTATTTTTTGAGATCGACAGGGATGAGCCTCTGCTCCTACGTATCCTTGGGTGCAATGAGGAATTAGACTCACGTAGTTCTTTTGTAGAAAAATGCTTTGTTGGTGGATTGTTTTTTATTATGATTTATTTTATTTTTAGTATGGTAAAGACATACTTAATAACCAAATTAGAAGTGCATCTAAAGTGGTTATCAATATACCTTTTAAGATTTCATAATAGTCAAATAGGAAGTGCATCCAAAGTGACTATTTAAAACCTTTGTTAAAATATATTTTATATATTTAGTTAATATTATTATTATGATTATTTTTATTTTTTTTTTTATTTTTTTATTTAAAAAAATGATAATCAAATAAAAAGTGCATCTTAAATGATTATCATTAAAATTTTAATAATGTCCAAATAGGAAGTATATCCTAAGTGGCTATTATTAAGTTTAAAGATTTATTTACTTCATGTATTTATTTATTCATTTATTTTATTAAAGAAAGCTAATTTTAATTATTATTATAAAAGAAACCGATAATATATAATCTACGAATTCTAACTATGACGTTAATTATATATAAGTCTATTATCAATATCATTTTACTTAAGCTTTTTAAGTAAGGAATTTCGTGAGAACTTAATAAGGAAAAGAAACAATAAAAAAATTTTACGAATTATTCTAAGATTCTTTTTTTATGACAGGCGATCCAACTAATTGTAACTAAACCTTTTAATTTATTACAGAGCCTAGGTTATACGGTGGGTATATGGCCCCTTTCTCCAAAAGCGGAAGTTCTAAGGCCCTAGGGGCCCATGCGCCGCTGCAACAAGACAGAACAATGAAGAAGGCATACGCCCGTTCTCAAAATGCAATTCCGAAGCGCCAGGGGAAAGGGAATCCTTGCCGCACCGTCGTGTAGAGGTTGGAAGGAGGAAGAAGTTTCGAAACTTCAAAGGAACCGGGTTGCCGCTGCGGAGGAAGAGAGGGCTAGATCAGAGGTTCAGAGAGATTGGCACACGTCGGCGATGCGGCGGACAGCGAATGGAGGTTTCAGTGATGCGAATTCGGCTCGACAGAGGTATGGAAAGGCGTCGTTACGGTGGTTAAAAATCCGAAGGTAGACGTCAGCGTCTACACCGACGACATGCGAACTTCATTATGGTGGCGACTGAAGCACTGTGTTGGGTTGGTTCCACTCTATTTCTGCATTGTTGTGACAGTCCCGATCTAGAATCGTCTCTGGTTTTGGAACTATTTATGCGTTTCCATTTTGAATTTATTTTGTTATTAAATCTTACAAATGTTCGAACAAGTAGGCAACGCGTATTGTGAACATCGTGGTGGCAATGTAATGCATTAGGACATATATTTTGAAATGAAATTGCTATTAATACTCTAGTGTGTGCATTGTGTGGCACTCGTATCTTCGAAAATCAATTAAAGCCAAAGAAGTCCGAAATTAATTGCACTGGATATGCATAAATTAGATTGTTTTCTGCCTCGATAATGTTCAAATATTAGAGGAGATACAATGATGGAATCAAATATAAGAACAACATCATTACATCATATGAGAAAGGTCCTTGACATAGCACAAGCAAACATGGTAATAAAAGGAATCAAGAAACAGAGAAACCAGCCAATAACGGAGTAAGAGAAGATGAAATACCTCTATAATTTCCCTACCAACAGTGTTCCTCGTTTCTTTTCAATCTCTTTCTTTATTCTAACAGCTTTTCTCCACCTTCTCTATTCTCTTCGGGGAAGTGTAGAATAGTGTGAATGAATGCGTTTTTTCTAGAATCAAAAAAACGCCCCCCTAAAAGTTATCTTCAGGAGGCTATATATAGGCTATTGTTAAAGCTTATCTAGGATACTTTTCTGTTTGGCTTGTTCCCACGTCTCAGTCCTCACGTTTTCACCATTGGTTCCTTTATTTTGTTTTTGTTTTCTTTCCTTAAGGGCGGGCCTGGTTTGCTCCAATATATATTTCTTGTTTTTACTAGATGGGCCTTCAATTCTTTTGGGCCCAAAAAGAAATCAAAACTTCAACTTTATTCATTTTTAACCTTGGTCTAAAAAGAAATATTCACTCTTTTCTTCTTCTTACTATTATTATTATTATTATTTTTTTTTTGTTGCATGGACTGCTCCGATAAAATTGAGTATTCACAATAAAGCACAATCAAATATAAAGAAAAAGCCTGAGATGTATGATAGTCACATTGTCTTCATTGCGTGATGCACAAATCTCTCAAAATATAACAGGTTCATCCCAACTTAATCGGAGCATTAGAACTAATAAGCAGGAATAAAAGATAGAGAAACACAAGAAAAAAAAAAGGGAAGAAATTTCGATGTAGAAAAGAGAAAGAAGAGCACCTTTTTTATAGTTTAAAAAGGTTAGATTATTTCCACAAAGTTGTAAATAAATCAATATAATAATGTTAATTAACTAGAAACAATCATTAATTAATATATTTAAAAGATGTAATAAAGTCAATTAAAACAAACTTTGATACAATTTAAAACGGATGATAAGGCTTGTTAAAATATGACATTAATGTCATTAACACGAAAATAATTATAAGTTAAAAATGATAACTTAGAAATGTCATATTTTCATATTAATTTTAAAATGATTTTTTAAGATAATTAGTAATAGATATTTACATTTTTAAATATTCAATCAAAATATATAACACAGTGAAGGTTTGATTGTCATTTAATAGGGAGATATATATGCAGTTCTCTCAATATGAGAGCCAATGGCCAAAAAATGCTCATATATTCATACTTGTAAAACCATTAACATAATTAATTGTTGTAAAAAAAAACCCAAAGAATATATATATATATATATATCTTCTGGTACCTACAATTAAGTATTTTGTTTATTATATGAAAATTATAAATACAGGTGAACTATACATTTTAAGAAGTTTAATTTAATTGATAAAAATTATTTTATTGATAATAAAAAGTATAGATTGAAATATAAAATAAATAAATTAGTTCAATTAATAAATGTTTTCAATGACAATGTGTGAATATCTTATTATGTTTAATGTTAATTTGAAGAAATTTATTTGTATATTAATTAAAAATATGGAATTTAAAATTATTTTTATAACTAATTAATCAAAATTATTATTTTAATTCAATATAAAAATTCATAAAATATGTGTTATAAAATAAAAATATATTTGTAAAAGTAAGAATTATATCAAATATAGAAATTATTAGATTATAAAAAACAAAGACATAAATTTATTATACCTTTTTTATACATATTAAATTTATTATTCTAATGAGATAGATATGAACAAAGATTAATAGTTGTTAACTTGTTCAATCGGGGGCGGTTTCTTGGCTCGTTGACCAATTTGCGATTCTTTTGAGAACTAATTATTAAAATAGAATTATTTGAAACTAATTATCGAAAAAAATATATTATTTTGGAATAATTGATGATTAGTTTTTCGGACCTGGATTCTCTGCTGTCAAGCTTCACGCAGTTGTCTCTGCAGTCATCATCTAAAGGTTGTAATTTTTTTCTTTTTATATTTTATTAATTTTATAAAGTTGGAAAATAAGAGCAAAGGTGGAGATTTAGCTTTTCTTCTCTCTCCGACTGCAGGAAATCCATTTCCTAGTTTGTCACGGTCACAGAAAAGTTGTCAGAAATTATTCTAACGGTCGTTTTTGACAGTCTAAAAAAGCTATAAGAGGTCATTCTCTGATACTTTTTTTTTTTTTGAATCTATCAGTAATTTTAAAACTACCCATATCGAATATTAGTTTTAAAATAAATTCATTTTAATAGTTAGCTTTTAAAAAACTCCAAATTAATCAATCACCCTAGATTTGTTTCACCACAACATGGGGAAGCTTTTTTTTTTTCGTGGGAGAACAAAGTTGAATTTGGATTTTCACCAGTAATAAGGGAATGCTTTTCCCTAAAGTATTGTAGATTGAACGTCTAACCCTTTACGATAGATATTTTATTTTTTAATAACAATATTTGCACGTATTTTTTACTATAATTTTTATATTTTGAAAAATAAAACATATTTAACTAAAATTATCTAAATAATTAAGAAGAATAAAAAACATAAATAAAAAAATGAGATGTTTAACCTAAGAGAAGTCATCTAATTCAATGAAAAACACAATAACTTTTAAAAATTAAGAAGATTCAACTTTACAATATATAAGAATGAATATACAATTACCTTTATAAGATTATCTTTTGTTTTGGTTAGGAGAAAAAAGATAGATTACTTTAATTTATATTAGCTATCAAAATTTAATGATATGTTTAGAATTTCAAATGACAAGTAAGATTCAAACAAGATTGCGCAGAGTATTAATCCTGTAGAGAATGACAACCAAATAAGATTACCAATTAATAAGCATGACAACTAAATACGATTACAAATTAATAATGATGACTATTGACTCTAAATGTTATCCATGTGATATAATAGAAGTTAAGCTAAATTGAGTTAAGTTTTAGTTAGTCTCCCATGCTGAGAACTAGATTTCTTTAACATGAAGTTTGTAGGGCTAGATATCTGTAGGTGATTTGATAATGGTCAGATAATGGATGACTTGATAAACTCAATAATAATCGTTACGATAAACTCTGATATCATATTAGAAAATAAGTTTGGGTCTAACTCAACCTTAAAAACTAGCTCAAGACGTAAGGGTGTCCGCCATTTATATGTACTATTTTAGTCATATCACTAGTCAATGTGAGATCTCCAACATTAAAGTTAAGGGTATTCATTGGATCAAATTGACATGATAAACCCAACAATCCAAACTAAACCAATTAAATTGGTTAGGATTAGTGTGGGTAATTGATTCTTTTTACATGAAATCCAAATCAAACTAATAATAGTTGGTTCGGTTATCAGATTTATCTTTTCTTTCAACCCAAACTAACCTAATAACTTGATCAATTTTTTTAACTTTATGATCTTATATAATGTTACTAAATGTCTTAATTTGATCCTATTTATTATGTAATTTTTTTTATCATATTTTGACTAAAAAAAATAATGAGATATATAAAGTGTTAACTATAGAAAATATTAAATATTAAATATTAAATAAAATAAATATTTAGTCATTAAAGAACAAGAAATATTTTTACCTTATACCAAAAATTTATATAACGTGGATAATATTTAGAAGTAAAAGCTTGAAAAAATATAATAGTTTATTGTTTTATCATAACCTGATGATTTGAACTAAACTAACCCCGTGTTAATTGGAATGGTTCGATTTGAATTGACTATTTTTTTTTTTCAAAACTCAAACTAAACTAAACCAATTAAATATGATCAGTTTGGATTTAATTTTATCCTAAACCCAAACTAATCTAACACATAAAAAATCCTAATGAGAGTAATGATATATTGACATTCCAGTAACATTTATTATTTTTCTCTATGTTCTTTTCTTATTACATTATATTACTCATCTTACCTACACTTCCCTTTTTTTTCTTTTTTCTCCTCTTTTTCTCTCTGAATGTCATAAACGTATGATGTGTATTGATTGTTTTCCGAGAGGTTATATGACTTTGTACAACTAATAAAACAGTATAAAATACTGAACCACGCCATATGAATGCATGACCTGCTCATTTGAATAAAACACTAGATCATATTCATGAAAAATATAAAAAGAATAAAACTCATCTTACGTTATGCCTTTGAACTACTACTAAAAAACAATTTAAAATTATGAAAATGTGGTATGCAAGTACCCTTACTTTATTAGTGTATCCCTCCTTCTGCCACGTTTGGTCTATTCAAACACATGTAATTAATACTAAACCTTCATGATTAAATACGATTACTAGTTAATAATGATGACTATTGACTTTAAATGTTATCCATGTAATATAATAGGAGTTAAGTTAAACTGAGTTAAGTTTTAGTAAGCTTCCACTAGGAGGACGTCGTAGTGGGGAAAGTTTGGATAATTTACATAAATAATAATAAATTCCTAAGCGAAAAATAATTAACTTTGAAAGAACAACTACATGCTAAATTGTTCACAAAGCAATTGTCAATAGATAAGGTCACATATTGATTGATGTTATGATGATTACTTGCGTATATATAAGACTTTTTTTACGTAAATAATACCAACAAAAAAAAACATTAATTTCCCAAATATCACACTTTTTCACATTATTTCCTAATTTACTAAGGGGCTTCTTTTTTCTTTTTTGTTTTTTTGAATTTATTAAAAAAAATTATTTTTAAAATTTTGATTATTATTTTAATTATGAGATAAATTTATGAAAAAAAATTGAAATTGTGGGTAAATAATACATTAAGTGGTTAATTAAAATTTGTACAATAAAAGAAAAAATTAATTAAGAAGATTTAATTAATTAAATTTATTTAATCAATTAAATTAATTACTATGTTTATTATGTCTGTTAGTTTAGCTAAATTAACATAAATAATATTCACATATGTAATTAAAGTAATTGATTGTTATTAAATTAAATAAACATTACAATAGACAAGGTACTTAATCTCCATAATGGTATCTAGTTTCACACAATGGAGATCGCCTGTTATGTAGAGGATTTCGAAATATTTGTCTACGTTGTCGCATTTAATTTTTCTCATAATCAACAATTGGCTTATCTTGATGCACAACTTCGTCTGAGTTAAGATTTAAATTTGTTAGAGACAGTAACTTATTACTAATAATTTGTAGGTTTAATTACCTTTTTGGTTCCTATAATTAGGAAAACTTTACCTTTTGGTCCCTATAATCCATTTTAGTTCATATACATGCATTTTTTATATCGATTTGGTCCCTGTCATTTTAAATTGCCACAAATTAAATAAAAAATGCCAGAAAATGTCAATTTGTGGTGGTTTTACACCCCCAATTTTCATTTTGTGACAATTTTATTTCACAGAGTTAAGACACACTTGACAACAGGGACCAAATTGATATCAAAAGTGCATGTATAGTGACTAAAATGAATTATTTTTAACTACAGGGATCAAAAGGTAAAGTTTGGACAATTATAGGAACCAAAAAGATAATTAAATCTAATTTGTATAATCGTTGACGTATGGTGTTGAACTTTCAGCAAGCTAATGGTGAAATAATGAAATGACAATACTCTGCAAATAAGCATGAGTATTATTTAACCACAATTTCTTTTAATTAATTCTTCTTAATTAATTTTTTCTTTATTGTACAAATTTTAATTAACCACTTCATGTATTATTTAACTACAATTTCAATTTTTTTCTCATAAATTTACCTCATAATTAAAATAATAATCAAAATTTTAAAAATAAAAAACATTTAATAAATTTTAAAAAAATATAAGTCCCTTAAAAAGTCAGGTCTTGGGAAACCAAATTCTATTGGATAGAGATGAAAAAAAAAAATTAACAACCAAGAGGGAAGTCTGTTCCTAAGGGTAGGAATTCTTACATAAACAGTAGGAAATAATAGGGAAAGTGTGCTATTTGGGGAATTAAATTTTTTAATATTTGTGTGAAAAATCTTATATATAGTCAATTTAGATTATGGTTTTAAAATTTTAAACGATACGATCGCTCATGTCACATACACGTCATTCACGAATCACAATTAACCAGTGGAGGAGGGAAGGAATTCAAGTCTTGGTCTTGGGTTTCATCTAAGACTCAAATATGCTTTATTTTAGGTCCTGTTTGGGATAGTTGTGAGTTTTTCATTTTTGATTTTAAAATGTAATTTTTAAAACAAAATGTGTTTGGCTAAAATAGTTTCGAAATCATTTTCTCTATATATAAATTAAAATAACTATCTTGAATGAGAACGTTTTTAGCTGTTATTCTTCAAGAATGGCGTTTCTAGCTATCATTCTTTAACAAGAACGTTTTTAGATATTTTTTAACCTCTTATCTCTTTCAATTTATTATTTTCAATATCTTTACTTCTAAATTGAATTTTAATATTTTTTTACAAAAATTATCAATAGTTAAAAATAAACATTGTATTACAATAATTGTTTATTATAAATTTAAGTTATGTAAAATAAATATTTATTCTGTGCAATGCACAAGATAAAATACTATTTTTTAATACATTCTCAAAACAAATTTAAGCCTTATGCCAATGTCAAGATCACGTTTACTATTATTATAAAAATTATTATTATTATTACTATTAAATTATTATTATTAAAATTACTATTATTACTATAATTGTTCTTATTATTCATATTACTATTGTTATGATTAAAATTATTATCATTAAAACTATTATTATTATTAAATTATTGTTATGAAAATAAATATTATTATTGTTGTTGTTAATATTATTATTCTTAAAATTAATTTTATTTTTTAATCACTATTGTTTATATAATTTTTGCATAATAAGAACTTAAAAAAATACATAATTTGTGAAAGAATTATTGTCATCAATAAATTTTTAATGAAAAGTTATAAGACAATAACTTTTTAAGAACTGAAACTGAAAATTTAAAACTAAAAACTAAAAACTAGTCTTGGTTTTTAAAAATTTTAAAACTTCAAACTAAAAATCACTCCAAACGGGGCCTTAGTTGATTGATGTTTTAATCTTGCTTGTTGTATTTTTCAATGTACTAAGCAATAAGGTGTACTTGTGCGTAAGCGTTGAAGTCTTCTCCATTACTCTCTCTCTCTCTCTCTCTATATATATATATATATATATATGGAACATTTCAAATAAGAAACTTTTATAATGAGAAAATGAACACTTTCAATAATAACTTTTAGATCATAATTAAAACAAATTTACAGATGAAATTAAAATCCAATTAATCACATCTTATGAGGCCACTATTGTTATTGCCTCCATTACCACTGTCACCACCACAGCTATTACCTGGTGGTGGTAGCAACAACGGTGATGATGACAGTAGTGACAGTGGTGGTAGAGGCAAGTTTGGCAGCAGTAGTGGCGATGACGGTGGTGGTGGCGGCAACGACAACAACAATGGTGGTCTTATGAGATATGTTTAATTGAGTTTTAATCTCAGTTGTTCATTATTTTTAATTATAATCCAATGACTATTATTAATAGTTCTCATTTCTCATTTGAAACTCTCTCTCTCTCTCTATATATATATATAGAGAGAGAGAGAGAGAGGAGGGATCCACTTACTCCAAGAGTAAGTTTAAAAAAGTTACTCTTCATTCTCACCCTTTATTTTCTTTTAATCTAATGGTCAAAGATAAGTTACTCATTATAACCATTAGATTAAAAGAAAATGAAAAATGATGATGGAGAGCAACTCTTTTAAAGTTACTCTTAGAGTAATTTGATCCCTCCTCATACATATATATATGTGACAACAGTAGCAGCAGTGGTGGTAGAGGTAAGTTTGGCGGCAACGATGGTGGCGGCGGCGATGACAAACACACACACACACACACACACACACACACACACACACACACACACACATATATATATGGGGGGGGGAGGGGGTAGGGATCAAGTTACTCCAAAAGTAACTCTTGGTAGAGTTACTCTACTCAATAACTCTTGGTATATGTCAAATTTTAACGATCTAACTGTTGAATTAAAAGATTTTATTGAGTAGATCAAGTCTACAAATTTTATAAAGTTTGAAAACTATTTGATACTTCATTAAATAAATTTAAATTAACATATTGTATACTTTTTTAAATTATAAGTAAATGTCGATTATAGGATAAACTAGCCACAAATGTCTAATTTACATGAAATTTGGTGTGTATGATCATTGACATAATCTATTATATATCATAAAAGAAAATTTTATAACATGGAAAGATGACACGTGACAATACCATATTTATTCTTTTCCCGCCTAAATTTCACTGTTTTTTTGACTCATATAAATACATTATTATATTTAATTATAGTAATTAAGATATTTATAATAAGTATATATTCAACTTAAATTCATCAATTAAATAATTAAATCTTAAATTGATTTATATTTTATATAACAAGAAAGTCAAATTTTCAAAATTTATTGAATATTATTTATAATCACAGTAATTATGATAATTATAATAATATTTTTATTATGATAATTAAATCATTTATAATATATAATAAAATCCTTTTCAATTTATTGATTGATCACTCCCAATACAATTATTAAATTATGATTTTTTATTGCAAATAGAAAACAGATTGCTTTACAATTGTAATACAAGATCTATTATACATTATAAAAAAGATTTTTCCATATAGGCAGATGCCATGTGGCAATGCTATATTCCTTTTTTTCAGCCAAAATGTCATTGATTTTTTATTTTTTTAATTCATAAAAATATATAATTATAGTAATTAAAGAAATTATGATTAGTATAATTTTTATGATTTGAACATTCAAACTAATAATACAAGTATATATTTTAATTCAAATTAATTGATGGTACTAACATATATTCTAATACATAATTAAGGAAATTATTATCAATATGATTTTCATAATTTGAATATTCAAAATAATAATACAAGTATATAGATTTTGATTGTATATAAGTATATAACACAGTAATAAATTTATTAAATATTATGGATTTTTTTTTTGTAATTACAATAATCAATTACCAAGTGATCTTCTCCATTTTTAATTCATAAAAACAAATAATTATATTAATTAAGGTAATTATAACCAATATGATTTTCATGAATTGAACATTCAAATTAATAAAAAATATATATATTCTGATTAAAATTAAAATTAATTAATAATATGAATATATATTCTAATTCAAATTTGTAGCAGATTCAAATTAAAAAATCTTTCTTGGTTTGAGTTTCTTGAAATAAAAAGTCATATGATCAAATTATTTATAAATATTTATGTATACATTGTTGTTTTTCATTTTCATATTTTTTTCCTGAAATAATCAATTGCTAACATTTTTTTTTCCTTTTATTCAGTTTCAATAGAGGGATAAATACAAGCAAGAAATACAAACTGCTAATCTTTTTTTCTTCTCTAAGGTAAATTTTTATCTTTTTCAATTTTTTTAATGTTTTAATACATATTTTATAGAATATTTAGTATTGAAAGTTTGTTTACTGACATTAATTTTACAATTGTTTGACTTTCAACTATTGAAATAACACAAAAGACTTAAAGGAAGATTTTACAGAAGAAGATATAGGAAGTTGTACTATATTATCAAAATAAGGTTTGTCTTTATTTTATTTTTATTTTATAACTTTTATTTATATATCTTTTTTTTTACTAGAGATATTTCTTTCATTGCTTTTTTTGAAATATTTTATCTTTGCATCATTTTTCATTTGATCTATCTTTTGTTACAAGATAAATTTATATCTCTTTTAATTATTTTTAATATATTTTTCTTCAATATATGACATTCATAGACTCAAGACATTATAACGTCAAATCAAATGTATCGCAGGAAGATATATGATAATGTACTAGGTATTAACAAGGTCAAATCTCACATGTCCTGAAGACAAGAAGTAGATAACTTCTATTATATTAAATTGTATCAACCTTTTCTTTATTAGACCAAGTCAGATGTGGAATACCATATTGTTTTTCTTTTTTCTTTTTCTTTTAATTTAAAGAGAAACTCATAGTAAGCTTTATAAGAAAAATGAAAAAGAAGAGATAAGGAAAAAAAAAAAAAAACACACTGCAAGAATTTAAACTAGCATACTAACAATTTAAGCTGATCATAACGAGTATATATTTTGATTATTAAATCAATCAATTAAAACATTAAATTTGTATAGATTTTAATTTTATATAATACGATAATAAATTTATTAAATATTATGATTTTTTTTGTAATTATGGTAATTAATTACTAAGTGATCAATTTTTCTATTTTTAATTCATAAAAAATACATAATTATATTAATTAAGGTAATTGTATCCAATATGGTTTATATGATTTGAACATTAAATTGATAACAAAAATATATATTCTGATTCAAATTAATTAATAATACAAATATATGTTCTAATTCAAATTTATAGCAACTTTAAATTAAAAAATCTTGCACGATTTAAGTTTCATAAAACAAAAACCTTGCATAATTTTAAATTCGCACACTATGTAAGTCTTATAACTTAATGGATTGAATTAACTCAAGGGAAGGACTATCAATTCACTTTACAACATTCAATTAATTAGGACCAATTTGGAAGAGCTTATAAACAGTTTATTTGGACTTATCTTATGTTATAAGTGCTTGTGAAAATGTTTGAGAGTGCTTATAAAAATATCTTATGATTAGTCCATAAGATGTTTTTTTGCTTATTTTAATAAGTTCTCCAGTATAGCTAAGAGGAATAACTTATGCAAAACTTATAAAAAAACCCACATTCGAATCCTGCTAAGACCAAAATATAGAGATTGCGCTTTTATTTTTATTTTTTTGTTTCTTTCTCCAAATTAAAAATTTTATTTTTTCTTCATCCATATGAATATAAAATAATTAATATAAATTCTACACAAAACAAATTATAATTATTCGTTACTAGTAATTTTTTTTTATTTTTTATATGTTTTCTTTTTTACTAAAAAATATAATTTAATTAAATAAATTTATATTTTTATATGTTGCTAGGAATTTCTTTTATATGTTGCTAGTATTTTTTTATGTTTCCTTTTACAATAGTGTGTAGTGGTTGAATTCTTATAATGATTTAGTACTTTTATATACTTATATTTATTTATACATGTGAATGGTGAATTTTTTAATCTTATATCATAATTTTATGATATACATGATTTTAATTTTAACACCTTAATTTATATTTTAATCATGTTTGGATTATTAAATATTTTAACTTTTAAAGTTATTGATAGGTGTATAGTGAATTATTATTTATTTTTTTTGTGTCACATTTTTTTTTTAAATTACGATACTTAAATTTTATTTTTTTAAAACTAAAAATAAGCAAATGGTGACTATTTATTTTTATTTTAAATATTTTTGTGATATATATAATGTTAGTATATTAATTATTTAGTTAGTTTTTAAATTTTTAATTTATTTTTAATCATGATTTATTTTTTTAATTTTAAAAATGAGACAACATCTTATAAGTACTTATGTAGTAATACATCCGAACACTTTAAAATTGTGTAAGGGCTTATCAATGTGTATATCCAAACGCAAATAGCTTATTGAATTTTAAGTACTTATAACATAAGCTCTTATATAATAAAAATTTATTGAAAAAGATCTTAATTAAACTATTTTTTCAAATGGGCCCTAAAACTTTAAGTCTACAACTTAAAATTATTTATATTTCATTAAAATTAATCAGATCAATGATATTGTTAAATGAGATATTTCTTCTATTATGAAATAATTATCATTTTAAAATGTTGTATAAGGATTAAAAAATCAACAATTCTCCTAAAATTAAAAAACATTTTAAGACTAAATTATTCTTTTATGAATTGGGACTATAAATTCTTAACATTTTATCTCCTAAAAAAATAAAATAAACTACTTTTATGACTATCAAAACATAATATTTAAAAGGAAGTGCAGAAAGAAGGATAAAGTTAGAAAAATAATAAATATTTTTATGATATTTTAAAATAAAAATAGTTTTAAATGTCAATAATATCAAAATAGAAGAAACAAATTGTTAAGGATTCAAGAATAGTTGAATGAAAATAGTTTTTAAGTTTCTAATATACTAAATGATATGTTTTATTTATTAGACATGTTTGAATTTTTGATTTCTTAATATGCCTTTCTAGACACTCATTAGTCTAATCTAATGATATAAATAGAGTATTATCATCATTACCACTAACATTCCATTTATATTTAGTGAGAAAAATAATAATTTATAACAGTTAAACGATTTAACTATTTTAAAGTATACATATATTATTGTTATTATTATTATTATTATTATTAGTCACGTAATACATAATAAATAATTTATAAACATAATTAATTCAAACTTATCACTTCTTTATAAATACTTACATACCTATAATATTAGTAAATCATTCTATTAACTTTATTTTATTTTATCAAGTTGAAAGGTCTGTTTCTTTCTCTTCTTATTAAAAATATTTTAAACATTTAAGTTAACATACAAAATCATCTTAATACAAATTAATTTTGAGTTTATTTGTTATGTACTGCCAGTGTAGAAAATTTTACATTGTCAACCAATTGAAAATCAGCTTTAGTGTGATTTTTAGGGTGGTTATTATCAAAGTCAACAAACTTATTATACATGGTAGGTTGTGATTGGATGACAGTGTAAAACTATTTTACACTGTCAATGCATAGCCTATTTTCTCATTAATTTTATAGGCCAATGTTTATATATATATATATATATATAAGAAAATATAGTTATTGGTAACAATGCACTTTGCACAACTAATTTAGAACTATATATATTATCTTTCTACTGAAATAATTTTTTTTAATTCATTAAAATGTACAATTAAAAAAAAGAGTTTAATGCCTATACACTGTCAGTGTAAAAAGTTTTATATCATCAACCAATCAAAAATAACTGTTAGTATGATTTTTAAGGTAATTATTATAAAAGTCAACAAACTTACCATACATGATAGGTTATGATTGGATGACCGTGTAAAACTACTTTACACTATCAATACATGGCCTATTTTCTCTAAAAATAATTATAATTATTGCTTACAAATTCAATTAATTAATCTTTTTGTTGACTTGAGTATTGTCATGATTTCAATCATTAATATCACTCTTCATCTATAGAAATAATTTGTGCTCTTATATATTTAACCCACTATATAAATTAAGGATTAATCAACTCATACACTAATTTTTAAAAAATAAAAGCAATTTAAGTATACAGAGAACTCACATAAAAGGGTGAAACTAAGAAATTGAGAACCAAAATCACTAGGGACCTTCACCATCACTTCGTTTTCATCATATAGATATATATTAAGTAAAAACTCAACTAAGGTTGATGCTAAGACGAATTAGTCACACTCTCAATATGAAATGGTCTTTTTCTAATGATTTTTCAAGTCCTCTATCCTTGCTCTTACAAAGTTGATTTTAAAAATTCTCTTTTTTAACTTTTACTTTTGAATGTTCAATCAATAATTAAAAATAAAAAAAAGATCCTAACAATAAGAAATGGAGTTTCCAAATCGATGATTAATTGAATTGTATTTGCACATATATTTAGAATGTATTTATTGAGGTACAAGTACCAACACAAATTAACATGTACCAAAGAAATTACCTTTATTCTTTTTGTTTAAAATTTGTAATAATGTGTCATTTCATTGTTGGTTGTATCCAATAACAAAACATTAAGTATGAGTTTCAAGTTTCACTTTTTATGCATATGATCAAGAATTAAATCCTAACTAATATGCTTAAAAGACTTAATTGTTTTCTATAAAATCAATAATATTATTCATAATTTATCTTTTTTATTTATCTTTGTATTTATAATTATTTTATCTTTATATTCATAATTTATTATTATTATAATATACAAGTTCAAATACCCACAATTTTATTTTATAAATAATGTTCATCATTTCATTCTTTTATGGAAAGACACATTTAAAAAAACACTAAAAATTACAAAATATAATATAAAATATTTATTATTAAAATTATATATATTTAAGTTATATACAAATACAAATATATTTATAAAGATAATAATTTTGTAAATAAATATTTATATATATTAAAATGATATAAGACATATGAGAATATAAAATTATTTGAATATATACAAATATTCACAATAATTTTAATATATATTTTAAATATTTATGTACATATATACTAATATATATTTACATAAAATCTAAAAAATTATTAAAAGTCATAATAATATAAAAAATCATAAATTATAAACTCTACTAGTGCAGGGCATTGGTTATTATACTAGTACCAAAATATTCAATGGTTGGATCGTTGAAATTTTACATATATCAAGAGTTATTGAGTACAGTAACTCTATCAAGACTTACTCTTGGAGTAATTTGATTCCCACCCAATATATATATATATATATATATATATATATATATATATAGAGAGAGAGAGAGAGAGAGAGAGAGGGAGGGAGAGAACGTTTTAAATGAGAAAATTTTACAAAGAAAAAATGAGAACTTTCAATGATAACCTCTAGATCATGATTAAAAAAAATTGCGACTAATATTAAAACTCAATTAATCACCTCTTAGAAGACTACAATTGCCATCGCCTCCACCATCACTACCACCGTCGTCACCACCACCACCATTGTCAATGGTGACAATGATAGTTATAGCGACAACAGTAGAGGTGGTGACAACGACAACGATAGTGGTAGTGGTGGTGGATAAACAATATCCTATTTTAAATATAAGTAAATATTTATTACTATATAATATACTAACAGTGTTTAATTTATGAGAAATTCGATATATGTGAGAAAAAAAATAATACCAAATGATTTACGAGTTGGTTTGTTTAATTTTTGTGTGTGTATACATATGTATATAGAAAAGATTAAATTACACTCATGTAACTTATATCAATTATTATACTATTCAATAATTTTTAATTAAATAATTTTATCTTAAAATTCATCATTGAATTAAAAGTTCATTTTATATAGATCATATTTACAAAATTTTATATTAATAAAAAATTATTTAATATTTTATTCATGTACATCAAATTTAATATCATTTTGACTTTTAAAATATATAAAATACAAATAATTTTTGACAAAAAGTTAATACAAAAAAATTAATGTAATATATTGTTATAATTTAAGGGTTACATCGAAAAAAATTATATTCTATATAATATTATTGATAAAGTAATAGTTATTATAAATTATACTAATATAATACTTAGTAGGATTGACCTAGTGGTGAGAGGTTGGGTAGTATACATGAGGTCATAAATTCTAATTAATCTTAGTGTCACCATTGTAAAAAGATATTACACTAATATAATTTAATCATGAAGGTTTTAGTATTAATTACCTGGGTTTGAATAGACCAAAAGTGGCAGAGAGAGGGATACACTAATATAATTGCACTAATAAAACAATGGTACTTGCATACCACGTTTTCATGATTTTAAACTGTTTTGTAGTAGTTGTACAAAGGCATAACGTAAGATGAATTTTATTCTTTTTATATTTTTCATGAATATGATCTAGATGTGCTTTATTCAAATGAGCAGGTAATGCATTCATAAGTGGTTCAGTATTTTATACTGTTTTATTAGTTGTACAAAGGCATATAACCTCTCGGAAAATACTCAGTGCACATCATATATTTATGACATCTAGAGAGAGAAAAAAATAAATACAAGAGAAATGTAGGTAAGATGAATAATATAATGTGATAAAAAAAGAATGATAGAAAAAAATAATAAATGTTAATGGAATGTCAATATATCATTACTCTAATTAGGGTTATTTATGGGTTGGATTAGTTCAAGTTTAGGGTAAGACTAAATCCAAACTTATTATATTTAATTGGTTTAGGTTTTGAAAAAAAATAAAATTAGCCAATCCAAATCGAACCATTTTGATTAACATCAAACTGGTTTAGTTCATATCATTGAGTTATGATAAAACAATCAATTATTATATTTTTCAAGTTTTTACCCCTAATTATTGTCTACTTTATATAAGTTTTTAATTTTATGTTAATGAAAGGTAAAAATATTTCTTGTTCTTTAATGACTAAATATTTATTTTTTATAGTTATCACTTTATATATCTCGTTACTTTTTTACTCAAAATATGATAAAAAAATTATATAATAAATATGACCAAATTAAGACATTTAGTAACACTATATAAGATCATAAAAATATTAAAATGAATGACGAACAAAAAAAGACAAAAATAGAAAAAAAAATTAACAAGATCTAAAATATATTAATCTAAAAAGTTAAAAAAAAAATTGATTGGGTCTTTAGGTTGGTTAGGTTGAAAAAAGAAAAATATGAGAATCGAACCAATTATAATTAGTTTAATTTGAATTTGAAGTAAAAAGAATCAATTATCCAAACCAATCCTAAACATTTTAGTTGGTTTGGTTTGGATTGTCAATCCAATCCAATGAGTACCCTTAACTCTAATGTTGAAGATCTCATAGCGATAAGTAATATGACCAAAATAGTATATATAAGTGGTGAACAACTCTCACCTCTTGAACTAGTTTTTATGGTTAAGTTAGACCCAAACTCGTTTTCTAATATGAAATCAGAGCTTATCCTAGCAATTGTTATTGAGCTTATTGGGTCTTCAATTATCGGCCGTTATCAAACCAGTCGCAAATATTTAATCCTACAAATTTCATGTCCAAAATGTCTAGTTCTTAATGTGAGGAGAGTATTTTAGAGATTTCAAATCAACTAATAATATGACTAAAATAATGTATATAAATAAACAATCTTTATCTTTTGATGTAACTTTTGGATTGAGTCAAGTCTAAACTCTTCTCTCGCATTAGTATTAAGTATTAGTTACCTGCCTTTGAATAGACCAAACGTGGCAGAGGGAGGAATACAAGAAAATGAATGGGTACCTGTATCCCACGTTTTCATTATTATTTTAAACTATTTTAGTAGATGTACAAAGGCATAACGTAAGATGAGTTTTATTCTTTTTATATTTTCCTGAATATAATTTATATGTGTTTTATTTAAATGAGCAGGTCTTGCATTCATACGGCGTGACTCATTATTTTATACTGTTTTATTTATTGTACAAAATCATATAACCCCTCTCTCTCTAGTATTCAGGGCATAGTCTACAAATTTTGAGACTTTTGGGAAAATTTTATATTTAAGTCTTATTTCAATATAATGTATTAATTTGTATATTATTTTTTCAATTTTTTGAACTATAAAATTGTCAATTAAATTTTAATAATTAGGCAATTTCAACATCTCATTTAATTACTATCTTATAATATAGTTGATTTCAAATTAAATCTAAAAAAGTTTTAATTTTGATTTTTTTTATATTGACAATAATTACAAGTATTATTAATAATATTCTATAAAATTACATGCATTTGAAAAAATTATTTTTTAATATATTTTATTATGTCTAATAGGACATTAATTTCTTTTGATACATTCAATTCATGAAAAAGTCAAGAACACTAATATCAAATTAATGTTTATTAAAATCTAAATTTGTTTCAAGATTAGTACAATATTTCTTTTATTTTCTTTTAAAATTTTTAACTATTGGAATTCAAATAAAAAAATCTAAATTGATTTTATATTTTAAAATTTGCTCAAATAAGTTGTGAATAAAATAAAATAAATTAATTTGATATGTATACATAATAATCAAAACTAAAAGAATATTTTTTTTATAAGAACCAAAAGAATTAATTTGTAACTGAATGTGTGGTCTCAAGTTTTTTAACCATTGTTTTTTTTTTTTTTTAATTGCCGAAAGAAGATAGCTATTTCGTACAAAGATTTTAAAGTACGAATTAATACGAAGACACGATAACAGTGATGTTATTTATTGAAAATATATTAAAATCAAAATAAATGAAAATCGCAATGAATCTAACGGTGGATTTGAATTTGTCACTTTTCATTCAAACAATTTCGTATTTTTTTATCATTTCCCTTACCGAAACGAATAGGGATAGGGCGGGCACGGATAGTAGGTACCCGCGTTTGTTGGATAAAATTCGTACCCGTGCCTGTCTCGTTACTCATGTAGGTACTTATTAAGTGGATATTCGTAGACATTTTTAATATTCGTAAATATCCGTGGATACTTTCTAAAGAATAAAAAAAATAACAAATTTATTTTGTGTGTTGGAGACAATCATAAAGTGCTATAAATATCACTTTGAATTTATAAATTAAAGAGTTATTGTTTAAAATAATTACTTTAAACATAAATTTTAATTATTCTAATAATTTTTTTAAAAAAATAGTTTAAAAGCCCACAAATTTATGTTCATTTTCTCTTGTAATATAATTGTATAAGATTTCTCCTGTAATGAGCAATCATTTTGAAAATTTTGGATAAATTTGAAGTAATTTTATCTATATTAATATATAAGAGTATTTAAGTAAATATATAATTGCGGGTAACAGGTATCCACGAGTACAAATACCATGATACCCGTACCCGCTCGTTAATAAACAGGTAGCGAATATACCAATTTAGAATATCTGCAGGTACCTATTTATAGTATTCATTTTCTACCCGTGACAGATTTTATTCGTAGATATTTGCAGGCGTAAATTTTTTTGTCATCCCTAAAAACAACGTACAGTTTGAAAAATTACCTAAAATAAGTTGTAATTGGCTGATATGACTTCTAATAGAAGTCGTAACTACATTTACAATTTCAACAATTAAATATATTTATTTTTTACAAAAGTTGTGAGTATAAATGTATAATCACAACTTTGATTTTTTATATTTTTAACATAAAATCCTAACATTATACATGAACTTTTTTTTTTAATGAGGGACTAAACAATAAAACTCGCTATATTTTAAAGAAGTCTTGATGAAAAAAAAAATCAAAAGTGCTTGAAAATTTTATGAGGGACTAAAAATAAAACTCACTATATTTGAAGAGACTAAAAATATATTTAAATCAAATGCCTAATAGTATTTTAAGAAATTAATATTTCACATATTAGGTAAAAATATACTAAAAAAAGCAATAATTATCAACATGTTGTTGATTTGAGTGGAACTGGACTCAGATTCTTTAAACAAAGTTTCGAGTTTGAGCCTTGGATGAAAAAAAGTGGATAGAAAGGAAAATCTCACTAAATGTGGCCAGCTAAATTATCTGACAGAAATTAGTCATTGATAAAACTAATAGATAATTTACACTTATAACATGGTGATCCCCCAAAATGTAATAATTGCACGATGACATGTTTAAGCATATGTTTGGTTTCCTCTTTACTAAGAAGGATGTGTGTAAAGTACATATTCCCTTCATCCCAGTTTGTGTAACGTTTTGGCATAAGACTTAAGAAATCTAATTCATATTTTAGATTTCATAAAAATTATTATGTAATTTTTTAATATATCTCTTATCTTTTATATTAATTAGATTCTCTCTAATTTTTTTTGTTTTCCCACTCCACAATAAATGGTTAAGGATATAATATATATATATATATATATATATATATATAATACTTCATAGATATTGTAAAATAACTATCAAAATAAAATAATTATTTTTACTAAATCGTCAAACAAAACAATACTGAAGAGTAACGTTTAGAAATTACAATGAATAGCTTCTCATTTGGATGGAGATGTGACGTAGTATATGTAGGTTCCAAATTGGATTTTAAATCCCCAAAGAGTATAAAAATAAAAGATAAATGTTATTTGTACAACAATTCACACAATATTTTGTACAACAATACTTTTTTGTATTTTTCTCTCTCTTACATATCATTTATTACATTTCATAATAATAGAGAGAGATAGACATAAAAATTGTTATTATACAAATTGTTGTATAAATTATTATATGTGTACCACATCTCAAAATAAAATTTATTCTGATAAACAATAATGTTTTGTTTGGATAAAGAGTAAAATAAAGAGGAAAGAAATAGAAAGGAATGAAATAGGATTGATAGAAATAGGGGAGAAATAAAATGGAAAATATATGTTGTTTGGATGGATAGAAATATGAAGGGAAGAAGTAGAAGAATTTCTCTTCACTTGTTTAGAAGAATGAAAAAAGAGAATGGAAAGAAATAAATGAATTATATAAAAAATATTTTTGTAATAACTTAAAAAATGTAATTTGTTAATATAATTTTTTTTCTTAACATAAAATTATTTATTTATTTTAAAAAAAAATTAATTCATAATTTTTTTTAAAAAATAAACCAAAAAAATAAAAAATGAAAGAGATCATTTTCAACCTATTTCATTCCTAAAGTAGGTAGAAATGTTTTTTCGTAGATCTCACAAAAATAACTTCCTTTTTTTTTATTTCTCCTCTCAAACAAATAGTAAAAATGTAATATTTCTTTCCTATTTCTCTTCTTCTTATTTCCTTCTATTCTATTTCAACTAAAACAAATACAGGGTAATAGCATGATAGCATTTTTAAGTAAAAAAAAATTAAAATTCGTTGAGGAGCATTAATATAAAGTTAATTTATAAACAGTTTTACAATATACAACACAGCAGTTTTTTTATTATAATTTTTATTTTTTAAATAACAAAATGATACTAAATATATTTAAATAAAAAAGAAAATAAAGATATAATAATATGATGTAAAAATAACAGAACATATTTTTTTTCCTTATATATATAAGTTGTAGGACATTTGTGATGTTCGTCCGTGATTTGTGAGTCATTCAGTGAAAGCTCGTAGTCCCATAGTCCCAGTACTCTGTCAGCAGTGCTTTTACAATCATGGCAAATGATGGTGCAGTGTCTGAAACAAAGTGTTCGTATAACGTTTTCCTTAGTTTTAGGGGTGAAGATACCCGTCACACATTTACTCGTAATCTCTATGATGCTTTGTGCCGGAAAGGAATTTTCACCTTCATGGACAATGAGGAACTGAAGGTTGGAGATCAAATTGGTCCCAAGCTTCTTAAAGCCATTGAAGAATCAAGGATTTCGATCGTTGTTTTCTCTAAAAATTATGCATCTTCTTCATGGTGCCTGAATGAACTTGTCAAGATCCACGAGGGTATGAAGTCAAACAACCAGCTCGTTTGTCCCATCTTCTACAACGTGGATCCCTCAGATGTGAGGCATCAGAATGGAAGTTACGGTGAGGCCATGACTAAGCATGAATCAGAGCTTGGGAAAGAGTCGGAGAAGGTGCACAAATGGAGGTCAACCTTGACTGGCACAGCCAACTTGAAAGGAGAACATTTGGAAGAAGGGTAGGTAAATGGTAAATATATATGTTGTTTTTCTATTTGCTCTTCAAGTTATGAAATATTTGCTACTTGTTAACTTAAGGCCAAGGATGATTGTTTTTGTTCATATTGCCATTTGTGGCGTGTCTTCGGCTATATATACACTTTTCCTCATCAACTTTTCACAAATAGATGTGAAACACTGAAGGAAGTATTTTAATTATTATTTCTGCAATATCTGTAAATTATAAATCTCCTCTGTTAAGCTTTCACTATTTTTAACTTAGTGTACTTCTGAATCTCGTGATAACAGTCTGATAATATGTACTTCTGCAGGTTAGTAAATTTCTTTCTCCTTTTTAATTTTATCTTTTCTCATAGGCATTTCTGTGCACGATTACTTATTATTGGCTGATAAATTTTATTTCTGCTCTATTTTTTTACAATATTTTAGAGTATTGTTATTTGATATCAAAATTTTAAACATCGTAGTTTATACATTTATCTTTATATCACTTAATTCTTATCTTTTTCATATACACAGATTTTAAAAATGCTTCACAAAAATTAAACACACAATAATTAAAGAGTTTAATAGACATAAACTATTAGTGAAAAAAAATTTACAGTATCAATTAATTAAAAATTATCTTTAATATGACTTTTAAGGTAATTATTATAGTGATTTGTTATTAGATAATAATGTAAATTTTTTTTTAGAGTGTTAATGCATATATTATTTATTCATAATTAAATGTTATACTAAAATTGTTGTCCAAAAACCTTGGCTTATTATATAAGTTGCATTAGTTCAGGAAAGGAATCCCTATTAATAAAAACAAAATATAATTTGGCAAAATTAATTTGATGATTAATTTAAGAGCATTGTTTTTTCAGGAGGGACGAGTCCAAGATTATTGATGATCTTGTAAGCAAGATTTTCAATATAGTATCTCCTAAAGATTTATCTAGGGATAAGCATATAGTTGGACGGGCGTATCGAGTTGAAGAATTGAAGTCACTTCTAGATCTTGAGTCTGCTAATATCACTTATCTGTTAGGGATTCATGGAACAGCTGGAATTGACAAAACCACACTTGCCAAAGCTTTGTACGACTTCATTTACAAGCAGTTTGAGGTTTCATGTTTTCTTTTAAACGTTAGAAAAACCTCAAAAAAAATTAAGGACCTAGAAATTCTGCAACAAGGGCTTCTATCAGAGATACTTGAGGTCAGCAAAATTCAGTTGAGAAGTATTGAAGAAGGAACCAGAATAATAAAAAGTAGACTTGGTCTAAAAAAAGTTCTTATAGTTCTCGACGATGTTGATAACATTGAACAGTTGAATAATTTGGCAGGGGAACGTGATTGGTTTGGTCCTGGCAGCAGGATCATCATAACAACGAGAGATACACATTTGCTAGATCTTGCTGGGGTCGAAAATAGATACGAAGTGAAAGTGCTAAACGACCAACAGTCTCTGGAGCTTTTTTGTCAGAGTGCCTTTAAAAAGAGCTGTCCTGAAACAAAATATGAAGATCTGTCCAATCGTGCAATGCGTTGTTGCAAAGGCCTTCCATTGGCCTTAAAAGTACTAGGCTCTCATTTGGTTGGAAAAGATGTGGGTGGATGGAGGGATGCATTGGAGAGATATGAAAAAAGTCCACATCCAGATGTTCAAAGAGTTTTTAGAATAAGCTATGATAGCCTGCCCTCCAATGAAAAGAATATTTTTCTTGACATTGCATGCTTCTTCAAAGGACAGAGATTGGAATATGTAAAAAGAGTACTACATGCGTGTGTCTTCGGCTCAGGAGATGGTATTACAACATTAGTCAATAAATCACTTTTAACTATTGACCATGGTTGCTTGGGGATGCATGACCTAATACAAGGCATGGGTAGAGAGATTGCTAAGGAGGAAGCGGGTAATGAAGTTGGTGAATGCAGCAGATTATGGCATCATGAAGATGTTCTTCAAGTACTAGCTGACAATAATGTAAGAATGTTGTCAATTTTGTTTCTTTGATTTTTATCATCTTTAAACATTTTAGTTTGTGTTAAAATTATGAATACTTAATTAATGTCACTTATAATTGCTTTAAAGGGAAGTTGCAAAATTCATGGAATAATGCTTGATCCCCCTCAGAGAGAAGAAATTAATTGTGTTGATACTGTATTTGAGAAGATGAAGAATCTCAGAATTCTCATTGTTCGTAACACAAGCTTTTCACATGAGCCTCGTTATCTCCCAAACAACTTGAGGCTACTTGATTGGAAGAATTACCCTTCACAGTCTTTCCCTTCAACTTTTTATCCCAGGAAAATTGGGGGCTTCAATTTAAGTGGAAGTCCTCTACTCGTACTGGACAAGCCATTTCAGGTACAATTGCTTTTTGTTTTTCATGTTTTATAAAAATGTTTAGATTGCTTGATCCTACCGGTCACCACGTAACTAATCCTAATTTTTTCTCCTCAATTTGTATCCCTATGTTACACTTTTCCTGTCTCATTTTTTTTTTAATGGTGGTAATTATCTTATCATTTTAGCCAACCGTATATAAAAAGTTTATATTGTGCTAATTACCTTCATCTGAAAACAATTGACATAATTAATTGGTTTATGATGTTTTGCAGAAATTTGACTATTTGACTTGCATGAATATCTCCTATTGTCATATGGTTACTGAATTTCCTGATGTGTCTGGGGCCAAGAATTTAAGAGAGTTAAGACTTGATGGATGCGAGAAACTGGTTAGCATTCATGAATCAGTTGGACTTCTCGCTAACCTTGTTTTCCTAAGTGCTTCAGGATGCATTCGACTCGAAAGTTTTGTGCCAACAATCGATTTGCCATCACTCGAACACCTTTCCTTCAACTTCTGCAGACGACTAGCACACTTCCCAGAGATCAGGGGAATGATGGATAAGCCATTAAAGATTAATATGTTAGATACAGCTATTAAGGAGCTTCCAGAATCCATTAAGAAACTAACTGGGCTTAGCTATCTTGAGATGACAGGTTGTATGAGAGTCCAACATTTACCAAGTAGCTTATTTATGTTGCCAAATTTTGTCACATTAAAAATTGGAGGATGTCATGAACTTCGAGAGTCATTTAGAAGATTCGAAGGAAGCCATTCAGCATGCCCAAAACTAGAGACATTACATTTTGACAAGGCTGATCTATCTGACGAAGATGTTCGCATGATTATTTACAATTTTCCTAACTTGAAGGACTTAAATGTATCGGGGAACAATTTTGTGTCACTCCCAGCACGCATTATAGAATCTACCAACTTGACGAGTCTTGACGTTAGTTATTGTGTGGAGCTTCAAGAAATTCCAGAACTGCCGTCAAGTGTTCAGAAAGTAAATGCAATACACTGCAATTTCTTAACTCTCGAGACAGCAAACATCCTATGGTCTCAGGTTTACTAGCACTACTTTTGCTGATATATATTTTACATAACGAACAAATATTCTCTAATATAGATAAAATTAATATATTAGACACCTGTTTGCTATTAGACAAGAACAGAGATAGAAGATAAAAGAAAGAAGATAGAGAGAGAGAGATTGAAGAGAAAAAAGCATAGATATGATATATGATATATGATATGGCATAATAATAAAGAGAGATAGAGAAAATGAAGAGTATTAATTACGTGTATACATGAGCAGGTGTCCATATATCATTAATAGAGATAGAAGATAGAAAGAGAGATAGAAGACAAAAAAATATGGTTATGATAGGTAATGTGATGTAACAAGAAGAGAGATAAAAAGAAATGAAGAGTGTCAATTTGGTGTATATATTGTGCAAGTGTGTCCATGTATCATTACTCATCTTATTCATTAGGAATTCTTTTCCGGTGTAGTTCCACAATGTCATTTCCATTCCTTCCTCCCATTTTATTTCATTTTTAACAAAAGAAAATAACAAAGTAAATATAATAATAGAACATAAACATAGTTTACAATGAAATTATGAATCATTGTAATTTTGTTTCTTGTTTGTGGGATGTGTCACAGGTGCAAAAGAGATGAAGAGATTAGAAGTCATGATGCCGATAAGGGAGATTCCAGAATGGTTCGACTATGTTAGTGAGGGAGCGTATCCGGTTTTCATGGCTCGTGGGAAGTTCCCAGCGGTTGCTTTAGCGTTTGTGTTCGGGGAAGTGGATGCCAAGGATAAGGGACCATTGCCAGTTCACTGGCGAGTTGTTCGCATGCACTCGTTCATTGAGGGTGAACGCAAACGGTACCATGATTTCTTTGTGGACGAGAATCATGCGTTGTTGTGCGACCTACTACTTTTGTTCAGTTTGGAGGAGTGGGACGTAGGTGTTGGATTTGGTAATGATTGGAAGACCATAGAGGTTTACTGTGAAACAGAGTTGACTCTATGTTCATGGGGAGTTTATGTGTACAAGCATGATACTAACATGGAGGATATCCAGTTCACGAGTCATCATCCCAGTTCCTCTTTGGTTTAGAGTCTTCAAGCAATTAGTGAAAAGGAGAAAGAAATAAATAACATACAAGGTTTGAATTTTCCAGAAATAGGTAGGGGGTTTCTTATACAGCACAGAACTCTAGAAGAAAGCGGGCACTATATAGATAAACCACCTGGATACTTGGAAAGCAGCAAAGTGTTGCTGCAATTCTTCGAGAAAGTGAGTAGGGTTATGGCTCCAATAGAGGAGGAAGGCACACCAGGGTTGAATATTGATGACAAGGAGGTCAAAGCAACGTTGGCGTGGATAGCAGATATAATAAATGGTGATGGGGAAAAGAGTCAAGAACCTAGTCCTTCAAACGATATGAGGAATATTCAAGCTCAGCAAGCTGGTCGAGAAAAAAGCGCAGAAGATGTTGAGGATGCTTATGATTTAAAACATAACATTCCTCAAACTGACACTCACACTGCTGACCCCGCCTGCTTAGCAATATTGTCAATTTTAAAAAAATTGCTCTGCTTCTGCTTTTTCTGACTTTTTGTTAAGTAAGCTCCCTCTCTCTAAGATTTGGCATATGCTATCTGCTTCGCTACCTGTTCAGTTACCACATCATGTATTACGTATGTGAAAATATAAACCAATAGATGTGACCAATCAACTTTCTTTTCTTGATTTTTTTTCTCATAACTTTTTAGTCCATGTTAAAATTGAAAACATTTAATTGATGTCATATACAATTATTTTAAAGGGAAGTAGCAAAATTGAAGGAATAATGCTAGATCCCCCTGAAGTAAAAATAATTCTTTGGATTGATCATACTGCCTTTATGAAGCTCAAGAATCTTAGAATTCTAATTGTTGGGAACACAATCTTTTTATCTCGGCCAAAATATCTGTGGAGTCAATTAAGGCTGCTTGAATGGAGCTGGTGTCCTTCACAAGCTTTCCCAAAAGGTTTTTTATTCTGAAAATTTTGTGCCATTTGATTTACGCAGAAGCCCTCTCGTACTGAAAATTCCATTTCAGGTAGAATTTGTATTTTGCCAATACTTGCATGAATGGAAAAAAATGACAATTTAGCTATACAGTTATTAAAGTAGTTGGTTTCTGTTTTGTTAATATTTGAGCATTTGACTTACTTGACTATCCCCTATTGTGCTGTCACTAAATTTCCTAATGTGTCTGGAGCCAAAAAAACTGAGAGAATTGAGACTTGAAAAATATTCATGTAATTATTCAGAGTTTTTCAAACTGGTAAGATTTAAATGTATCGACTAACAATTTTGTATCCTTCCCTGCACAGATTCACTTGACAAGTCTTGATGTGAGTTGTTGCATGGAGCTTAAGGAAATTCCTGAATTGCCGTCAAGTGTTCAGAAAGTAAATGCAAGGCTCTGCAATTCTTTAACTTCGAAGACATCAAGGATGTTATGGTCTCAGGCATGCTACTTACTCTCATATTTACACGATGCAGTATAGGTGGACAGCATCATGAGCTGGAAACTTTATCAAATCACAGAAAGAAAAAATTTTAAAATGGCTTATAGACTCGGACCAATAAATCAGTGTTACACTGGTGTTCACATTTAGCACAGACAAGGCCTGCTATAACACATTAATAGATACCCGTTGGAGAGGGTTTATGGCTTCTTGGTGGACTAAATTCAGTTTATAATCTTTCTGTCACAAAAAGTATACTTGCACGAGAGTGCTCAAATGTGTCAGCATTGCAAGCATGCTTGAGAGTGACCTAAAATTTGCTTGATTGAGTGGACAAAAATGATAATATGAAGGATAGATTTATGCTTTTATTTCCTTTGCGCCCATAAAGTTTACAATCACAATCTAAAACTTTGGTTGTTTCTTCTTTATGGATGTCATAGGTGTGTAAAGAGATTAACAGATTGGGAGTTAACATGCCCCTCCTTCCATTTCAAGATAGAGAAGAAAATAAAGAAGCTCTTGAACAAGTTACAATGATTCCTACATGGTTGGACCATCGGAACAAAGGAGGGATCCAAGTTTTCATGGTTCGAGGGAAGTTCCCTGTCATTGCTCTAGCGTTTGTGTTTGGAGAAGTGAATGTCGAGGCTGATTCTTTTAGGGATGCTTGGCAAGGAGTTGGTCTGCACTTGTTCATTGAGGGTGAACATGTACATAGATGATAGTACCGTAAATTCAATGTTACGGACTATCATGTGCAGAAACTACACTAAATTATAAGAATTTTAGATTTTATAATTCTCACTATGGTTTAAGTTTTTTATGTCTTTTTTACTTTCTTGTTCCCTTGGATTGAAAGTGGCTTTCTCCTTTCTCTGCATTCTCATTTCTTGAATCTTTGATGGTGAAGATAAATGCCTCTCTGCAGTGGTGCCTATTCTGAAACAAAAAACAATGTATGCATCCATTATATGCAATTATTTTTAAATAACTGCATTGTCTTTTCTGAAGGAAAAGGGATTGACTCATTTTAAATTTAAGGCTTAAATATGATTTTCATCACTGTATTTTAGTATTTTTTCATTTTTCATCCCTATAACTTTTTTTTTTTAAATTGTTTCTATAAGTTCAGAACTTTTCATTTTTAGTCCATGCTGTCCAACTCTATTACAAAAATATGTTAAATAGCTAACGTAAATGACGTCATCATGTGACACAGCAGCACCAATGATATATCATCATTGTCATGTCAGCAAAAAGTGACATGTCAGCAACATTGCCATATCATCATTATTGTAGAGGGACTAAAAATGAAAAAGAAGCATTTGCAAAAACTAAAAATGAAAAATAAAATAAAATTACAGGGACCAAAAATGACAAAAATTACATTGACTAAAAAAAGAAAAAAAGAAATATTTGTAGGCACGAAAAAAATTAACAAATCTTTTGTTTCATCTTCCAAATATTTTTGACTATTTCCACAATTATTTGCTATAAATTAACTAATCCTATGGTTCCATTTATTGTCTATTTTTATTTACTCTAGCAACCTTCATACAATATACTACATGGCATAACTCATCAACAAAACTACCAGACAAGCACATGATAATCAATTCATACTTCAAAAATAGACAAAAAAAATAAATCCCATATATTGTTTTCCTTTCCCATACTGAAGCTACCAAAAAGGACATTTATATTTCATAGTAGCCACAACTCATATTTTATTTTAAAAAAATTTAATTTAAAATTAATATAAAATAAAAATTTAAATAACAAAAAAATTATTTTTAAATAATCACGCATTCTCTCAATCTTTCTTCTCTTTTTTTTTTCTCATTCAACACTATAAAATCACTCACACATTGCATAAACAGAGAATGCATCTTAATTATCTGAAACTAATATCACTTAACTTTAGTTTTTGTTGGTCCAAACACCCTACATACTAACTCAGATTTTAATACTTTTATTAAAAAGGCTAGATTTAGGTTTTTTAAGAAGCATTTTTAAGTAAAAAGGTCTAATCTTTATTCAATTAAATTTAATATCATTTAACTACAGTTTTTGTTGTCTCAATGGGTAAATTAGGAGAGTGTGCAATGGAGTTGAGAATCATTAAAACCATGCTGCCAAAGCTGTAGGCCTCTTGGCTGAGATAGCATTGGCAAAGAAAAGTAGAGATAACACAAGTGTCATTGTAGTTGAGCTAAGAGGAACAGTGATTGAGGCCTCATTTTCGGCCAAAACATGTATCTTTTTTCACTTCTTGACTTGTTGCTTTTGGACTAATATCCACTCAAGGTGTACATCCTCAATGTCACGAGAGATTAACTACTACAAAAAACTCTAGTTTTTGTTGGTTCAAACACCCTTCATACTAACCAAAACTTTAAGACTTTTATTAGAAATCACTCAAGTCATTGGTCATCGATCAACAGAGCATGAAAGATGCAAAGGGAATAACAATTGTGCGAAGGGAATAACTTTTCTTTTTTACTTGTAGGTATCATCCCTCATTCTTTTCCCTATATTTTTATCCAATCAAACAATAAAAATAATATTATTTTTTATTTTTTTTCTTATGTTTTAATTTATCTAAACAAAATGTAACAATATTTTTTTTTCATGTTTAAAAAATTCAATTATAATTAAATTCTACGTGAATTAATCCTTGCCTCCATGAGTTTAATTTGGGCAAACCCAACTCTATATTTTGATCAGGTGAAATCTTTTGAACCTAATACCAATTGTAGTATGTATCAATTGCTTATACATTATAAATTAATTTTAAAATTATTTTATATTAATTTAAATTAAATTAATATTAATTTTAAATTAAATTAATATTAATTTTAAATTAAATTTATACACTATATTTAAGGCTTTTTTTTCATACTAGCAAATGTCTTTTTTTTTTCATTTTTCGTTCCTATAAATTCTTTTTTTTCATTTTTAGTTCCTCTACAGTAACAATGATGTGACACTATTGCTAATGTGGCGGTGATGACGTGTCATTTGCACTGACATGTCACGTGATGACATCATCATGCTATCATTTGTTGATGTATCACGTGCTGACATCAGCAATTTAACGTTTTTGTAACAAAGTTGGATGGTAAGAACTAAAAATGAAAAGTTTTGAACTTATAAGGATGATTTTGAAGAAAAAAAATTACAGGGACAAAAAATGAAAAAACACTAAAGTGTAGGGACAAAAATTAGATTTAAGCCTAAATTTAAAATAATTCACTAACATAAGAACTATTAAACCAAACAATCATCACATCGTGTCATCTTTTATTTAATAATAATACATGGAGAACTTATGCTATTTGACACTTCAAAGAGAGAAATGTAGATATGACATGTTATATGATTTGATAAAGAAAAAAATTAATTACTCATTTGGTCCTATAGTTACAAAACCTTTTTCTTTTAGTCCCTATATTTGAACCAATCAAAATACTTTAGTTTGGATCAGTTGAATTTCCATTTTTTTCCTACCAAACCTGAGCCAAACTAACCCAATCAATAATAGGCTGTTTGAGTTGAGTCTATCGAGCCCAAAAAGTTAAAAATTGTTTTAAATTTTCTAAAAAAACTTAAATAATAATTAATAAATAAATACAAAAAATAAAAATAATAATTAAAAATAAAGTGTCATGTCAACAAGTTGGGTCATTGGATTCACTTGTTTAAAAATAAAAACACGCACTCGAATCAAAGGGCATTAAGTTTGAACAGGTTGGATTGAGTTCTACCCGAATAACAACAAATTTTGGATCAAGGTGTTTAGATCAGTTCGTTTCATGAGTTACCTAAACTTTAAAAGAAATCTAAATATGAAAAAGAAAAGTTATGTTAGATTAGTTTGATCCATAAAGTGTTAATTAAATGATGTATCAAATTTGAAAATAAAAGAATGAATTGTTATCCATCCATTTCATTATATGAAACATCCAATCTGATCGAAGTATTTTTTTTAACACCTAAATAAATTGAATTAGATTTTACATAAATAAACTGGATAAATTATGAATAAATGAATTCCTTTACCACCCCTAATGCTTCACAACACTGCTGAATTATTTTTAGCTTTTGAAGGAATCAACGACAATTGAGATACAAAAAATGTTTGTTTCACATCACTTTTATGCTTCTCTTTACACTAATTGGTGCAACCCTTTAATCTTTCATTTCATAAATTTCTTCTCTCGGATTTGGTATATGTGCTATCTGCTTGTTATTTTCGCTACCAGTTCAGTTACCACATCATCAAATACTTTCAGTGGAAACATAAACGTATAGATGTCACCAATCAACTTTCTTTTTTGATTTTTTTTCTCATGACATTTTAGTCCATGCTAAAATTGAGAATTCTTATTTGATGTCATATATAATTGTTTTTGGGAAGTAGCGAAATTGAAGGAATAATGCTAGATCCCCCTGAAGTAAAAATAATTTCCTCTCGTACTGAAAAGGCCATTTTAGGTAGAAATTGTATTTTGCTAATACTTGCATGAATATAAAAAATGACAATTTAGACATACAGTTATTAAATTAGTTGGTTTCTGTTTTCTAGAGATTTGAGCATTTGACTTTCTTGATTATCTCCTATTGTGCTGTCACTAAATTTCCTAATTTGTCTGGACCCAAAAAACTGACAATTGAAACTTGAAAGATTTAAATTTATCGGCTAACAATTTTGTATCCCCTCCCTGTACACATTAGGAAATCGGTTTACTTAAGTCTTGATGTGAGTTGCTGCATGGAGCTTAAGCAAATTCTTGAATTGCCGTCAAGTGTTCAGAAAGTAAATGCAAGGCTCTGCAGTTCTTTAACTTACTCTCACATTTACACGATGCAGTATAGGTGGACAGCATCATGAGCTGGAAACTTTATCAAATGACAGAAAGAAAAAAATTAAAAATGGCTTATAGACTCGGACCAATGAATTAGTGTTATGCTGGTGTTCACATTATAGCACAGACAAGGCCTGCTATAATACGTTAACATGTACCCATTGGAGAGGGTTTATGGCTTCTTGGTGGACTGCATTCAGTTTAAAATCTTTCTGTCCACAAAAAGTATACTTGCGTCAGTTGCATGAGAGTGCTCAAATGTATTAGCATTTCAAGCATGCTTGAGATGCTTGATTGAGTGGATAAAAATTGAGTGGACTATATCCATTAAACTCTTAATAAAAATCATTCAATCCATCCCTTAATCATTTTTTTTTTGGATGAATATTCAATCCATCTATAAAATTACTTTTAAAAATTAAATAATATTTATAATTATTTCAAAATGATTTCTCTCATCTATTCCCAAAAGTATTTTTATAAATTAAATATTTTTTTTACAGCTTTTTAATATATTTTCACTCCCTCCTCTTTATCTCCCCAGCCCTCTCTCTACCCTTATCGCTACACATTTTCATTTTCCACACTCACCCTCACTTAAGCTGCGATTAACCTGCACTCCAGCAATAACAAATCAAATGCAACAATAATAATTAAATAAAATTAATAATTGTTATCTTTTAAGGGTAAAGAAAGAGATTCGGAAAAAGAGTGTGTTCGTGGAAAAGAAATAAAGAAAATGAGGAAAGAGAAGTGACATTGTGATCTCCACTACTCCACAAACGAGAACAAGGAATAATAACCAACCAACACACCATGTCAATCATCTCTTACTATTACTATAAGTGTTTGTGTTTGGATGAGTGTGGGTAAAATTGATTTTGAATAAAATTGATTTTGTAAAATTATTTTGGTTAAAATTGATTTTGAAGTAATGTGATTTGTGTTTAAATATTTTTATTATAAAAGCAAGTTAGTAATAAAACTTAGTATAAAATTTTTAAATTTTAATCTTACACAAAAGCTATCTAAAGTTGTTTTAACTTAGAATTAATTCTGAATCCAAAATTATCTTTTTAATATGAAACTAAACATGCAAAAATTTATCTAAAATTACGTTAATTGCTATTTTTACGTAATTCTGAAAAAATTCAACGTAAAACCAAACACACACTAACATTATTCATTTTTTTCACCCTCATTTTCCAAAATGCACATTGATTTATCTATCTACTTGTCTCATGTTTCTTTTTTCCACACCTTTCTTACGTTTTCCTTTTTCTCATTTTTTAATCCAAAAATTGACTTCCTTATTTTTTTTTTTTTAACATAAACTTGTAATTTTTTTATTAAATTAAGAAAATATATTTTTCACTCACCCTTGACTTATTGCTTCTCCATCACACAAAATTTTATTTCATAAAAAAAATTCAAAATATTAATAAAAAATAGAGTTAATATTTTATATACAGTTACCGTAACTATCGATATTCTTTCATTTTTTTTTCATTTTCTTTATTTTTAATTTATCGAAGTTGGTAAAGTTATTTTCCTTTTTTTTTGGAAATAAGAAAAGAAAAGGCATTGGTGGTTGATATTTATGATCATGTAGTAATTGATCATTGGTGCTTAGGTTCAAATTTAAATGTGTGCTCAGTTTAACTTTTAAAAAATGATTATTTGTTTTATTGGTTATTCAAGATTTTTTTTAAAAATAAATAGTTATTTTTTTTAATTGAAAACTATTCTCAATAAGTGAGGGTGTATGTATACGAGTCAGTTTGAGTTAGGTTGAACTAAACTTGTTATTTGAACCAAGCAAAATATTTTGATTTGGGTTGGGTTGGATTTCCACATTTTTCTGTCAATAGCACATGATTGCTTATTTTTAGCATTCGACTTAAACCCTTGATTTGTTTTGTTTCATAGCACCAATGTTTAATTTAATTCTAAAAATAATCATGAAGATTATTATTGTTTGAAACATAAGAGATTAACATAATAAACTAAAAATTATTTTCTAATTAGCAATTGTGATATAAATTTTGGTTTTATTCAATCATATTATTGTCATGTAGCATAAAAGCATTGAGTATGGACGTGAGAATTTTCTTTCCCATCGCACGTTTTCGCTTGATCTGTTCTTTATGCTCTAAATTGTATAACCTCAAAGGATTGAACTTGACAGCTATAATGTCCACAAGCCCCCTTATATTTGATTATGAGTTTCGAAAAAACTGAGAGAGACAAAGAGTCAAATAGAGACAGAGAAGGAGAGAAAGAGAGAAAAAAGAAAATATCTTAATAAAATAGGAGTGTAATAGATTCTAAAATATACTAATTTAAATAGATATTCTAATGTACACGGATACACTTGTCAAATTATCTTCTATTAATCCATGAGAAAATAAGTTATGCACTGACAGTGTAAAGTAGTTTTACACTGTCATCCAATCACAAATTAACATGTATAGTAAGTTTGTTAACTTTTACAAAAACTACTATAAAAGTCATACCAACGGTAATTTTTGATTAGTTGACAGTGTAAAACTTTTTACACTGATAGTGTATAGCCATTAAACTCTTAATTCATTATTAATTTTTCAGATGTTGGAACAATTAAGAAAGACAAAGTCAAAGAGAGAAAGAGAATGAGAGAAAAAGAGGAAAAGCAAAAAGTTTAAATAAAATAGGAGTGTAACAGATTTTAAAGAGTATTAATTTAAATAGATAGTTTAATATACACAGATACACTTGTCATATTCTCTTCTATCAATCCATTATTAATTTTTGGGAAGTTGTTAAAAAATTAATTGTATAAAACTTTTTTTTAATATTTATATATACTAGTAAAATTTTGCATACTATCTAGTGCTCCTTAAAGATGAAGCCTTGTGCGGTCACTCATCCTAAACATGCTTAGAGCCACCACTATTGAAAAAAATTGCTTTAAAAGAATACACTAAGATAGTGATAATGCAAGCATTGTGTCTACAGTAACACCTCTACTTCTACACATGGCCATGATTATCACTTTTATACACACCTTAGGGGATCTTAGCAAACCCATTGATGTTGTCACTTGTTAACATTCATGTTTTATTGTCCCCATGGTGCATTAGGGATTGCCCTTAATAATTCATTTTTGAACCAAATGAGGAGTGTTTTGGAGATCTCACATTAGTTAGTGATATGGCCAAAATATATAATATGTATACATAGGGACAACTTTCACCACATGAGTTAACTTTTGTGGTTGAGTCAAGCCTAATTAAACCCAAATTCTAAGATGATATCTTAACTTATTCTAACAGCTGTTGTTAGGCCTACAGGGCTACCTATTATCGGGCCATTATTAGACCACCCACAATGTTTAGTTTTGCAAACTTTATACTCGAGATGTCCAATCATCGGCATGATGTAACACCCATTCAAATTAAATATAATTCATATTAATTTATTTATTAAGTTTAAGTAGATGAAAATGGAAGTAAAATTTTTTTGCTTTTATAATAGAAAAATTCCAAACTTAACAAAATTTGAAAATGGTAGTAAAAGATGAAAGATAAGATTATATATATATGTGTGTGTGTGTGTGTGTGTGTGTGTGTGTGTGTGTGTGTGGTAAAACTATACATCATGATCATAAAATGCAAAAAAACTAAAAGTATATCAAAAAGATCTTTTACAGAGCAGTATCAATCTACCACATTCCTCATACAAAAAGAAAAATACTATAATATAAGTCTTCAAATCCTCGCCCGCTAAAGTATCCTCTACCTTGTACTAAGCATCACGGGACGTTAACGTCATCTTCAATAATCACGATCAATCATACATAGAAGAAAAAATAATGAAGTGAGGTGTTTTGTTCTAAAATCACTTTTACATATATGGTAGGAAGTCTAGCATAAAACAAAGATAAAACACAACTTACAATAAAAGGGAACCAAGGGTTCATTCTAAGTTGTATCAGATTACTCTTGATCAGGTATGAATCCATACTTTCCATTAGTGGATAATAGCTCTCAACAGAATCAGAAAGTGACTGAAAATACATGTACCTCATCAACATCATCACATGATATAGTCCTCATCAACATTAAGAAAAATAACAATTAGGATATCCATTTCTAGATGTATATTCTCAAACCAATCTTGAAATGCTGAGCGGTTGTCAAGGTTATCGAGCTTGGTTAGGCAAATATCCCAGCTCGAGGGTGCTACCCTAACTATTAGGACATTCACCACTCGATGCCTACCCCTAAGACCTCTGCAAGCGATCCCTGCATTTCATTTCTTAGCGTACCAAACTGTAGCTTCCCTAACAAGGTGTCATGCTACTGCATGTCACTTGCTTTACATTACTCACTAATCTATCAAATTCTCACTTCTCAAACAGAGGTTTCCCTAGTCTCATTTAATTTGAGCACTAGTACAATTAATATTTTTGCATTATATTGCAGAAATTACATGATAATAATTTAATAATCATCAAAATTTTAGCAGTATAACTACTTACTAAAATTTTAGCATAATAAAAATTTGGTAATCACAATTTAATTACCAAAATTTTAGCAAAATAATGACTTAATAATCAAAATATTATTACTAAAATTTTAACAGAATAATAACTTAATAATTATAATTTAATTATCTAAATTTGAGTAGAGTAAAAAGTTAGCAATTCTAATTTAGTAATCTAAATTTGAGCAGAGTAACAACTTAGCAATTATAATTTAGTAATCAAAATTTGAGCAGAGTAACAATATTGTAAAAATTTAAATTCTAACATTAAACATTATAGGAAAGTATAGTAAATTGAAAGGTTTAGGAGGGAAATCTTTCCTGCCAACATGCAAAGTGACAATAATTTAGAACTAACCCCACTTTCCCCATTACCTCTAAGGTGGTTGATGAATAGGATAGAATTGTTGGTTCAAAGCTCCTAAGAAAAAAACTTTACTAGTTGATGGAAAATTAGTAAAATTTTAACATAAAAACAAAGTAAAAGAAATTTTTTTTCTAGGCTAAGAAACTCTCTAATATTTCAGCTAGCTTGAGAGAGTGAGGATGAGTGAAAAATTCTATCCCAAATGCATGGTATTTATAGAAGAAGAAGTGGATTAGGTATCCAAAAAGTGATGTCATGCATTATGTAATAAAAACCTATTTTTATTTTGATTTTAGGGACACATATCAAACTTAGGTAGTGAATCACCCCATCTAGGCTTAGGGACGTGCTCCACCAGCTGTCCAAGCTTCCATATGTCAATTTTTATCTGTAAGTAAATTGGTCAGTACCGATAAAATTACCTAAACTTGAAAAATTAGCTTTTAATATCAAAATAATTCAATTTAATGTGAAACTAGACAATTACATTATTTTGCATCAAAAATAAGTTTCTAATAATTAATTTTAATTTTTATTAATTTATTTCAAATTTTGTCTTTTTCTTTTGTATTTTTAAGCTAAAAAAATAAATCTATTTTAATTCAATAAATACCAAAACTTTTATGAAAATTCTAAAATTAAGTATTTTACCTATAAATGAACTGGGATTACCATTTTCATCATTTATGGATGTCAAACCAATACTGGCTAGGTTTATGAGACACCTAGGGACATTTGGTTATTTTACACAAGAATTCTAGAAAATTTCTAAAAAAATTTAAAAATTATATTTTAATATATATGACATAATTTCAAGCTCAAATTGATATTTTAATATCAATTAAATTTTTTTTCTCATGTCAGCTCTTAATGTTGAGAAATAAGGACAAAGTCATTATTTTCCAATTTCTCCGGGCTCCGGCTCGAAATGAAAAAATTATTAAAAATCATGATTAAATAATTCTTGAATTTCTAAGCGTCATGGTGGGGATTAAAATTTTGAAATTTCTTTTCAATTTTTCAAAATTAAATCATCAAATATTAGAAAAATAAGTAAAAAATTGAAATAGGGATGTTAGATTTTTCATTATTTTTTCTTTCAAAATAAAATTTTTATAATGAAATATACTTAGTATAAAATTTTTAAAATATTTTGAGATTAAAAAGTCTCTGGTTGGTTCCAACAATCAACCAAGAGTATTTTTGTCATTTCATAAAAATTATCTCAAAAAATTTTCAAATTTTTTTAAAAATTATTATTAATTATTCTAAGTATATTAATGACTTAAAAATAATTTTTAAATACTTCTAACTATTTTTGTCTATTAATTTTGTTATTTAACGAAATGGTCATTTTACTAATTTTCAGGTTTCGTTCCCCAGAAAAAATCTAAATAAGTATTACTTATTAATATGAATGTAACCGTAGGGATCAAGTTTTTGATATTCTCATCCGGTTCTCCAGAAATAAGTACAAAATAATTAAAAAAGCAGTTTAATAGGCAAAAGTAAGAATGTTACATTACTTCTCTCCTTTTAAGAATTCTGTCTCCGAAATTCACTTACCAATAAAGAGATGAGGATATGGTTCTTGCATCTTGCTCTCTACTTTCCACGTTGCATCTCCATCATCAATTTGACTCCACACAGCCTTCACCAGTTTACCTCGAAGCTATTTTATCCTCCGATCCTCTATTTTGATTGGGGATACGTCATAAGTAAAAAAATTCCATATTTATACTAAATCAGGCTCAAAGATATGTGAAAGGTCATGAGCTGAAAACTTTATTTAATGACAGAAAGAAAAAAACTTAAAAATGGCTTATAGACTCAGACCAATGAATTAGTGTTATGCTGTTGTTCACATTTAGCACAGACAAGGCCTGCTATGACACGTTAACAGATACCCATCGGAGAGGGTTTATGCTTCTTGGTAGGCTTTATTCAGTTTAAAATCTGTCACAAAAAGTATACTTGCATGAGAGAACTCAAATGTGTTAGCATTGCAAGCATGCTTGAGAGTAACCTAAAATTTGCTTGATTGAGTGGATAAAAATGAAAATATGAAAGATAGATTTATGCATTTATTTCCTATGCGCCCATAAATATAAACATACATGAACTAAGTTTACAATAACAATCTAAAACTTTGATCGTTCTTCTTCATGGATGTCATAGGCGAACAAATTGGGAGTTAACATGCCTTGACTTCCATTTCAAGATAGAGAAGAAAATAAAGAATCTCTTGTACAAGTTACTATGATTCCTATATTGTTGGACCATCGGAACAAAGGAGGGATCCCAGTTTTCATGGTTCGTGGGAAGTTCCCTGTCATTGCTCTACCGTTTGTGTTTGGGGAAGTGAATGTCGAGGCTGATTCTTTTAATGGGATTTTGTGAAAAGATAACCCAATTCTTTTAAATTCCCAATCCAATGCACCCCTGTGATTGTAGGAAAATCGAGCAAGAAAGAAGAAGATTTGAGAGGCACAAGAAAATGGATTCATGTTAAAGAATATGCACCCAATACATGGCAATTCCCTACTCTGTGCCACAACAAGGAGGTGCACCCAGCACCTTATAAATAGGTGCCCAATGCCTAAAGTTTCAAGTTTAGGTGTGCCCAATTTGTCATAAAGTGCGTCCCAGCATCTCTTGAAGGTGAGCGGCCTAGTGCCTAAACCTCAAAATTGGGCGTGCCTAACTTCCTATAATGTGCGCCTAGTACATTTGAAGGAAGCTAAGCGCTTCTTGGCCTAAGACTACAGGTTGCAAATCCATACACCCAAAATTATCAAAAAGAAAGACTTTGCAAGGATTTTTAGACTATCTAATGAACAAAAACAAAGAATGTTCTTGGGAATCATTCTCCACCACTGAAGATTGAAGGAATTAGGAATAATTCTTGAAAATTCATGATTCTATTCTCGTCTCTCTCATAGATTTGCTTCCATTTTCTTTTCTATGAGCTTTTAATTTTCTTAGGATTAGGTTAAGATGAATTTTAATTTAAACTTTTGTAATTGAATTTCTTTCTAATTTTCAACTCTTTTCATGTGATTAGAGTCATTATAACTATGCTTAATGCTTTCTTTGATTGATTCTCTAGGAATAGATACTTAATTCGAATTTATAATTAGGAAATTGAGATTCGAACTATTCTGATCTATTGGCTATATATTTCTTATGCCTAGGAATTGGGTTTGACTGTATGCATTCATTACAATTTCTTGAATTTGATGTTTATTTCTAATTCTTCTCGCTTAAGAAATTAGGGTTCATAATTGGTAATAAAAGATTATTTGACAAGGAATTGTGATAAACTAATTTAGTGAAATTGTGTATTAATTGCATGATTACAATGAATTTAGGATTGAATTTACATTATGGGATAATTGAAATGATTCTGATACCTACCCGTTTTTGCCTATTGGATTCTATCTTAAGTAATATTTGTGATTGTTTTCTTTTAATATTAATTTAATTATAAACCAAAAATTAATTATTTGTCTCTTGTTTATTCAATCAAAAGTGTAATTGATTGGTAATATTGGTTATTAAACCACAATATTTGTAGGAATGTCATCTTACAAATAGTAACAACATACAATTGAATGAATTAATAAGAATATTCAACACCTCAAAAAGAATAAAGGTAAAATCAATAATAACAATTTGACTTAGTTGATAGAACTGCAAATCTTTCTTATCATTCCAGCTGATCCGGTTAACGGTTCAATATCTCCCATTTTTATCATAGCAGCTGCGAAGTCGGACTTAAAGGTTGTAGGATTTTTGCTGTATTCGGACACAATAGAATCTGTAGATCCTCCACTGAATAGAACTTGATCTGATTGAAGAAGACCCTTCTTCTGAATCAAATTCTTGAAGTAGTTGTTGTCAAATGAATTGGGCGTGACCAAGTCTAGTGCTGCCAATTTCTTATCATTATCATCATTACTAAGGGATGGACAACCACGTTGACGAGTGCTAGCAAATCCTGCATCAATGTCACTTGCATTGTTGTATATCCTGCCACGAAATGTGGAGCATTGCGCTTGTCCGATTGTGTGGGCACCTACATGCATTAAGAGAGAATATATATTTGCTTTAATAATTGTCTTACGCTTAAAATCTATAAATATAGAATAGTAAGTGTTTTCAAAGTAGTGAATCTTAAGGATATATATAATATATATATACAAGCAATATGATTAATTAATTACCAGATAGAGTAACCATGTCTTTGGCAGTGAGTCCCTTCTTACTGAATTTAGAGATAAGAGTGTCAAGATCGTCTGTAAAAAGTGGAAGGTCACTAGTAGCTAAACTTTTGCTTGCGGTGGTAGAATCTCTTCGTCCAAGTTTCACAGTCCATGATGGACCACCCACCTGATCAAGAATAACAAAAAAAATATGCATAAGTCATTACTATATATATAAGCTTTTGCATGTTATTAAGATAAAACCATAAAAAAACATATAGGTAGTTTGTTACTTACAGCAAATGATGCATCTCGTGCAGCTACTGCTACAATGTCAGCACATGACACAACTCCGGGGCATACTTTCTCCACCTCAGTTTTCGCTTGATCAATGACGTTAAATCCCCTTACTGAGTTCAAATTCTGAGGTGCAGTCTTTTCAGTCTCGATAGAGGAGCTATCATCAAGCAAAATTGATGCATCACAACCCTGCAATGCATACGAATAGATCCCCAATTATTGTGAGTGATTCTACTAACATGTATATATGGTCGAAACTAAGATTTAAGTACAGTACATGTATGCTATTAATAAATCAACAATTAATATATGCGTGTATACCTGAACAAAACAATCGTGGAAAAGAAGGCGAATGAGAGACGCAGCCATGCGACGCTCCTTAGAAACTGCACTACGAATCACAGTTCTGATGGTGCTAAGTGCATTGGGGCATGTACTGTCATAAAACGTAGAAGACAATTGTGCATCACATATTGTGCCTAACAACACCAGTGTGACAACAAAACTTGTGATACTTGAACTTTTATGCGCCATGAATATTGTCGCGTTAACTTCGAAGGTTAATTACAATGAATTAAATATATATTTAACTTAACACAGGAGAGAAGTAAAGAATTAATTGGTAACAAGAAAGAGAAGAATGAATGAATGAAGACGATGGAAAAAGAGCCTGGATTGCTCGTCAATTTATAGGACATTTGGTTGTGTGAGAATTTGTCTTTGTCTTAGCTAGTCACTAAAATCCGCTACAACGCGGTGCGTACGCTAAAGCAAGCGGTGAAACCTTTTGACATTGTGACCCATTCTCCTTTGGTTACTTTGTCGCCAATGCCAGCTCGCCGGGTGTTAATTAAGAAGACTTTTTGTCTTTTGACATTTCCTTTTGAATATATCTTAGTAAGGAAATGCATTTCATTGAAACTAAGTACTCTTATATGACAAGTTCTCGCACGTACTTGCATGCAGGGATGCTGGCTAGTTTCCTAGAAAATGATTGGACAAAGCTCTACGATAAAACAAGTTCGTTCGTTGAGGCGCACAACGTACCGCAATTATTAATTGGGTTATCCTTTTGTAATATATAGTCTCTACAATACTTAATTAGTATTATATTCCAGCAAACCTTTTAAAAGATTAGATCAAAATGTAAAGAGAAATTATATTCATAAATTAATTTTATATGATGTGTTTACAAATAAATAAGAGAGAAATAAAAAAAAAAGTGTGTGGAATATAACTTACCCCAAATAAAAATAAGATTGAGCAAAACTTCATAGAAGATGATTGGTATAATTAAGAAAATTGTGTCAACCATCTTGAAGTAATTGCACCAATCATTTTCTATAAGGATAAATTAACTCCATTTTTACTTGGAATAAGTTAGACACATCCTAAATAAAATAGACGATGTGGTAAAGAGAGATAAAAATAAATTTAAAAAATATTGTAAAAAATTATTATAAAAATTATATAATTCAAATAAGAATGTATGAAGTATATTATATATAAGAAATAGGGATACAAAAGACCATATATATGAGTTTGTTAAGTTGAATTTATACACCTTATGTACAAATTTGTAAAATATATAATATTTTTGATAAAAAAAAGTAGTTGCAAGTATAAAGATAAATTTGTACTAAGTGTGTCCTTTGACTTCTTTGGTAGAGACCACAAGTATCTTTTACTACAAAGCTCTTCTTCCATGTATTTAAAACAGTTGCATATCCAGGACTCAAACTTGAAACCACTGATTAAGCTAGAACAATCTCTCGCCAGTGATCTACGCATTTGGTGGTAAGTGCGTCCTTTAACTTGATTGACTGTTGATTGTTTAGTAACATTTTATTCTCATTTTTCACACAAATTCACATCCTGATTGGTTATTGTTAAAATCGTGAAACTTTCTCACCAAAACGGCTAGTATGATTTAGCAATGGAGTTTTTTATTAAAAAATGAATTTTAAATTATAATAGCAATCATATTAATATATTATTACTATTTAAATTAGTATATATTTTACTAAATGAAATATTTTAATTTATTTAAAAGATACTAAACTATTTAGTATCTTAAAAAATTTACTTGAAATCAATTTATTAGTCTTTAAAGGATTTACAATATTAAATGAGTCTTTCAAATGGCCTCAAATAATCATTGTATCATATTATTATAATTAAAATAAGGACTTTTTTTATATATTTCAATAGGAGGGCATATTTAATATTTCAAAAGTATCTAAAATACCAAATTAATGCTAAGCAAATATTCGAACGACCAAAGTAATATGAATTTTATTTTTAAAAAGGTTAAAGTGTTAAAGTTTAAGTATAAAGTTTATTTATACATATTATATTGTTGTCATATTATTAATTATATCCATCACATTAATATAAAGAGAGAAGAATTTATTAAGAAAATAAATTACTTTTCTATCTTTATAAAAAAATACTCATTCACAACATGTGCTCTAATTTTATATTAATATTCAATAAAAAAATTCAAAACTGAAGGTTTTTTTAACTTCAGCTATAAAAGCAAATAAAAAATGAGTTTGAAAAAAAAATTTCACCTTATTTTCTTTCTATTCTTAAATATTAAATTTTTTTTAATAAATTTATAAACTTTTCATTATATTTTTTTAGTAATTTTTCATTTATCCACTTATTATGATCAAAATAAATATTATGGTTAGAAATGAAATGTCTAACACAATATTTCAACTCATAATCCATATAAATATTTTATTTATATGATTCAGTCCTCTAAGCTGTAAGTTTACTATTTACATTAAATATTATAAATATAATACTTAAAAATAAATATTAATAGAGTTTATTAATCTTAATTAAAATTATACTCACTCATAGATTAATTACATAAATGATCATTAATTTAATTTATTAAAATTAAATAGTTAATTGATTTAAGCTTAAATATATTTTTGGTCTTTTATCTTTTTTTAAAAAAATTGTTTTGGTCCTTTACCTTTTAAAATCGTTGATTTAGTTCTTTATCTTTTTAAAATGCTTCATTCTGATCCTTTTTGTCAGCAACATTAACTTTAATAATAAAAAAATCTGATGTGGCATGTCACTGTTAATAATTTTAAAAAATAGTAGTTAAAAACCGTCACAAAACAATTTCTCTTTTTTTTCTTTCTCCCTTCTCACTCTTTGTCTTCCCCCTCTTGCATCTTTCTCCTCTCTCCTTATTAAAAAGTCCAGCAACAGTTCAAGCAATAATAACTCCAATCTAGTCCCACATAAACCACATAATCCAGTCTCACCTCTCCTTTATGCCTACACCGCCGCATACAACAACTTTGTTGCCACCCTCCACACCACTCACACCCCCAATTTCATTCTGGGAAGACCTCCACCTGGCCTCACACAACGTCGTCACAGGGGTCCTCTGACGATTCCTAAATGCCCCAAATCCCCACATATTGATGCTACCAGTGCAAGTCCGCATCCGGTTTGAGTCTTTGAGTTGAGTGAGTCCATGCCCTTTGCACTAAGAACAAATTCTACTACAGGCATCACTCTCTATAGAAGAAGACATGTAGAAGGAGACATTAGATTTTGTCGGTTTTGATGTTGTTTTTCTTTTGTTTGGGTTAGCCTTCGGCGAAGAAGAAAAGCCTGGGTTTTATTGATTTTTAAAATAATTAATTTTAACATAGTGGCCATTTTTAACCACCACTATGATAATTTTATTTTACTAAATTTAAAAAATGCATGTATCGACAATCAATACCTGTAAAATTTTATCGATACTAAACGATTTACTGCAAATTTTGAAGGCTTTTGATCGCCTCTAAGAGACACAGAAAAACCCTCAATCAATTTTTGAAAAAGTTGCTTCAGTTATGAGTAATTGAATTCCTAGAAGTTTAGGGTTCTTAAGAGGTCTGCAAATAGTGATGGTTAAAAACCACCACTATGTTTTAAATTAAATTATTTTAAACAAAAAACACTAACGGTGTTAGTTTTAACCTGACAAAAGGACCAAAATGAAGCATTTTAAAAAGATAAATGACTAAATCAATGATTTTAAAAGATAAATGACCAAAACAAATTTTTTTAAAAGATAAAGAACCAAAAGCGTATTTAAGCCATTAGTTTATCATTGTCAAGTCAATTTTGTAGAAATAAAATGGGTTAATGTGTACTCAAGAAGGGGTGAATTGAGTACTTCAAAAAAAAAATTGCAAACTAATTTTTTGAATCCAATGAAAAACCAATTTCATAAACAATTTTAAAAACAATTTTGGATGACCCACTTCCCAAGGATCAAGAAAAATGAAATCTCAAGTTGAGGTAATTAATAGGTAATGAATTATGTCCAACCTCAACAACCAAGTCCCTAATAAGTAGTGCAATGTAATGCTTATGTCTCTCTATGATGCAATGAGATAGAAACAATAAATAACCCCAAATATGTCCAGTAAAATAACCAAGAATAACAAGAATTCAATACTCAATTGATAACGAATATACTAATCCAGTTGAATGCAAACAAGAATAATTCAATATCCACAATCAAGATTAGGTCCATTATCAATTAAAACAATGTAATCAACAAAAAGAAAGAGAGATGGGGTTTAAAAGAGTGCACAGGAAGATTTTACTGGTTCATTCCCATCCACTTGAGAGTTATATTCAGTGCCCAATCAAACTGATTGAGTGTTTTCACTAAAATTTTCTTGTACACAAAAATGTCTCATTTTGTGGGATGGGATACCTCACCCAAGAACTCTAATCACAAACCCAACAACAACCCTATTCTTACCCTACTTGCTGGAATCCACCATTAAGTTTTTAATTGCATAAACCACAGCAAGAACCACAAAGCACACAACTTTGTGTGCAAACCTTCAATTAATTATTGAAGAAACCAATGAGAACAATGAGTAAGCAATTTGATAGAGTTTTCCCTCTTTTTTAAAAGATTTTCGTATATCAAAAACGTATAAAACAAGCCTTTATGTAAAAAAGATAGTGGGCTTTTGAAATGTGTCACTACAGCAAAGTATTCAAATACTCTAGGAAGTATTTGAATACTTCTTCATGTATCTGAATACTTTTTGCAAACTTCCAATATTCAACTTTGTAAAAAAATTTTGCAAATAGTATTTGAATACTTGCTCAAGTATTTGAATACTTTACTCAGAAAATTAAAAATCAACTTTCTTAAGTATTTCAATACTTAACCAAGTATTTGAATACTTTTCAAGTATTTCAATACTTTCTTAAATAGCCCAAATCAAAGTTTAAAACCTTTTTCAAAGCATTTTCACAAATAAAAGAGAAATTAAATGTCAATGCACACACACTCAAATTAATCAATAATAAATGCATCTACCCAAAAGAAATAAATCTAGGACACACAAAGTCAATATATAATAGATAACAAACACACTCAAATAAAATACAATGAAAGTGAAAATAAGAAATGAGAATCATCAAAACTAAATTAACCATAAAGGAGCTTATGCGGAAGCATAGATACAATGCATCATTCTCTTCAATGCATGTTCTACTACAAATTCAAATACTTCACTATAATTTTACTTTACAATATAGTTAATTTATTTATATTTTAAAACAGCATCATATTAATAGTTACTTATAAATGTTTAATATTTCTTTCACTAACATTATTAGTATAAATAAAGTTAAAAAATATTAAATTGAAAATAAAAAGAATTAAATAAATATTTAATGATTTTTAATTGAAAATCGTACAAATAAAATTTTGAAATAATAAGATTTATAAATGTATAAAAAATAATATTTTGAGTGAATTTTATTAATAAACACTTTCATTTTTATTTTTTTAATATTAATATATGAAATAAATATATTTTTAATTGATTGAAAATTAATTTATTTGGGTGCTATTTATTTTTAGAAAAATAGAAAATAATTGTAAAAAATTAAATATAAAAAATCAAAAAATAAAAGTTATGAAATGATATGAAAGGGCCAAATGAAAAGTTAGATAAAGAAAATAAATGAAGTTATAATTTAATATATATATATATATATATATATATATGGAAATGCGCAATGTGACAATTTTAGTAAAAGAACTTTTATATATTACATAGTTATAGATAGATTAATTTGAAAATTTTATCTTCTAGGCTTAAATAAATTTTTAATCTCTATAAACATAGCATTTTTTTACATCAATCCTTGTTTATTTTTTATTTGTTATCTTTAAGAACTATAAAAATTATGTGTTTTTTGATAAACTAAAATGCACTGTTTTGGTTAATTATAAAGACTAAAAATAAATAAAAGTAAAATAAAAAGCACATTTAATAAAAAGTATATTCAAGTCCATCCTCTAATTTATTTATCATGAGAATTCACTGCTTTTATTTCTTTGAAGGTTATATGTAAGTGTAGCATCTTTGCAACGTATATATCCGATAAATGTTTAACTTCTGTTTAACCGGAAAGATTGCAAAACAAATAAAAGCCTTGACCAAACACTCAAAACAATGTGAGAACAGTAAAAATGATTAGCATATAGTGTAATTTTCATAAAATTTAATTAGAGTGAGGAATTATAGATTACTATATATGAGGAATTATTGACTTGAATAATAATTATTCTAAAAGTAGTATTTGGGATAGTTTCTAAATAATTTACAGTGTAAAAATTTATAATAACAAATATAACTATAGTTTTGAAAACCGCACTAGATTGGCCGGTTTGACCTGTCTTACTGGGAACTAGTCTAGTGACCGGTCCATTAATTCTAAAATACCAAACTATTTTAGAACCAGTCAAACCAGCCTAAAACCGATGAAAACCAATAAAAATCAGTGTAGAAAACTAGTTTAAACTGGAGTTTTTAAATTTTTAAATTTAATCTAAAATATTTTTTAAGATAAATAAAACATATATTTAGTAAAGAATATAAATAAGTATAAAATGATGTTTTATTTTAATTTTTAGCGTTATAAAGTTATGATACTATATTTATTTAATATTATTTTATATATTATTTAATTATTATTATTATTTTATTAATACTGATTTGATCACAATTAAACCATTGAATCTTGAAGTGGCTTGACCGGTTCCGGTTTTATAAACATTGAATATAACAATTAAACTCATTTGCATATGCATCACAAGTCTAATTTTTAGTTAAAATCTTCAAATTATTCCTAAAATAATTTTTGAAAAAAAATTGAGAAAATTTGATTAGTCCATACATATGGCGCCTCGCCCATATCAGAGAAATGGACTAATCAAACTTATCACATGGGACACTGTCTTCAAACACAAAAACGACGAAGTTTAGATGACACTTTGCAAATTTGTTTGGGTCAAATTTGTTAAATTATATATCAAGAACATAAAGACAAGGACTAGCCGACAAGGTCGTCTCTTTCAACGAAGCTTTCTAATGATAATATTAATAACAATGCAATAATGAATGGAAAGCATATGAAGCAGAGCAACAAGTCGGGTTCACGATTCACACATATATAGAAAGAAAAGGGAAAAAATGGAATCAAACATTTCTACATGTTCAAACTCAATAAATGCAACCAGTGCAAAAAAAAAAAAAAAAAACTCCATAAGGCAAAATTGAACTAATCTAATAGTGGATTTATGCATGCTGGCTAGCTAGCTACCTGGTCAACTCCGACCGCGCCATCAACTCAAGGCAAAAACACGCCGTAGCAGATAATAGTGACCTTTCCTAATTCATATACCAAGCCAGCTTTAGCACATTTGACTACGACAAATTTTCACACAACCAAATGTCCTATAAATTGACGAGCAATCCAGGCTCTTTTTCCATCGTCTTCATTCATTCATTCTTCTCTTTGTTGATACCAATTAATTCTTTACTTCTCTCCTGTGTTAAGTTAAATATATATTTAATTCATTGTAATTAACCTTCGAAGTTAACGCGACAATATTCATGGCGCATAAAAGTTCCAGTATCACAAGTTTTGTTGTCACACTGGTGTTGGTAGGCACAATATGTGATGCACAATTGTCTTCTACGTTTTATGACAGTACATGCCCCAATGCACTTAGCACCATCAGAACTGTGATTCGTAGAGCAGTTTCTAAGGAGCGTCACATGGCTGCGTCTCTCATTCGCCTTCATTTCCACGATTGTTTTGTTCAGGTATACAAGCATATATTAATTGTTGATTTATTAGTAGCATAGATGCACTTAACTTTAATCTTTATACGTGTTAGTAGAAGAATCACTAACAACAGGGGGATCTATTCGTATGCATTGCAGGGTTGTGATGCATCAATTTTGCTTGATGATAGCTCCTCTATCGAGAGTGAAAAGACTGCACTTCAAAATGTTAACTCAGTAAGGGGATTTAACGTCATTGATCAAGCAAAACCGAGGTGGAGAAAGTATGCCCCGGAGTTATGTCATGTGCTGACATTGTAGCAGTAGCTGCACGAGATGCATCATTTGCTGTAAGTTTAAGTAACAAACTAGCTATATATATATTTTTTTTATGGTTTTAACTTCCAAAAGCTTATATATATAGTAATGACTTATGCATTTTTTATTTTTTTTTATTCTTGATCAGGTGGGTGGTCCATCATGGACTGTGAAACTCGGACGAAGAGATTCTACCACCGCAAGCAAAAGCTTAGCTACTAGTGACCTTCCACTTTTTACAGACGATCTTGACACTCTTATCTCTAAATTCAGTAAGAAGGGACTCACTGCCAGAGACATGGTTACTCTATCTGGTAATTGATTAATCATATTGCTTATATATATATATATATATCCTCAAGATTCATTAGTTTGTAAACATTTATTATTTTGTGAGACAGTTATTAAAGCAAACATATAAATATATTCTCTTAATGGATGTAGGTGCCCACACAATCGGACAAGCTCAATGCTTCACATTTCGTGGCAGGATATATAACAATGCAAGTGACATCGATGCAGGATTTGCTAGCACTCGTCGACGTGGTTGTCCGTCCCTTAGTAATAGTGATAATGATAAGAAACTGGCAGCATTAGACTTGGTCACGCCCAATTCATTTGACAACAACTACTTCAAGAATTTGATTCAGAAGAAGGGTCTTCTTCAATCAGATCAAGTTCTATTCAGTGGAGGATCTACAGATTCTATTGTGTCTGAATACACCAAAAATCCTACAACCTTTAAGTCCGATTTTGCAGCTGCCATGATAAAAATGGGAGATATTGAACCGTTAACCGGATCAGCTGGAATGATAAGAAAGATTTGCAGTTCCATCAACTAAGTTCGCGGACATATCAATTGCCATTGTGTTGTTTAAAATTTTCATAAATTATTTCATTCCCGTCTAAACAAGTGTCAAATATTCTTATCAATTCATTTAATTGTATGTAGTCCCTTTGTTTCATTGATCAATAAAGTGTAAGTTTCATTGATTCTCTTTATTTGTTCTTGCGCATGAAGTTTTGGTTATAATCTGTATGTATTAAATTTGGTTTGGAATAGGATTAAGGCTCAATTTATGTAATGGGCCACCTCAACCCAAAATGCTGGATCAATTTAAATAATATAAAGTTGATCCAATTCAGATACAAGATTTCTAAAGTACATCCATGCACATTGAATCATATCTTGACCTAAAATAAAATTATCTTATTACTACACTAAAATAGAATAATATTTATTCAAAGAAATTTTGAGTCTCGTGTTAAGTAAGAAATTGAGCTTATCTCAAACTTCTATAAATATAACTAATATAACTATTATGAAATTGTTATTGACTTGAATGTTGAAGAACTTTTTATAAATATTCACTCCTATAACAGTGTTTCAACTGTCAAAGAGTTACATTGTTGTCAGAAGACCTCAAACTTCAGTCTATGTAAAATGTACTTCAGTCAATGTTACCTAAAGTTTGTTCAAAGTCAGTCATCTCACCTCAGAAGCATGACTAAATAAATTGTACAGGAAAAAATATTTAAAATATTTAAAATTAAATTTCCAATTCATATTTCCAAATTGTCAAAATTAAGTTGTAAATCATTTGCGACGATGGTCACCGGTCACAACTGTCGCCATAAAAACTTTTAAAAGCGGCCAGGCCCAGGCCTGCCAGGTGGTCCATATATTCACTTAATTTGTCAAGATAGTACACCATTTTTTATTGTTTGTAGGTAAAAATATGATAAAAAAAACCATTCACATAAAAAATAAAGGAGATGTTAATTGTCATTAAAACTACCTTCTGGCAAATTAATAAGTTTCATATACCCCACGTCTATGAATAGGGTCACGGGAGTTCTCAAATTATAACAATATATATATATATATATATATATACGTAATAAAATAAAACTACTTTATGTGTATTGACAAGTAAATTGGATAGTTTTTTATCAACTACATTCATGATTTGGTCCATGAAAAAGGTTGGAAATTAATTCGAGACTATCGTATGTGGATGTCTATTTCTTTAAATAATAAATGAATGATTAGTGACGTGACGTGACAATGGATTTGATAAAAAAAAATTGTTAAATTAAAAATTTAGCTTCCATATTTCACAATTTTAAATTTGATTTTTCTAAAAAAAATTATATCTTGATGCATGAAAAATATTGAAGAATGAGTTCGTAATTTCTTTTCATTTGCCAAGATTGCTAATTTTTTAACATTTTTTTTTTGTTTCTCACAGGTTTTTAAAAAAAAAAAATCATGTCTAAGACATAGTCAGTAACTAAATGTGAATATATCTTCTACTAGAAATTCGAACTTGGTTCATCACAATGTGGAGACTAGTCCTTTCTACTAGATCTAACTTTCGATCCATTGGTATTTTTTTAACATTTTGATGTGATGATTCAAATATCACAGAGGAGATAAGACAATAATCATATATCATATTATAACTGTAGGAATTAATTTGTTAACAATTTTTATGTAGGGACAAAAATATAAATTTTTCATTAAAAAATAGCACTAAATACAAAAATTAAATTTTTAATTTAATTTTTTTAGTGTGGATTTGAGCTTTTCAATAATCTTGGCTGATGAGAACTTAATACGAATAAACAAAGAAAATCTCTTTGCATTGGTGATTATTAGACCTTATAGGCTATAGCGTGTCTGATCAATCACTTGCCACTGTCAAACCAGTATAACCTTCTCTTCTATAATCTAGTTTTTCTTTTTTTGGCTAAGCATTCTCAATCTATGTCAACTAATCCAAATTTCAATTTTTGAGGGGACAATTTTAAACACTTTGTATATATTTAAGGGAATTAACTCTCCAAATGTGATAGAAGCCAAGTAGTTAGACGTGTATAATTATTGCCTCCAGAAGCACCTATATACCCACCATTATATTATAATTCAAATATTATATTTAAGCAGGTCTCGAGGCTAAAGAAAATGGGATAAACAAACATTCTGCACGATCCACGGTTCAGACTGATGCGGCATATCTCCATCCTCATACAGTTGCAGCACGGTATCACCGCCCCTCTAGCATGTATATAGTTTACACATTGGCACGTCAAAACGTGAGAACCTCTTCGTACTTCCGAATGTCTCCCTTGTCCAATGTCAACCCGAACGTGATGGCTACCACCTATTCACAAACCGTTTCCTTCTCTCTTCTTCTTGGTGTATATATATATATAAGAATTTAGATTGCAATGCATGCATAAGGGAAACCTTATTTTATATTATATGGTCACATTTTCTAATTTCCCTGAGGCTGCAAATTAACCATCATCAACATGAAGAACCTGAACATCACTTTGTGCTTGCTTCTCATAGCTCTTGTGCGCTTAGGGGGAAGTGCACCCTCGGGCTTCAACTATGGTGATGCCCTTGACAAGAGCTTGATGTTCTTTGAAGCACAAAGGTCTGGTAAGTTACCAGTGCAGCAACGAGTCAAGTGGCGTGGCGATTCTGGTCTCCAAGATGGTTTTCAGCAAGGAGTGAGTCCCCTTTAGAGATTCAATGAGTTGCAGTTGTTAGTTTAACTTCAGCTTCAGCCATTCATGAATATTTATTTTTTTTGTGTTTTCATTTTTTGTTGTTGTGTGATGTCAGGTAGACCTGGTGGGAGGGTATTATGATGCAGGAGATCATGTGAAGTTTGGGTTGCCAATGGCCTACAGTGTCACAATGCTTGCATGGGGAGCCATTGAGTTCAGCAAGCAAATCACGGACTTAAACCAAATGGGCTGAAGACATGACGACTTCAAGAGGTGCCTACAAAATTGATGAACAACACCCTGGCTCAGATCTGGCAGGTGAAACTGCGGCTGCATTGGCTGCTGCAGCCATAGCTTTCAGGCCCTACAACTCCTCTTACTCTAATCTCCTGCTAGGTCATGCAAAACAGGTGAGCGCTCACACTGACTGATTAAAAATCACTTATAGCACTTAAAAGGAATACATGACATTCAAAGGGAAATTGAGTTTGGGTGAAATATTTAAAAATGAGGACTACAAACCTCAAAACATGACATGGTATTGAATTCTCTGATTGATAAAGGTTAAGTAACCATAAATGCACAGAAATCCTTTTAATATTTTACACTCAAAGGAGTTGTTAACTTGTTACTGATGTTGTTCTGTCTGTTGCAGCTCTTCACATTCGCAGATAGGTTCAGAGGTCTCTATGATGACTCCATATCAAGTGCTCAGCAATTCTATACTTCTTCCGGTTACTCGGTGAGTAAACATTGCTCTATTTTCTGCCTTTACTTCCATTTGTATCCAATCAAGCCTAACTCGGCTGATCCTGTGTAGGATGAATTGTTGTGGGCTGCTACCTGGATGCACCTAGCAACTGGTGATGAATACTACCTAAAGTATGTAGTGGACAATGCGGTGTATATGGGAGGAACTGGCTGGGCAGTGAAAGAGTTCTCTTGGGACAACAAATATGCAGGTGTGCAGATCCTCCTATCAAAGGTAATTATTTATGACAACATTTTTTCCCCTGCTTCCTAGCCACTTAATTTAAATCCATTTCATGTTCTGAAAGTATAATATCTATATTTGAAGATAATTTATTAAAATTTTGTTCATGACAAAACCATATAGTATTATTTGATTCGCGTACCAGTCCCCAAATGGGAAAGGACTTTTTGTTGTCGTTGCAAATCAATGATTTCGTGTACAAGGAAATCAAATATGCTATTGCCGTGATTCAGAAAGTCATTCTGCAGGAAAATTCTGTGTCACCCCACACCATAGTCAATTAGTTTATAGCGAGACCGTGGCCTAGACTATTTATTATATATAACCAATTACGGTTCAAAGAATCATGCAATAAACGGTCAAACCCAATTTGCAGGTATTACTGGAAGGAAAGGCGGGTCCTTACGCTGCTACACTAAAGCAATACCAGGCCAAGGCAGATTATTTTGCCTGCGCCTGCTTGCAAAAGAATGATGGTTACAATGTCCAGAAAGCTCCAGGTTAGACGCTAAAGTAGAACATTAATTTAACAACTTCTTGAACTCCTTGTCAAATGGATTTAAAGAAACATTCATGGAAAAATATAATCATTTCATTTTATTTCTGCTTACCAGGTGGCTTACTGTACGTGCGTGAATGGAACAACATGCAGTATGTTTCTTCTGCTGTATTTCTTTTAGCTGTTTACTCTAATTATCTCTCAGCGACGAAAGCACAGCTCAGCTGTCCAGATGGACAAATTCAGCCTCAGGAGCTCCTCAATTTTGTTAAGTCAGAGGTACCTATTGGAATCTGCTTTTTCCCTGGTTGATCATGTGTCATGGTTGAACAAAACTTAGACTTTAGGTGTTTTTGTCATCATTACCTAATCAAAATTAAAGCGTCACCTTAATAATGCATGTAATAAAGATTTGTTTTAAATATCAGTATAAGTTACCAAAGTGAGGCTCCAATTTTAATTGGAGAATAACACTAAAAACAATTAAGGAAATGCATCTGAGTTTTGTCCCTCATGGTTTTGATGTGTGATTTAATTAGTTGACTAAAACTGTTATAATTTTGATTGACCCAGGCTGACTATATCCTTGGTAACAACCCAGCGGATATGAGCTACTTGGTTGGATATGGACCCCAGAGGTGCTTCCATTGCTTCAATCTTTGCCCTTCACTATGAGGTTGGCTGCACCCAAGGATTTGAGATGTGGTATAACTGCGCTGAACCAAATCCTAACGTCATCTGTGGTGGCCTCGTGGGTGGTCCAGATAAAAATGATGACTTCTCTGATGACAGATCCAATTATGAGCAAACTGAGCCTACCATTTCAGGTTCTGCTCCTCTGTAGGCATCTTCGCTAAACTGCAGAGTTTATATGGTAATATAGGTGAAGGTGAGGGATCATCGCCATTCTACACTAATCTACTTTGTTGTCTTCCTATTACTCTATGAAGCCTCAGTGACTTTTCTCTTACTTGTCACAGGTTACAACCATAATGAATCACCAGTGGCCCAGCAAAAAACACAAAGTGAGTATTGTAGTAAACTAGGACAAAGTTGAAAAGAGTCTAAACCTTGTTCTAATTTAGAAAGTATCTGCTCATGCAACCTTTGCGCTACTAACTAACATCTATTGGCTTGATAGGTACAATTCCAGTGAAAACAACAGTGTCTAAAACATCAGAAGGTGATATCTAAATCTAACGGTTACTTTCCAATTTTATTTTTTATTTTTTCAAAACACTGGCTGAAGAATGTGAGGTTGTGTTGCAGGTGCCCCAGTTGAATTCCTTCACTCAATTAGTAGCTCATGGACTGTTGGAGGTGCAACTTATTACCGTCACAGGGTGATAATCAAGAACACTTCTTCGAAGCCAATCTCAGACCTCAAGTTGGTGATTAAGGATCTCTCAGGCTCTTTGTGGGGTCTCTCTCCGACAGAAGAAAAGAACACCTATGAACTTCCCCAATGGCACAAGGTCTTGGATCCTGGCTCCGAGTGTATTTTTGTATATGTTCAAGGTGGACCCCAGGCTGAAGTCTCGATTAAAAGCTTCCATTGATCATTTGTAGAGGCCGCACATACAAAAAGCACAATTTTCTACACGTGTCATTGACAGCTAAACTTATCACTCCATGATTGTAATTTTGTAATATCAACTTGTCAACCCATTCCATACCTTACTGCCCACACTTACTTGTAATGTCAGTTTCTCAAACTTTCCTATTTGATCGTACAAACAATCAACATATGAAGAGGTCATTTGTGAAAATTAAAATTCTATGAAATGGTCATATATCTTGATTGTCAAGGAAAAAGTTTCCGACGAGAAACCCGACAAGTTAGTTTTCATAACTAGAGAATCTGGGAAAGAAATACACACACACGAGTTGAAAGTTATACAAGGGCCCGTTCTATGGTATTTATGTACGGCGAGGAGTTGTTACAGTACCTTTTTTTTGTCAGCAGACAATGACAATCCCACCACAAATGCAAAGTTCAAACAATCTACCACCATAACTTACGCGACACTTCTATGATAATAATGTGTTTTCATGCTTAGCAAGTTTGCAGTAGCAAGGTCATATGCAAGGGTGAATGGAAAGGAAGAGGGGGGGAGAGGGAGAGCAATTGTTCGCTAAGGCACTCTTTGTAATGTCACAACTCACAGGGTTCTTACCACAATACATTTTTATTGCCAGTGTATATCTCAAATAAGCATAGATCAATGTAAAGAGTCTTACATTCATATCATATGACCTGTATTTCTGAGCACATTGCAAAAAGAAAAACTCCGAAAAACAGCCTACAAAAGCAAAGCAAATGCTCAAAGTGAATCCTGCAATATCTTGTCAAGAATGTTGGGGCGGTAGAATTTGGGGATGGCTGCAGTGAAACAAAAATATCATCATTGCTAAGCTAATTCCGGTGACACTAGCTTTTGTGGGGTAGCTGCCACTTAATGCTGGTCCTTGGGAATGTCGAGATCTTTAAATATTGGACTGTCAACTCCAACACCCATAGCATTCAGACCATTGTCAACATATAGAACAGTACCAGTGATAGCAGATGCCAAAGGTGATGCTAAGAAGGCAGCTGCATTGCCCACAGATTGAAAATGGAACCTGTACATTACAAGGAAGAGAAATGCTAGCAACATACTCTCTGACACACTCTTTTGATATCATTCTTTCTTATTGGTTGAAATTTCTTGAAAATTACAAAAAATTATGGGTCATACATCTTATTTAATGACTCTCTCTCAGGATTTTGTAGTTTCCAATAAATTGTAACCAATGATAATGTGTGTCAAGAGAAGTGTATTAGAGAATGTGTTGCTAGCACTCCTCTTACAAGGAATAATTCTGATGAAAATGTTACCTGCTGACAGTTCTTTCTGCAGAGGTGCATTGGTTAATGAATAATCAATCATCATATCAATGAACCCAATAGCTTTTGCAGCACGACTTCTCAGTGGACCTAGGGGCAAAAATACATTGAGTCAACATGTTAATCAAAAGAACTAAATTCAAGAACATGCAAACAACAGACATCAAAGGAAAATAGTTAACTACCCGAAGATGAAATTATAAGCAGTAGGGAAGAGACAACTATGAAATAGCACAAAACCTCATAATCTAAAAGGAAACCTAATTCATGCAATACTGATATTACAGAATAAAATACCACTCAACCATTTGGTATCATTTCAGGGGCAGTCAAGGATACAGTTGACATAGAGCCCATAACATTCACGGTAAGATGATTAATTCAAACCAAGTTGAGATATAGGTGCCCGAATGAACGGCTAATTACTAATACTTAACAAAACAGATGGTCCTAGCATTTGTTTAACAAATTTAAGATATCCAGAGAAATTGAAACTTGAAAGAATCTTGCACAACCTTGGGATAAAAGATCAAAATTTTCAGACTATGCCCATTAGTGCAAAATGTCACAAACAAGCAAGACACACATTTCTCCCTACCACCATGTCTTCCACATTAAGAAATCATAGCAAATGAGGCCAATTAAGCAGACAAGGAGATAAGACAAATTCATTAATTTAGATTTAAAAGAGAGAGAGAAATCGCCAATACCAGCAGATATATCATATAGTATTGACTCTAATTTTGTGCTTTCTTCCTGCTTCAAAAGCAAGCACCTGAAAAGACGTGAAATATGACGTAATTAAAAAGAGAGAGAAAAGTAAAAATGAAGCACATCTAAGTCAGTCTGTGAAATGGTGAGTTTGGAGAGGAAAGTTGAAGCTTACTCGTGTATCACTCTCCAGTGCAGCTTTTGCAGAACTCATACCACCACCATATCTGTATCATTATTTAGATCATGAATATTATTTAAACTGAAACATAGAATTATAAGGACTTTCTGTGGCATAACCAACATACCCAGGAATGATCCTTTCTGAAGCAATGTATGTCAGAGAGATTGAAGATCCACCTAAAAATAAATCATAAAAGTAAAAGATAAAATGATAAGCAAAAGTAGGAAGTAATATAATGGAAGCCCTGTTAGATAAAAAACATGCCTGGGTTCAGGATTGGAAGAAAATGCTTGAGTAAAGAAACATAGGAGTAACTAGATGCAGATATTGCAGCAAGATATCCTTTCCGAGATGTCTCCAACAATGGTTTGGTCACCTATAACAGAATTAACTTCTTATTAAAGCCAGATACCAAATGCATAATGGAACTTCAACGCTTATTAATGTATTTATCGTACCTCTGGTCCATTGGCAAGTGAGTGCACAAGGATATCTATGCTGCCAAAGTCTTCCTTAACAGATTCAGCAACTTCCTGAAAAGTAAAGCAATGAACAGAAGATATAACAAAGCTAACTAAAGCAATCAGGTAGGAGTCAGGACAGCTTGCGACATAGTTCATATTATTATTCATAAACACCACTAGGCTTAATAATTCATTAGAATGCTAGGGTTCCTCAACTCCCAGAAAAGGAAAAAAAAAACCATATGCTTAACTACCCAAATGAAAAGACACTTACCAGTAAAGAATCATCTTTCTTACTGGAGAATAGAAAAGTGTTAGTTTTTAGAAGAATAAGAAAATGTTACTTTAATTGTTGATAGCGGAAGTATTGGAGACTTGGAGCAGCTAAATGACGTGGGTAAGTCAGATGTATTTAAGTAGAAAGCTATAGCTTCATTTCATTTCATTAGTACATTTTCAATATAAGGATCCCAGGCCTATTTATAGGCATTTGGTCCACCGACTCTATATGATGGTTAAAGATTAAAAAAACATTTTACTACAATCCATAACATTCGAGTGCTTTTTTTTGTAGAATAATCATGAGACAGATATAGTATTTCTAGATCTTTTTATTGTAGACTAATCATGGGAAATCTAGGACTTTCTATTATTACTATTTTTTTGTTTTTGAAATTTGTAGCACAATTTAACACTCCTCCTTGATACAAATTTTGGTAACTCCAAGCATATTTCTTAAATGCTCAAATCTTACTCTTGGCAGTGCCTTCGTAAAATTATCTGCAACTTGATCTTTTGTTTTGCAGTATTCGAGCTGAATTTGGTTAGTTGCTTCTGTTTCTCTGATGAAGTGATATTTAATAGATATATGTTTTGTTCAGTGATGATGGACTAGATTCTTTGCCATTGCTATTGCTGATTTGTTGTCACAATAAATTGTAGTAGGCCCTTCTTGTTGTTCACCCATTTCTTCAAGTATTATTCGAAGCTATATTGCTTGACTAGTAGATTCTGTAGCGGTTACGTACTATGCTTCTGCTGTTGATTGAGCAACTATGGCTTGCTTTTTAGATGCCCAGGAGAATACTCCTGATCCTAGTGAAAAGGCATATCTTGAAGTACTCTTCATGTCGTTTATCGATCCTGCCCAATCACTGTTGGTGTAGCCAGCTAGCCAGCCTTGAGTTATTCATTGTTTTGTACCATATCCCAAACTCCTTTGTGCCTTGTAAGTATCTTAGAATCCTTTTTGTTGCTCCATAGTGAATTTGACTTGGTCTCTGTATGAATCTTGATAAAAGACTTGTAGCATACATGTTGTCTGGTCGAGTGGTTGTGAGATATAGTAGGCTATCGATCAAACTCCTGTAGCGTGATGCATTAGCTTCTGGTGCTCCGTCATCTTTTTGCAGCTTCTCATTTAGCACGAGTGGAGTAGTGACAGGTTTACATTTGTACATCTTGAATTTCTTCAATAGTGTTTCAGTGTATTTCTTTTGAGAGATAACTATATCTTCTTTTTATTGTCTTACCTCTATGCCGAGGAAGTAATTCATTAAGCCAAGATTTGTCATCTCAAATGTCTTCATCATGTCTTCTTTAAAACTATTCATCATCTTCATATTGTTTCCTATATAGATAAGATCGTCTACATAGAGGGAGACAATGAGAGTATCACACTGACCTTGAGTCTTGATGTATAGTGTTGGCTCACTCTTGCTCCTCCTGAATCCTTGATCGGTGAATTACTGGTCAATCCTGCTATACCATGCTCGAGAAGCTTGCTTGAGACCGTATAAAGCTTTTCTTAGTCTTAGTACTTTGCCTTCATTGCCTTTGTTGATGAAGCCTTGTGGTTGCTCAACATAAATCTCTTCTTCAAGCACTCCATTTAGAAAGGTGATTTGACATCCATTTGGTAGATGCTTCAACCCTTTTGTGCTACAAGAGCTATTAAAACTCTAATTGTATCTAGGCAAGCAACTGCTGCAAATGTCTCATTATAGTCAACTCTAGGTTGTTGTGAGTAGCCTTTAGCGACTAATCTAGCCTTGTGCTTTTGTATGGTACCATTAGGATTGAGCTTTGTCTTGTACCCCCATTTAACTCCAATAATGTCTTTTTTGTGTGGACAATCTACGAGCTCCCAAGTATTATTCTTTTCGATCATTTTAATTTCTTCTTCCATTGCCTTGACCCATACTTCTTGCTTTGATGCTTCTTCATAGCATTCAGGCTCAAGCATGGCCATGTTGCAAGTTTCATATATATCCACCAAAGATCTAACTCTTCTTGGAGTAGATTCTGGTAAAGAATCTTGTTGTTGTGAAGGTGAAGGAAGCGTGTTTGGATCCTCTGCTACTTCTTCAGCTTCTTCCTGAGGTTGTTGCACTAGAACGGGAATGTTGCTTCTTACAACCTTTTTTTCTTCCCAATTCCAAGCAGCATTTTCATCTACCTCAACATCTCGACTAATGGTGAGCTTCTTTGTTTGCAAGTTATAGACTCGATAGCCTTTTGATTGTGTGCTATATCCCAAGAAAATGCCTTGTATAGTCTTGTCTTCTAGCTTGTGTCTCTTCTCATCAAGAACATGTATGTAGCAGATAGATCCAAATACTCATAGGTGTTTAGCTGATGACTTTTGCCCATTCCATACTTCAATAGGAGTCTTATCTTGAACTGCCTTAGTTGGACATCTATAGTGTAAACTGCTTCTTCCCAAAAAGTGTTAGGCAAACCTTTCTCCTTTAGCATTGATCTAGCCATCTCTATGACTGTGTGATTCTTCCTCTTAGAGATGCCATTTTGTTGCAGAGTATATGCGACAGTTAGTTGGCGCTCAATGCTTTCATCTTCACAAAACTTATCAAACTTGTGTGAGTTGTACTCTTTGCTCGATCACTTTTAAGTACCTTTATATGTTTCCCACTTTGCTTTTCGACTAGAGCTTTAAACTTCTTGAATATTCCAAAGACTTCTGACTTTTCTTTAATGAAGTATACCCAGGTCATTCTAGAAAAGTCATCAATGAAGAGAATGAAGTACCTGTTGTTGTTGAGTGACGGTGTCCTCATTGGTCCACAAATATCAGTGTGGATCAACTCCAACAAGTCTTTAACTCTCCATGCTTGGTTAGTTGAAAATGGTAGTCTGTGTTGCTTCTCGAGAAGACATCTTTCACAAGATTCATTGTTTTCTTTCAGGCATGGTAGGTCTCTCATCATATTCTTTTGGTATAACAGCTTCAAGGCATGGGCGTTGAAGTGACCAAATCTTCGATGTCATAGCCATGAATCATCAACTTGGACTTTTATGGCAATGTTGGTAGTATATTTGAAGCTTATCGGGAAACTTCTATTTCTTTTCTCCATTTTAACTTGGGCTATCTCCTACCTTTTGTTATAGTTATCATAAATAGTGCATGTATCTCCTTCAAAGTGTAAAGCATAGCCTTTCTCCATTATTTGGCCAATGCTCAAGAGATTTTCTCTAAGATTGGGAACAAGTAAGACATCTTTGATGAGTCTCGTACCTTTCTTTGTCTCCACCATGACAGTGCCTTTGCCTTTGGACTCCACCATGGTGCCATTTCCCAATCGAACTTTGACTTTGACAAAGTTATCAATTTGTTTAAAGATGCTCCTATCTTTGGCCATGTGATTGTTGCAACCGCTATCCAAGTACCAACTTCAACTTACTTCATCATTGGAATCTCGGGTGGCATAGGAAAGATGCTGCTCACTATCGTGCTCTTCAACAAAACTTGCTTAATGCTTGTTTTTGTTGTGACAATTCTTCTCTACATGTCCAAATTGCTTGCAGTACTAACACTGTGGCTTTCCTCGATGCCAACAATCTTTCTCAAAGTGACTTGTCTTCTTGCAAATGCGACATGGAGGATATTTATCTTGATTGATCTTAAAGAAACTTCTAGAATTTCCTTTATTTCTAGAAATTTCTCCACTATTTTTCTTTCCTCCATATTCTTTATTTTGAGACCATAATTTGAGCTTTGATTGAAAGGCATTTTTGACAGAATCTACATCATGCCTAGTCAATCTTTGCTCATATGCTTCAAGAAAGCCCATTAGTTCTGTCACTGATAAAGTAGATAGATCTTTAGTCTGCTTTATTGTAGTTACAATTGCATCATACTTATAAGGAATATAAATTAGAATTTTCTCAACAATTCTCTTGTCAAGAATTTTTTCCCCATATGCTCTCGTTTGACTAACTATTTCTTTTATCCTAGAATAATAATCTCTTATAGTCTCAGACTCCTTCATTTTTATTAATTCAAACTCACGTCTTAGAGTTTGAAGTTTAATGGCACGTACCTTGACACTTCCTTGAAACTCCTCCTATAGTATACTCCATGCTTCTTTAGCACTTGTGGCACCCATTATTCTTGGAAAAATTGTGTCAGCTACTGCTTGTTGCAAGATAAATAACAACCTTGAATCTTTTTGCTTGTTTTCCTTTAGTTCCTTCTTTTGAGCTATAGTCAAAGTAGAAATGTCTGCAGGAGCAATAAATCCATCTTCTATAGTATCCCATAAATCTTGGGAGCAGAAAAATGTCTTCATTTTAATGCTCTAGAAATCATAATTTTCTCCAGTAAAAATTGGGACTGGAATAGATGAAGGTTGAATAATATTGGTCATTGGTTAAGGAAAAATTATGGGACCAATAGAGAATATAGTAGAATTTTTTTTTTTAGAAGTAGTTGGATGATTTTTCTACGCCCAATAGATGACCAAACCAGGCTCTGATGCCACTATTAGTTTTTAGAAGAATATGAAAGTGTTACTTTAACTGTTGATAGCGGAAGTATTGGAGACTTGGAGCAGCTAAATGACGTGGGTAAGTCAGATGTATTTGAGTAGAAAGCTATAGCTTCATTTCATTTCATTAGTACATTTTCAATTTGAGGATCCCAAGCCTATTTATAGGCATTTGGTCCACCGACTCTATATGACGGTTAAAGATTAAAAAAACATTTGACTACAATCCATAACATTCGAGTGCTTTCTTTTCTAGAATAATCATGAGATAGATATAGTATTTCTAGATCTTTTTATTGTAGACTAATCATGGGAAATCCAGGACTTTTTATTATTACTATTTTTTTGTTTCTGAAATTTATAACACAATTTAACAAAAAGTAATGTAGCTTTAAGCATGGTCAGGCACTCAGGCAAAAAGATAAAGAAAGGGGGGAAAATAACCCCAGCTTAGACATACTTGGTAATACCAACATTGAGAACATATGAAGTAAGAGTAGTAGTTGAATGGCTTATGTAAAATTCTTACTCAAAAATAAAAGGATCACACGATTACCATAACTGCTATTCATACATAAAGTCCAACATAGCACGAAACAAATTAGTTAAAAAGTAACAGTCTTACGTCAAACTTGTTAAGCTTTAGCTTTGAAATACAATTTACAATATATAAAAAAATCATGCTTTCACATTTACAAGAGAGGAAAGAAAAAAGACAACTAAAATATGTTAGAGTAAACTAACATACATTTTTAATTCAGGGTTTGTTTCATATAAATGAAAAACACAGAAGAAAAATGTTTCTTAGTATTTTATTTTTTTTGTGGAGGGGGGTGCTCTCCATGACTATAGATGTCAAACACACTACAGCATGTGACACCAGACCAAACTAGTTCCTTGGTCCCACTAAAGTAAAGGCTACAAAAGTCTACTGAAATCAATCTTAGCAGACAATAAGCAACCATAATTTTCAGCACCAAATTCCAGCTTTTTCCCGTAAGTATATTATTCAACATTTTTATCCAAGATGGCAACCAAAATATCATTTTAACCATGTAAAATTTAGTGTATATACCTGAACTGTCCATTTAGTTGATCCGACATAGCGCTTGTTTGTTTTTATCTATACAATTGTCCAAAAAAAAAAAAAAAGAATCAGCATGAGGATATAAATTCTGACACGAATGTACTTCATATCTTTGTAAGAAAAAAGAAACTAGGCATCTCTTGTTTACATCTTCTGGCACATCATCGGGATTGTCAAAAACTGCATCCAATGGATAAACTTTGGTAATCTCCATCAACGAACCATCTAGTAATTTGGAAAACATAGTTTCTTATTAGCAGAGCATCACATAGTCCAACAAACAAAATCAGTAGCATTATTTAAGATCATACACGCGTGATTCATCAAACTTTCCACACCGTAGGCTGGACTCAAAAATATTCAGAGCCTATAAAAATGGTTCACAGTTAGTAAATGTATAAGCACAAAGGGACTGGAAAACATGTGCATTGGAGGGGGTGAGGTTTTGTTCCAAAAGTTAGCAAATAAAACCTCATGAATTTGTGTATCAACTAATAGGTACCCATTTTTTATTCAAAATAAATAAATAACTTATAGGTACCCATGTGCCAACAAGAATTTTAGCTCCTGCTGCAGCAAGAGATTTTCCAATTACCCATCCATGTCCATTGTCATCAGCAACACCAATAATAAAAGCCCTTTTACCTATTTATAATGCTATTTTCAGTAGAGCAATACTTGTTGTCATACTCTATGATAGTAAAATCCATGTTTATGAAAAGATAACCAATCGAAATACAAAATTCAATCACAAAACTCATTTAGTTTTATTGAATTTATCAACAAAAAACTAATAAATCTGAATATTAGCTTGTTATTCATGTATTAAACTATTTTATAAATGGGCCTCAATTGCAAAGGCCAACTTTCAATAGTTTTTTACAGCCAAGTAAGCACCAGCTTTCAAGTGGCTGAGAGGAAACATTTTTTATTCTTGCATGCTGACTTGTACACCAATTTAAGGCTCAGCATACTTTGAAATAATTTAAGTAGTAAATAGGGAATGAGAAGGTTAAGTTGTCAAAAATTTAACACTTCTCCTACACTGTAGTTAGACATCATTGAGAAAGATATGTAAATAAAAATGTATTCACAAGGAGTGTCAGAGAAAATGAGCAATACCTTTGAGATCAAATGGCAATCCTGAAACTAGACTTTTTGCACTAGACTCAGACATAACCTTTGTGACACTTTTGACAAATTTTATGGATGATGATGCAAAGCCCCGATGGAAATTCCAGAACTGCCACCAAGTGTTCAGAAAGTAAATGCAAAACACTGCAATTCCTTAACTTTCGAGAGATCAAACATCTTATGGTCTCAGGTTTACTAGCACTTCATTTGCTTATATATATTTACATAATGAACAAACATTACTGTGAAAAAGGCCTTTTAAATCGGTTTAAGAACCAATTTAGATACAGTCGGTATACAAAGTATGATAATTTTAAACTGAACTTTAAACCGAAATAAAAAAAATAACTCGGTTCTAGTGGAGCTGAGTTAAAAAGCGTATGCAAAAATGGAGTTAAAAAGGCCACTTCTTAACTCAGTTTGTGCATAAACCGAGTTAAGAAACCCACCTTTTAACTCGGTTAATGAACAATCGAGTTAAAAAGTTACAATTTTTTTTTAAAATTTGAATTTGTTTTTCATACATCCCATCCCTGTAATCAATCTCAAATACCACACAGGTAGACAATATATATGTAGTAACAATAATAACCTACTTTAACAAACATTACATCATTATAAACTTTCAAAGACATTAAAATTAGAAACTACTGTTATGAGATACCTAGAAACTTTCTAAATAAACTATTTATTACTAATTTGAAGGAAGAATTTGCCCAACATTTTTTGATGTCTAAGATATCCTCTTTTGGCAATGGTTCCCTATCGGCGAATAACTGCAAGATAAAATCACATAAGATAAAAAAAAACATTAGCCAATCAACTATAAAAACTATAAGTATTGTAGCTTTTGAAAATTATACTACCTTGTCCTATGAATCAACAATATCTATTGAAACGATGGTGAGCATATGCTTTATTACATAATATCCACACTCATAGCCCTCCACTTGTTTATTAGCCTACCAATGACAATTGTTTTTAAATATGAGTTGTAAAAACTATTAAAAATTGTAATTGCCTTATTTTTTGTAAATTACTTACATAGAGAAAAAACCAACTAGACTTCCTTTTATTTGACGCATGCCAACCGGCAACGTTTGATAGTTGCTCATAACTCTATAATTAAAAAATGGACATGCAAAGTATGTTATAGGTTTCAAAATTATAACACAAATCACATAATAAATGTATTACAAATAAAAACTTACACTTCTACTACTTGTTTTATTTCTTTGGTGGGCTTCTTATGCAACGACCACAACAACACTTCAACATTGTCCCTAGGACAAATAATTAGCAATTGTCAATGCAAGCTGCATTGGAAAATAATTAGTGACGAGATTCAAATATCATTTAAAATCAACTAGTGACAAATAATTTATACTTACGAGTGCAAGTACAGTACTAGGTAACACCGTTTTCTAGACTTATGCATCCAATTCTGAACATAGGCCACAGGATCTTCATCCTTACTTCCTATCTTTTGGGTAGGGAAAGGGTCAATGAATCCATATACGTTTTCCTGCCCCTTTTATAGACAAGGCGGTGCATATAGTTAAAATGTTCAAATGAATGTTAATTATAATAATAAGATACTAATTTAATATATTTACAAATAAATTGTACTTACAACAACCATAATTGTAGATTTGATATGTTTAGCATGTCATTGCCTATACATATTTCCAAAACATCCTTCTAGAATATCCAAAGATCAACATCACTGGACCTGCCAAGGAAAGTTGAATCCCAGTCTATTTTCACAACATTCGTCCCCATACTAGATGCTACCTGCCACAAGCGTTCGATCGAATCGACTTGAGGTTCATATTTTTTTGGTGGAATCTCTTTCTTGGATGCTTGAATATCCTAAAAAAATAAATATAAAACAGTATTATGAAACACAATCAAGTTATTCCAATTTGTAATTAGAGAATAAAATAACTTAAGAATTTGTTTTGAACATACCTTGGCTGATACAACCTTGATAAGTCGTCTCGGCCATTGAATGAATTGTTTGGGGACCTGTCCCATAGTCTAAACCTCTTTAGTGGGCATAGGGACTCAAACATATGCATCCCAAATATGTTCAACCACCACCCTCGCCATATCATTCTCAATGGTCCTATGGTATATGGTTGACCCCGAATTATACACTCTTTCATAGGCCACTAAACGAACAAGATCCCCATTAACATATAACTCACACTGTTCCGGGATATCAGTGTTAGTCTCCTCCCTAGAAGGATCAGTAGCAGCACAACTCCCTTTCGTGCTAACACGTACAGGAGTATGAGCTTGTTCTGGCTGGACATTTGTATTTTGTTGTGAAAGTCCCAAAGATGCCAACTCTTCTCTAACATATAACTCACACTTCCCTAGTGACCATTACTATGGTAGGCCCATAACGTGAAGGCGGTCCGTAATAATCCTAAATGCTTACACCTCATCCAGCAGCACAAACTCGACCAGGATGCTCGGGTCGCCCAATAGCAGCAATCAATATATCCTCACATCCATAAGGAACAAATGTTCCCTGTAAGCTCTACTTAACAAGAGAATCCCACAACATACAATTCAAAAAATGTGTAAGAGAATGTGTAACATGTTACGATTACAAATAGAAGTAAAAAATTACTTACAATCTTTTCAACAATAAAATGTGTCTCCTCATATGTATATCCTCTTATCTGTAATGTGCGGGCCATCTTCCATTTCTTATAGCGTGGCAGTGGTGATGGAGGATTAATATCTCCAACAAAACTAGATGCCAATGCTTCTTCTTGACGTTGCTTCACCTTGTCACTTGTCATCTTCTACTCAAGCAACTTATACCCCTCTATAAGGGTGGACATTCTTTGATGCAATCATCTGCCTCTTTTTTCTCTTCACTTGTGATAAATAACACACTGTTAAATTTAATTAAAAATAATCAAATGTTGGTGCACGATTATATCAATATAGTTCCAACACTTACCTGAAAGGCAGGATCCTCTCGGCTTTCAACAAACTTTTCCCACATGTCATCATCTAAAAATGCATACTTCTCACAAGGAGAAGTGTTTTTCAATTTTTCATATATGTATCTCGTGGTGAGCTATGTCTTAAAAGCCTTCCAATGCTCAGCTGCAAGTGAAAGTAATTTCTTCTTGAGGATGTCATTATGTGGAACATCATATATGATCTACAAAATTAGATTGAATAGTCAGTGTACGATAACAACATGGTTAAATACAATATAAATAGTTGAGGAGGTAAAAGTGAAATACAGTGATAGTTTACCAAATCTGATTCTTCACGCTGTCTTCTATGTGATCCCAATTATCGTATAAGATAGAAACCTTGCTTTGAGCAAGGACACCCACAAAACTAATGAATTTTGTTGCATTATCCTCTAGAGGTGCCCCACTGATCATGTCAAACTTAATGGGTATAAGATGGTCATTAGCCCAACCGAGAGTTAATTCTTTTAAGTATATACCTCGTCTACCCTTTTTTCTTATAGACTCAGAATGTGGGTTACTCGAAGGATCAGTCATGTGCCTGTTTAAAAAAGGAAAAAAATAACACATGTCAGTACCAATATTCACAATATTTGTAATTTTCAAAGACAAACATAATGATAACAAAAATAAGCAATAAGATAAAAAAAAACACAATTATTACAAGAATAAACAATAACATAAACATAAATAAGTTAATAACGTTGTCAAGTACGAATGTTCTCCCATATCCCTTCGTGATGATCATCATGTGTGACATGTACATCATTCACTTCACTTTCATTAATAAAAGTAGGCATCCATGTTGAAAAAGAGGGAATCTCAAGAAGATCGACATTTGCATCTTCTTTTCATCACTATCATGCATGCTTTTTTCCCTAGAAAACCACTGACCACGTCTTGTTAAATGGATCACTGACATAAAAAACTTGTTTTGCTTAGTATGTCATAATGAAAGGCTTTTTCTTGTAACTTACTTTGCTAAGATTCACCAATGTAAACCATAATTCATCGGTTTGCACACCAATGTTATTGTCAACCCACTTACACTTAAAAGCAGGCACTCTAAATTTTAGTGTAGTCAAGCTCCTAAATGTCTTCAATAACTCCAAAGTAACACATGGATGCCATAACGAGATTTTTATCTTTTGAACTAAAAAAGTGCATGGCCTAAGCCACAACCATAACTCCACTGTTTTGCACAGCACTCTTGTCAGCCTACAATTTTATATAGAAAGAAAACTTGTTGATATCGTATCTAGTCCAACATATGACATCAAAGTTAGGCCCATGTGCTAGCCATTTTAATGTCTCAGAAGCATTCTCATCATTGACAACTTGTTTTTTAAACTAGTTTAGGAATGTTTTGTTATGCTCATGTAACTACCATTTCTCAGCCATTCAAGGGTTTTTTTTTTCTTTATAATGGTTTTGTGAGCAGAAAGGTAAGGTTGAACTTCATCAGTGTTATTCAATATATACAAGTGTGCTTGCAACACTTTCTCCCGACGCATTGGTTTAATGTTTACACCTCGAATACCCTTACCCAAACGTCTTCCCTCATGACGAGATTTAGGAAGCCTACAACTTCTGCTTGTGACAAGTATTCTATACAAGTCAATGGCTTTTTCTACAATAAACCTTTCAACAATAAATGCTTCTAGACGGTATAGATTTTCACATACCCTTTCAAGATCTTCATGTATCGTTCTATAAGTACATCCACCTTAAATAAATAGGACCACATATTCTAATCACCATCACTACATGCACTATTAAGTGAATCATGATGTCAAAAAATGAAGGAGGAAAATACATCTCCAACTGGCACAATACAATAGCATTTTCATTTTCCAACTCATCCAAATTTAGAGGGTCAATGACTTTGCCATATATAGCATTAAAGAATAAGCACAATCACGTTGTAGCATGTCTAACATTTTTAGGCAATATGTCACAAATAGCCACTGATAGGAGTTATTGCATCAAGACATGGCAATCATGAGACTTTAAGCTAACTAATTAAAGATCTTTTATTGACACAAGGCTCTTGATATTTGAAGATTATCCTTGTGGCACTTTCACATCCTATAGACACTTATAGAAACTTATTTTCTCTTCTCTTGATAAGGTATGACACGCTGGGGGAAAATATGTCCACTTACCCATTGATTGTAGGCCTAACTAGAGGCGGATACCCATCTCAACCAAATCTTGACAAGCATCCAAACCATCCTTTGTCTTGCCTTTAATGTTTAGAAGCATGCCAATTATACTATCACATACATTTTTCTCAACAATCATGACATATATATAATGTTTAACATCTAAATCGCACTAGTATGGAAGATCAAAGAATATCAACCTCTTCTTCCACATGTTTTTCTAAATAGCTTTCTTTTAGGTCTTTCCCAATTAAACATTGATGTCCTTTACCCGTTCATAAACCTGCTCACCAATTAAGGCAGGTGGTGCAATACTATCCTCTTAACATCCATTAAAAGCTTTTTTAAGTCTACGATATGGATGATTAGGCCTGAGAAATTTTCGATGTCCAGTGTAAACTGTCTTCTTTCCATGTTTCAGTTGTACATAGTATATGTCTTCTTCACAGACAGGGCAAGCGTTATGCCCCTTAACACTATACTCGCTCATGTTTCCATATGCTGGAAAGTCATTGATGGTACAAAATAACATTGCACGCAGCATGAAATATTCGCAATGATACTTGTCATACACATCAACACCTTCATCCCACAACATTCTCAAATTTTTAATCAAGGGACATAAGTAAACATCTATGTCATTTCCTAACTGTCTTGGGCCCACAATCATCATAGATAACATAACATATTTATGCTTCATAACATCTATGTCATTTCTTGACTGTCATGAGCCCATAATCATCATAAATAACATAACATATTTCTGCTTTATGCACAACCAAGGAGATAGATTGTAAATAATTAAGAGAACAGGCCATGAATTGTGCTTATTGAATAAGTTACCATAAGGATTCATTCCATCCGCAACAAGTCCAAGCCTATGGTTTCTTAGCTCAGTCCCAAAGGCTGGAAACAAACAATCAATTTTCTTTCATTGTGGAGAATCAACAGGATGTCGAAGTTGTCCATCACATTTTCTCCTATCTACATGCCAGATAAGGTTCTTTACGTTGTCTGCATTAGCAAACAATCGCTTAAACCTGGGAATTAGTAGAAGATACCATAATACCGTCATAAATGGTACCCTCCTTTGTGCTATCATCACTAATACAATCATCATCCTTTACTTTGTATCATGATACCCCACACCTGGGACACTTATGCAACTCTTTAAACTCTTTTCTATACAGTATGCAGTCATTAGGACACACATGTATTTTATTGTATTCCAACCCCATCAGACCCAACACCTTCGTTGCTTCATAGTTATGTCTAGGCAATGTGTTACCTTCTGGAAGCATTTCATTCAACAAGTCAAGTAATTCAGTGAGACTTTTATCACTTCATCCATTTCTTGCCTTGACATTCACCAATCTTAACATTGCTAACAATCGTGTAAATTTAGTACACCTTGAATATAGAGGCTTATCAGCATCACTGCACAGAGTGTCGTACACATGTGCTTGCTGAAAAGACTTTGGTCCAATATCGCGAATCATGTTCTCTAGTCGATCGTCCATAGGCACATCAATTTGCTCTATTTGGGACACACTCGGCATGTCTAACAATTCACCATGCTATGTCCATGTTGTATAACTCTTGCAAAACCCATCACAAAGAAGATGCTCCTGTATTTGCTCAACTTGTAGTCGTCTCTCATTTAAACATTTAACATAAGGACAATAGAAGAAGCCACCACTATTAGGAATATTTCTTTTGGCAAATTCGATAAACTCTTCCACTTTATTCTCATACTCATCAGTTGTGCGTCTAGAATTAATCTAATTACAATCCATAACTTCCTTCTATGATCCACAAAACATATCTTCATGCATGTAAATCTGACTTTTTATACAAGGTGTGACCCTATCCCATTTAGAAAGACATTTTCTTAAACTTGATTAATACATACAGATTTAGTCTTATATCTTAAATTTGAAAAAAAATTAGCAGCATTTTGCATTGGTCTCCAAGTACATGAAATGAAAGTGGTGACATCAAATTCACCACAATCAAGTATGCACTCAGAGACACAACACGAAATGCACTAAACTGAAATTTTATCAAATTTAAAATGAGACTTAACCGCTACATATTAATCAAGTATAAAAAATGAATCTTTCCAAATTGTCCAACTAGACAATTCAAGATTTAATACAACAATTAGCACTTTAATCATTGTATTGAATCTTAAACGGGAAACTAAGATTCACTTGTAATGCATAAATTGAATGAAAAACAACACAAACGCACAAGTTAATGCATACAATTCTTGTAGAAATTTTGGCAGAGTTTCCTCTGTATTCTGGTGCTTTCCCATATACCTGTTTACAGGTATTCAATCATAATACCAAAGCTTAACCTATTAGACAATTCAATCCACAACAAATTTCAAATTTTCATTCAATCAGCACATTAACATTAACATTTTTAAACAATCCAAATCATTCATTGAGCACATTAACATAAATAATTTAGTGAGCACAATCCAATCCACAACAACCTGTTTAGCAACCATAAATAGATAAATACCAAGACCCATTTCTTAGAAATTTAAGTACACTAACATTTAGTGAGCACACAAATACATATTCACAAACAATACTTAAAACGAGCAAAGCAAAACATACCTTAATATGATCCTATTCTAGCTTTATAGCAACTGTAACACCCAACTCATGAAACACGATTAAAGGACAACCTGCCCACAAAAAGAGAGTCAGTTAGACTAGCATAGTAAAAGTAGTCAATTGACATTGTCACTATCTCAACCTAGACACTCATACTCAAGGGTTTATAATTCTCATAAAAATTTGATAGAATTTCCTCTATTTTTGGGCACTTTCCATCATACCTAACCAATGGTATATTCAACAACAGATAGAGGTACAATCTATCAATCAACATTCAACATTATTCTATTCATTATTCAAACTCAATTTATATCATATAGACTCTCATGGTCTATTCATAAGTATTCCTCAACTCATAATTCATCATTATATTCATACAAAATTTCACATTATCAAAGGGTCAGTATTTGTGTCATGCTTATCCAACCAATTAAGATAAAGTGAAACAAATCAATTTAAACTTCCATTATGATATTGTAATCAACCAATGATATTATACTCGTACACTACTCTTTTAAAGACAACACTTAAATCTAAGTTCCAAAGTATAATTTAGTAGGCAAGAGACTTAACAATTTCAATTCAATGTACCTAATACCTAACTTTAGTTATGAGAAAATGAAATATGACATTAATTCTTACTATGTATAGATAATTCAAACAAGGCTCAAATACATTTTTAATCCCTATCTATATGAACTTAATTCTTACTCCCTAAAAAAATTAAATAACACAACTTGCCCAAATTATTAGTAATTGTTTTGGGCTCTAATTCAAAACCTTAAGAGTGGAGACTTATAAAAAATTGACAAGAATTCTAAATAGAATGAAATTAAAGGCAATAACATGGAGACATGATTCTCAACAAAAATGGACATTGGCCAAACCAAAGACAATGTACATTTGCCATTAGAATTTTATTTAATTCAAATAGTCCTACAAAAATGGAGACATCACTCTCAATAAAAAGGTACAAACTTTCCACTCCAAAATTTGCATAACAATTCCAAAATTCCCACTCCTAATTTGCATAACATACTCCAAAATCAAAAGTCTCAAATGACATGCAAAATGCATGGAAAACGAGCTTGGCTCGTGAATGGAACACTCATGGATATCTTAGGTCATAAATAGAGCACTCACAATAATGGCAGCCTTTACAAGCTTCCAACAATGGCAATCAACCACCTTCAATGAGCTTCGTGCAATGCAATGCAAAAACGAGCTTGGAGCTTGGAGCTTCCACGAGCAAGATGGAGATTGGAGGAGGGGAGATGGCCCAAGGAAGAGCTGTGACCAGTGAAAATGGCACAAAGGAGGAGCTTTTTTGAGAGGAAAGAGAGATTCAGAGCTTTTAAGAAAACGCAATGGTGTTCGGAGATGAGCACAAGAAGAAATAAAGAGCACATTTTAAATCGGTTCTGTTTAAACCTAATTAAAAACCATATTTTTAAATTGATTCCTAGTCGAACTGATTTAAAAAGTGGTTTTTAAATCGGTTCAAACAAAACCAATTTAAAAAAGTGATTAAATTTTTTTAAAATATTATAAGCGTCAACTTTTTAGCTCGATTAAATTTAAATTGAGTTAAAAAAGTTCATAAAAATTTCAAAAATGCCATTGTTGGCATGTTTTTAAATCGGTTGTTTTGCAATCGAGTTAAAAAAGTTCACTAAAATTGCAAAACTGCCACTACGTCTTGGTTTTAACTCAGTTTATTAACAACCGAGTTAAAATCCTATTTTAAAAAGCCTTTTTGTAGTAGTGAAATATTCTTTAATTAAAAAAAGATAAAAATTAATATCTTAGTTGTTAGACACCTGTACAAGAATAGAGATAGAAGATAGCGAAGTTTATATTTGATAAGTGATATGATGTAAGCAGCAAAGAGAGAGAAATGAAAAACGTCATGTCAATAAGCAGGTATTTGCAGGTATCCATTAGTTCATTACTCATAGTCATTAGGAAATCTTTTCCAGTGTAGTTCCACAATTTCATTTCCATTCCTTCCATTTTATTTCATTTTTAACAAAAGAAAATAACAAAGTAACTATAATAATAGAACATAAACATAGTTTATAATGAAATTATGAATCATTGTAATTTTGTTTCTTGTTTGTGGGATGTGTCATATGTGCATAAAGAAATGTAAAGATTAGAAGTCATGATGCTGAAAAAGGAGATTATAGAATGGTTCGAATGTGTTAACGAGGGAGGTTTTCCGGTTTTCAAGGCTCGTGGGAAGTTCCCAACAGTTGCTTTAGCGTTTGTGTTTGGGGAAGTGATCAATGCCAAGGATAAGGGACTATCGCCAGTTCAATGGGGAGATGTTGGCATGCACCTTTTCATTGAGGGTGAACGCAGACGGTACCATAATTTCATTATGGCCGAGAATCATGCGTTGTTGTGTGACATACTACTTTTGTTCAGTTTGGAGGAGTGGGAGGACATAGGTGTTGGAGTTGGTAATGATTGGAAGACCATAGAGGTTTACTGTGAAACAGACTTGACTCTATGTTCATGGGGAGTTTATGTGTACAAGCATGATACTAACATGGAAGATATCTAGTTCACGAGTCATGATCCCAGTTCCTCTTTGGTTTGGAATCTTCTCCTGATTAGTGAAAAGGAGAAATGAAAAATAAGAAACAAAGTTTGAATTTGCCCCAGATTTATAGGGGGCTTCACATGCAGATCAGACTTCTAGAAGAAATAGAGCATTTTAAAGATAAGGCACCTAAATACTTTGAAAGAAATCGAGTGGTGTTGCAAACCTTGGAGAAAGTGTTGAGAAGGGTTATGGCTTTAAGAGAGGAGGAAGGTACTTCAAGGTTGAACATTGAGGACGAGGAGGTGGTTGATTCACTGTTGAAGAGGATAGCAAAGATAATAAGTGATGATGACAAAAAGTGTTAGATTTGAGACTTTTTTTGATATTTTGGATGTAAAATTTGTTAGATGTGTTGTTTTTATATTTTTTGATCTGCAATCAGTTTAGTCATCTTATAGTAGGTGAAATTGGGTGATAATCCATGTTTTAGGAGAGTCGTTAAACTAAGTCAGCATTGCCTATGCTTTCTTGCTTGTAACTTTGTATTTTCACAAAATACAAGTCATTGTAAATATGCTGAAATATGCAAAACGAAAATACATTTTGCAATTCCACCATACAAGCCATGTGTTCTGTTTGCTCTCTTTTCTTCTTGGTTTTTATTTTTATATGGTATCAAGAGCTTCATTGATTTTTAAGGGTCTATGAGTGAGATAAAAAAAAATTGAAAAACAGAGTAAGAGAAAACAAGCAAGAAAACCTACACAAAAAACCTTTAACCAATGGCTTCGTCCAACAGTAGTTCCCTACCTCCACTTCTAGTATTTGCAAGAGAAAATTATGATTTGTGGGCTGCAAAGATAAGAACTTATCTGAGGGCTCAAAGTTTGTGGGAAGTGGTGGAAAATGGAAGTAATCTAGCTCCTTTACTAGACAACCCAATTGTGGCTCACATAAGATTCCACAAAGGAAGGCAGAGCACTTGCCATCATTCAAGCAACGGTACATGGGGATGTTTTTATCAAGATCTTGAATCCTGAGACTGCAAAAGAGGCTTAGGACAAACTGAAGGAGGAGTTCCAAGGTAGTGAAAGAACAAGGAGGATGAAGGTATTAAATTTGAGAAGAGAATTAAAAGCAATTAAAATGAAAGAAGCTGAAATAGTGAAGGAGTTTGCAAGTAGGCTCTTCAAGGTTGTTACGCAAATCAGATTACTAGGTGAAGAATTTAGTGATCAATAGGTTATGAAGAAAATCTTGGTGTGTCTACTTGAGAGGTTTGAATCAAAAATTTCATCTTTTAAAGAAAATAAGGATTTTTCTCAAATATCAATTGTAGAACTTGTAAATGCTTTGCAAGCCATTAAACAAAGAAGATCCTTGAGGATGGAAGAAAATGTTGAAGGCGCTTTTGTGGCTAGTACCAAAGGCAAAGCTCAAGGCAGCAGTAGCTTTGAAAAAAAGCCATTTGGTGGGAAGAAAGGAAAAAGGAAAAAAGGATGAAGAAAGAAATAAAGGGGGAGGTTGGAAAGACAAGTATCCACCTTACCCTCATTAAAAGAAGAAGAATCATACAGAAAATTTTTGTTGGTTCAAGCCAGGAGTCAAATGCAAAGCTTGCAACCAGCTTGGTCATGTGGAGAAGTTTGCAAAAACAAAGCAAAGAAACAGGGATAGCAAGCCCAAGTTGCTGAGCATGAAGAACAAAATTAGGAGCATTTATTTGTTGCTTCTTGCTATTCAGCAAGCAGTAGCAAAGAGGTGTAGCTTATAGACAATCGATGCATAAATCATATGACTCATGATGCTAGCATTTTCAAGGAGTTGAATCAGTTTTATTTCTGCAAAGTCACCATTGGCAATGGAGAAAGTGTTGATGTCAAAGGCAAAGGAGTTGTTGCTGTAAAAACTCCTTCAAGTACTAAATATATTTCAAATGTTTTATATGTGCCTGAGATAAATCAAAGTCTTTTGATTGTGGGCCAAATGCTTGAAAAGAATTATACCTTACATTTTGAAGACATGAAATGCACCTTATTTGATCCATCTGGGTGTGAACTAATGTCTATCAAAATGATAGATAAAAGTTTTCCAATAGAGTGGAAACAAACTACTATGCATGCGTTCCCAAGTGTATATGATTTTGTTTTATGGCACAAAAGACTTGGTCATTTTAGCTACTCCACTTTGGAGCAAATGAGCTCAAATGGTTTAGTTCAAAATTTATCTTCCATTGATGATGATGTTAATGTGTGTGATGTATGTCAATTTGGAAAACAAAGTAGATTGCCATTCTCTACAGTAGCAAGCTGGAGAGCTAACAAAAAATTACAGCTAATACCTATTGACGTATGTGGTCCAATAAGCACAGTTTCTCTAAAGGGTAGCAAGTATTTTCTGCTATTTATAAATGATTTTACAAGGATGAGTTGGGTGTTTTTTCTAAGGCAAAAATTAGATGTGTTTGTTGCATTTTAGAAGTTCAAGCTTGTGGTTGAAAATGAGGTTGGATGTCAGATTAAAAAGCTTAAATATGATAATGGAACTGAGTATACAGTAGGGGAGTTTAAAAAGTTTTATAAGCAGGCTGGAATTCAGCATTAATTTGTCGTTCCTTACACTCCTCAACAAAATGGAGCAAGTGAAAGAAAAAATATAATAGTGATGAAAATGGCCCGATGTTTGCTTTTTGAGAAAAGTCTTCCTAAGACATTTTGGGCTAAGGCTGTAAACACCTCAATTTACTTGCTAAATTTGTTGCCTACAAAAGCCTTGAAGGGAAAAACACCTTTTGAAGCATGGTTTGCAAGGAAGCCTTCGCTGGAGCATTTAAAAATATTTGGCTGTGTGTGTTGCGCTCATGTTCCAGATGTAAAAAGAGATGAATTGGATCATAAGTCAAAAGTTGGTATTTATTTTAGGGGGTACAGTAGTAACTCCAAAGAATATCGAGTATATAATTTGGAGACAAAAAATATTATTGTTATGTGAAATTTGATGAGTTTTCAAAATGGAATTGGAAGAAATGTTAAGCAGAAGGCTTAAGTAAAGTGTCGCTTGAAGAAGATAGTTTGCAAGAGCAAAATTATAAAGATGATGAAGAAAATTATGATAGTGACACTGATTTTTCCAATGAGAGGTACTAGAACCTTGGAAGATATTTATGCTAGATGTAATGTAACTGCATTGGAACCTACAAGGTATGTTGAAGCTGCTAAATTTGAAAGTAGAGAGGTGTCATGAAAGAGGAGATGAAGATGATAAAGAAAAATAAAACTTGGCAACTTGTTAATAGACCAAGTAATAAAAAAGTGATTGGTGTTAAATGGGCTTACAAAACTAAACTCAATGCTGATGATTCTGTAAACAAACTTAAGGCCAGATTGGTGGTAAAAGGTTATTCTCAATAGCATGATGTTGATTTCTCGGATACTTTTGCACCTGTTGCAAGGCATGATACAATTAGATTGTTGATTTCTTTAGCTGCAAAACTTGGCTAGAAAATTTACAATTTGGATGAAAAGTCAGCTTGCTTAAATGGCTTACTCGATGAAGACATTCATGTTGATCAACCTGAAGGTTTTCAGGTTCCTAGAAGTAAAGATAAAGTCTACAAGCTTCATAAAGCACTTTATGGCTTAAAACAAGCTCCAAGGGCTTGGTACAACATAATGGATAATTATCTTCTGCAAAAAGGCTTTAAAAAAAATGAAAATGAAGCCGCGTTGTATGTAAAGAAGTCAAGCAATGAAGTGTAGCTTATAGTTTCTTTGTATGTTGATGATTTGTTGGTTATAGGGAATGAATCAAATTCCCTAAACCAATTTTAAAAGGACATGGAGAAAGAATTTAAAATGACTGACTTTGGTGAAATGCAATATTTTCTTGGAATAGAGATATTTCAGTCAAATGATGGAATCTTCATTTCACAAAAAAAAAAATGCTATGGAGATATTGAGAAAGTTTCACATGGAGAAATGCAAGCCTATTGCCACACCACTGATTGTGAATGAAAATTATCAAAGGATGATGGTAATAACAAAGCAGATGCTTATGTTTATAGAAGTATAATTAGAAGTTTGTTGTATCTTTCAACAACTAGACCAAACGTAATGTTTGCTGCAAGTTTGCTTTCCAGATTCATGCATTCTCCTAGTCAAGTTCACTTTGGAGTTGCAAAGAGAGTTTTGAGGTATATAAGTGTTAAACAAAAGGTAGATCCAAGAGGGGGGTGAATTGGATCTTTCAAAAATTTCAAGAATCCCTAATTTCTTTTCAATAATGAATAAGTAGATTTTTCAAAAACTTTGAATCTTATTGATTTGGTTATACGAATGAAATAGGATTGGATCAATTTATCTTGAACTTTTCCATGCAAAGAGCCTTATGATTTTAAATGCAAGTGATCAAGATACAATAAGCTAGCTAGAAAGTAGAGGAAAGAAAAAGAGGAAACAAAATTTATGCTGGTTCGATGACTACCATTGTGATCTACATCTAGTTTCCAATCAAACCGATTGGTGTTATCACTAAGCAATTCAAATGTTTACAAATACTATGCACAAACACAAGAAATACAATCAAACAAACCACACAATCAAGTTTCTTGAACCCTATCAAGAAAAACTTGAATCCTTTCTTGTGGAACCCTACCACAAGGAAGGTTATGAAAGACACCCTCTCAAGAACGAAAATCAAATTAAAAGAAGGTTAGATATCACCTTGGTTTGTGATAAATGGAAAACAATGAAGAACCAATCAAACTTTACCCAAGAAAAGACTTTTGTTTATCCTCAAAATTGGTCCATGATGAGCTCTTTGACTTTGATCCAAAACTTGTAGTGATGAAGAAAAATGATATGAATTTTCTCTAGAAAAGCTCTCTCTCAAATTTTGAAAAGTGAAGTTGTATTGAAGTTTTGTAAAAGGATTCACAAAGGTTCACTTTATATAAAGAGTTTAGTGGAATAACTAGTTATTTAGACTTGTAATAAGTTATTTTGTTATTTGAAATCTGGAAAATGAAGTTTGAATGAGTTTAACTAGTTATTTTCATTTATAACTAGTTAAAACAAAGGCCATGCGTTTTGGTCTTGCTGGAATAACTAGTTATATAGCTTTGTAACTAGTTATTTTCGCATAAGACAAAAACAGCGTTATATTATGTAACTGGTTACAGAATTATATAATTAGTTATAGTAGAAATAACTGATTACATAATGTTGTAACTAGTTAAAACAGAATACATGTAACTAAGTACATATCAATTTAACTAGTTAAAACTATATCTTTCCACTGTTTACACGAATTTAAACAGATTTAATCGATTACAAGGCTAACTTAACCAATTAAATGGTTCTTAAATATAAAATTGAATTGTTCTAAAGCTTTAATATTGTGGCTCTCACTTTCTATCAATTTAAACTTAATTTTATCCAATTATTTCTCTTTAAACTCAATTTTAGACTTATAAAAATATGTTTCCACTTTGTTAAACCTTTATGTCTTAAACTTTGAGTTCATTACCATCAAACCATCAAGGATAAAGATAAATCATGCAAGACTCACAACCACACACACATGCATAAGCACACATTACAACTTTGCACTCATCAAGAGACTAAATCGTCAAAATTATATTAAATCTCCTTAGGGACAAGAGTAATTCTCTTCTTGCTTCTTCAATAAGGGGTACAACTTATTATGGTTTGTATTTCTTAAAAAATGAGAGTGGAGAGCTTCAAGGATATGCAAATAGTGATTGGGCAGGGAGTATAGATGATTCCAAGAGCACCACTAGTTATGTTTTCTCATTTGGCAGTGCTGTTTTTTCTTGGAATTCAAAGAAACAAGATGTGGCCCAATCCTCAGCTGGAGTTGAGTATGTTTCAACCGTAGCTATTGCAAATCAAGCTATTTGGCTAAGAAAGATTTGATTAGATGTGGGGCAAATTCAAAGTGAAGCTATTGTCATATGGGTGGACAATAAGTCTGTTATTTCTATTGCTAAAAATCTTGTCCAACATGAAAGAACTAAGCATATCAAGGTAAAGTCTCATGCCATTAGAGTAGCAAAGAAGTCAAAAGAAATTATCTTGGAGCATTGCAGTTCTAAAAAACAGATTGCAAACATCATGACCAAAGCACTTTCCAAAGATTAATTTTAAAAACTTGGAGTGCTCAAGGAAACTCTCAAGGAGGAGTGTTAGATTTGAGACTTGATATTTTAGATTTAAAATCTGTTCAATATATTGCTTTTTATATTTTCTAATCTGTAATCAGTTTAATCAACCTGTAGTAGGTGAAATTGAGTGAAAATGCATGTTTTGGGAGGATGGTTAAATAAAGTTAGCATTGTCTGTACTTTTTGTATGTAACTTTGTATTTTCACAAAATACAAGTCATTGTAAATATGCAAAAGGAAAATACGCTCTACAATTCTACCATACATGTTGTGTGTTCTGTTTGCTCTCTTTTCTTTTAGTCTTTATTTTTACCAAAAGAGTCAAGAAACTAGTCCTTCAAGCGAACAACGATTTCATTAAAGTACTTCAGGGTTGAATATTGGGGACGAGGAGGACAAGGAGGTCGATTCACTGTTGGAGTGGGTAGCAAAGATAGATGATGGGGGAATGATCAGTCAAGAAGCTGGTCCTTCAAGCAAACAACGATATGATGCAGTACTTGTGGAGGAAGATTCAAGCTCAGCATGCGGATCTGGTAAAAAGCACGGAAGATGTTGGGGTTTCTTATGATTTAAATCATTACATTCCTCAACCTCACGCTCACACTGCTGACCCCTTCTGGCTAGCAATATTGTCAATTTTAAAGAAATTGCTCTGCTTCCGCTTTTTCTGGCTTTTTTTTTTTTTTATAAGTAAGCTCCCTCTCTCTAAGATTTGATCTGCTTCGCTACCTGTTCAGTTACCACATCATGTATTACTCTAGTGAAAATATAAACCTATAGATGTCACCAATCAACTTTCTTTTCTTGATTATTTTCTCATAACATTTTAGTCCATGTTAAAATCGAGAATACTTGATTGATGTCATATATAATTGTTTTAAAAGGGAAGTAGCAAAATTGAAGGAATAATGCTAGATCCCCTGGAGTAAAAATAATTCTTTGGATTGATCATATTGCCTTTATAAAGCTGAATATTCTTAGAATTATAATTGTTCGGATCAGTCTTTTCATCTCGGCCAAAATATCTGTGGAATCAATTAAGGCAGCTTGAATGGAGCTGTTGCCTTTCACAAGCTTTCTCAATAGGTTTTTTATTTCGAGAAAATTGTGTCATTTGATTTACGGGGAAGTCCTCTCGTACTGTAAAAGCCATGTCAAGTAGAATTGATATTTGGCTAATACTTGCATCTATTTATATAATGTTTGAAACTTTCTCCTCTAACAGGTGTCAAGCAAGGATAGCAACCCACTCTTTACTTCTCATGTTTCCGTAACAGTTTTTTTTTTTTTTTTGTTAAATATGTTTTTGGTCTTCAAAAATATGACAAAATTAGTTTTAGTCTCTTGAAAAAATTTCTTAAAAAAATTTCTTCAAATCTTAAAAATACTTTAATTAGATTTTTGTACTAAATTCTGTTTAACTTTTCTATTAAATGATTACCACATTAACATCACAATTACCATTAATTTGTTGATATGGCCGTCTATATCAATTCTTATATCCAGGTCAAATTAGTAACATATTTTTTAAATAAAATTATTACATGTTTAACCCTAAACCACGTTTTTTTTAATCTTAAAGCAAAAGTAATTACATGATTTTTTTATTAAAAATTATCACTGGACACTTCAAATAATAAAATACTTTATTTGAAAGCTGATGTGACCATCATTTAATAGAATAGTTAAACAAAGTTTAACACAAAAAGGGACTTTATTTAAGAAAATTTTTCCTAAAAACTAAAATCAATTCTGTCATATTTTTAAAAGAACAAAAACATATTTAACCTCCTTTTTTTCAAGAATCCGTAACAGTGTTCTTTGATATCTCTTTATGCCTAAATTTTAAAATTAAACTTACATGTATACTAGTCATTGTATAGCTATTTTAAGAAATATAAATATTTTAAAATTCATGTTTTTATGGTAAATAAAATAAAGTTATAATATCAAAAATATATTTAAATATTTTTAATTTTGAAAATTTAATTTAACTGCATTCGTTTCTATATTTTTATTAGTGTATTTTAAAATTGAGATTGCTATCTTATTCCATATACGATACCTGTATGAAATACGAAATATCAAATTAAAAAATATTTTTTAAATTAATGAAAATATAAAATAATTGTTGGTAATGAGAATAAATTAAAATATCACAATAAATTCACACACACACACACACATATATATTTGAATTTTCATGTTTGAGAAATTAAAATTTAATTTAATTAAAAAAACATTTTATGATATTTTGTACCATTTATTTTTATTACCTCCATTTTTATTTTGGTTTGTTTTTGAATTTTAAATAAAATAATAATGATATTTATTGCATGGATGTTTTTATAAAATATTAAAATTCAGATAAAAAATATTTTTAAAAACTATGTAATTGACGAAAATTATTTTATTTGAATAGAAATAAGGCAAAAATATAACTTTGGTCCTTTATTTGAATTTTTAGTTTTAATTTTGGTTCCCAAAGTTAGTTTCATTTTAGTCTCTTAAAATGTTTCTGCTAGACCAAATGGGTCTTTCCATCAGTTTTTTGTAACATTGATATTAATTTTGGCTGATGCGATAAACTCTTGTTTGACATGACATCTCTCACAATTTGTCACGTGTCACCAAGTTGACCAAGTTAGTATGATAAATTGACGGAAGGAAAAACTTGGTTTAAGAGACACTTTAGAGACCAAAGTAAATTATTTTAAATTTAAGAGACCAAACTGTAACAAAAAATTCAGATGAGGGATAAAAATTATGTTTTAGCCTGGAAATAAATTAAAATGCAAAAACACATTTTGATGTTTTTAATTTTTTAAAAACTATAAAACTCATTAAATTAATAAAAATTATTTTAATCATAATATGTGTCACCTATAGCTCTTCCTTTATATTTATAATATATCTGCATACAATTAAGTTTGGTCCTTAAATCTTCTTAAGCTTTTATATTTATTTTGAATTTTTGGAAATATACTTTCAGCATTTATTTATTGAATTTTAGATGGTTCTTTGTAGAAGCATAGACAATTTTTTGTTTTTTGTTTTCAATTTTAAAAGAATTGTATGTTGTTACTTTACATGAAATGAAATTATATAATAATATGTTATTATATGCGAGTGTAATTTTTTATATTTAATGTGTATTAAAATTAACTTTTATGTTTTATATTTTATAATGGTATTTGTATTGTAATTTTGAATAATTAATTTTATTATATTTTCTTATTTTATTTTGTTATGGAAGAGGGATAAGATAAGAGAATTTTGACCAATTACTAAATTCGAAAGAAAATAATCAAGTTAACATTATATAAAGAAGTACCTTGGCATAAGCATCTTATATATCTACTACAAGGCCTTTTGGTGGTGATCTAGATGACCCAATTTTCCAGCCACCAAATTAAAACATGGTGAATGCAAATTTTCCAACAACCCTAACCTCACCCACCATAGTAGTGTAATTGTTATTTTTTTAATCCTAATATCCAATATACAATGTTCTTGCTTAGAATAAGTTGTCATAATCTACTTAAGTAAACAGACAATATATTTTATATGTGTAAATATACAACACACAAAATTCAAATGATTGTCAAGAAAAACAATTATCTAAAACCATCTTGGATAAAGAGATTGTGGGAGAAAAATAGAAATAAATAAATCATATATCCTATATCATTAAAATCAAGTATTTACACATTTTCTTTGTTTGCTCATAACAATTAGAAAATGTTACTGACAAAACAATAGTTCACATAAACACCTCTAAGTAATCATCCAAAAGAGTGACATTATGTGGCCCTTTATAATGCATGAATAACATGCCTTAACACCTAGAAATTAGGTAAAAAAAAATGGAAGAACTTCTTATCATTGTTTAATACATCTGTTAAGACTACAATTTGATTAACAAATCAGGTTATTGAAGCAAAGATCATATCTCAAAAGAATATTGGAAATCTGACTTAAATTCCTTAAATGCCTATGTCCCCATCTCAATCACAATGGCCTTTTAAACTCATAAGAATGTTATTTTCTACAATTATCTCTTATATAATGATTATTAACAAGTCTCAAGGTTAATCTCTACCCATTGTTGAATTATATTTTCCTAAACCAGTGTTTAATCATAGTCAATTAAATGTGACTACTTTCTAGAATTAAAAGAAAGCCAAGGTTGAAAATCTCAATACACAATAATAATTAAAAAAAGACTTAAATACCACCACAAAGTTGTCTTCAATGAGGTCTTCTACATCCTATAATAAGTAATTAAGAGTCTTATAATTTTTTTATTTTTATATATTATTTAAGCTGAAACTAATTAAATTATTACATTATTACTATAATTTTTTATGATTTATTAAGTAGTCCATTCATTCTATTCTTAAGAAAAAGTTTTAAATATTTGTGTTTTAGTACTTAGGCAAACATTGCCAGGACTTTTTATATTATTTTTACTTTTTGAGTCAATAAAAAAAATAGTGTAAATACTTCATATACTAACTAATTTTGCTATATAGAAAGTGATCAAATTATTATAAAAAAACATAATAATTAAATAACATTTAAATAAATATGCGATAACCCGTGTATAAAAAAGAGCAGTGTCATTTTGCACGAAATTTAACTTACCATACTAGTGAATATAAAAAGAGCAGTGCTATTTTGCACAAAATTTAACTGGTATGAAACACACGAATACTTATTTGGATGGCTATCGTTTGTTTTAAATAAATATTAATTATAAATTCAATTATATATAAAATATGTTTTGACATAATACAGCTTCTCATGAGAATTTCACGAAATAGTTTTTGTATATATAAACATTTCCGTATAAAAAAATGACAATTTATATGACATACGATGGCAAGATTGAAGAAAAAGGCACAAAGTTAAAGAGTTCGTGTAGAGTATCCAAACTGAACAATCTTCCGTTGTCTCGATTTGAGTCTCCTAGATGAACACCAACGCCCTTCCTTCTTTCTCACATACAGAAAAATAAAATAAAAATCGGAGAAAAAAGAAAGAAAAAAGAAAAAAAATCCTGCTTCGTTTCTGTTTTTTCTTCTTCTCTAGTCTTTCCTCCACCCTCTTCTTCATCTTTGATTTTTAGCTTCTAACCTCTCTCCTGGACTCTTCCCTCCTTTTTTCTTTTTCTTTTTTTCCCAATAGGTGGTCTTCTTCCATCTGTAGGACAAATCGATGATCGCCGACGCTTTTGAGGGGTAATACTCCAGCTCGCCCAACATCTTCTCTCTGTCGCCCCTCGTCCGCTCTGTGAAGCTCTCTAGCCTAAACACGACCGTTTTGTCGGCCAAGAGCTTCTCGTGGTAGTAGTAAGCTCGAGGGAGTTGAGGACGAGGACAGAGTCGTGGTGGATCCGGACACAGAGGAGGAATTGGGCGACGGCGCGGGCGCGAGGGGCAGCAACATGGAAGAGGACGACGAGGAGGAGGGCGGAGGGGGAGAGGGCGAAAATCGAAGTTCCAGGCACCTAAACGTTGTAGAAGTCGTTGAGAGTAAACACACTAGAGATAAATTTGTAAACACGTATATGCTGTTTAAAAAATTAAAATCTTATTAATCACTGCTATCGGTAGCCAAAAAGTGGTATGCGCCACTCAATATTATACAGATATATCTAATGATATTTAAAAGCTTGTCCATCATAAATCACATGATTTAGTAGTCTACCATAGAATTAGTCATAATTATAATTATAAAAGTTAGGCTTCCGTAATCATTGAATACTTTTTAGTTTACTCAAATTGTGCATGTACATGTATAAACACACCCTCTTTTTAATTTGAATAAATTCAATACAATTTTATTTGAATTTATCTATAACTCTAAGTAACATTATACCAATATTCCCTTGTAAGTTATGATAGGTAACTAAAGTAAGTAAACTTAAACATCTGTTATTACTAGTTTACTTAATTTTAAACAATTGTTGATGGTAAAAATTTGCTTCAAGAATTGAAGAGTCTTTGATTTTTGAAAAGATGAATTTTCATGGTAAATTTAACTAACAAATAATTGTTTTATTTATGGAACTTAGACTCAAAATTAGTTGTGGATTCATTTTGATTGAATTAGCAACTTTACATGTTTCAACTTGAGTGTATGAAGTTAATTAGAAGTCAAATTCAATTTCAATCAAGACTTTGAAAGTTGTGTGATGTGTGTGACTTGATTTATGATGATTTAATCGAAAAATAGTGATGTGCTGATTAATTTTAACAAGCATTAGTACTTGTAAATTCAACATTTAAAATAAACTTAATCAAATAGTAAGAATTTTGATTAAGTTTGTACAATATCATCAGTAGTTTTCAAAAAATTCTTTATCGAATAATTCTTTGAATTTGATAACAACTTATTCAAATTCTAAAGAATTAAATGACTTTGAATTAGCAAGTTTTAGAAAGAATGAGTTTCGAGAAGAAATTTAGAATAGAAGTGAATTGTAGAAATATAAATTAAAACAGTAAATAAAAATAGGATAAGAAAGAGAAAGAATTTGAATTAAAATATGGGTAAGAACATACACATTGTTCTTCGAACTAGTATAGCCATGTGTGCGGTGTGTGTAGTGTTACAGAGTTTTTGGTGTGAATGTTTCAACCAAATAAAAAATGGTTACCAATTCTCTTATTTATAGACTTCTACAACTAACGGTCAAATTACATAATTTTGACACGTGTACTAATTGAAAGACACCTAATCTAAGATGTTGTCTCTTGTCTTGACTTGCCTTCTTCTGGTAACCACTTCCAATTGTTATATAAACTCTTTCCTCGAGTGTGTTTTGCTATAACTACATGGGAATATCTTTTTCAAGCGCATCTGCTGTTTGATTTCCTCGAATTATGAATGCCCATCTCAACGACTCTAACACTTAGCAATTTCTTCAATCTTTCTTGGAATCTCTTGCCTATACACCTTTTGACCAATGTACATCATGCCTTAAATGTATTTTTCTATTTAACCGGTTTTCGTTATCTCAAAAGGTATCACAACAACATCACTTAAAAAAAAATTATAGCAACCCCAGCAATAATCAAACATCGTCACATTTGATTGTATCATTAGAATATTATTATTACGCATGTATTCATGAACTAATGCAACCATTATCAAAAAATAAGAATCAAATAAGAATTCATCTCATAATATATTTTGTAAGATTTCTATTTAACTTATTATTTTATATATATTCATTTATATATTGTCATATTTTATGCTAATATTATTAATATAAAATTATAAGTAAATATAAAATATATTATCCATGAAAATAGAAAAAATAAATTAATATTATTTCAATTGGAACTTATAAGATTTGAATAAAATTAATAAAATTTATGAAGAAGAAAAAAAACTTAAAAGGTATATATTAATACATATTTTTATTTTTCTTAGTTTAAGATAAATATACGTGACAAAATATGCAAATTTTTATTTAATTAAAAAGTAGTACACATTTGAATAAAATGAATAAAATAAAATATTCTTAAATATGTTTTTGGTCTCTCAAAATATAGTGAGTTTTGTTTTTAGTCCCTCATAAATTTTTCAAGCATTTTTTTATTTTGGTTCCTTGTTTATTTTTTGTTAGGACAATTAGTTTCTGCCGTTAACTTTGAACCGTTAACTGTTGACATCGCAATAACTTAGAGATGTTCACATTGCCATGTGGATTAGTAAGGCGAAATGTCTACCACATAATTAAGTTATTCTTTTATTAATTAAATAATTATTAAATTGTTAAATTAATATTTTTAAACGTAAAAATTAGATTAGTGTATTTGAAGGGAGTAGGAATTCATGAATTGTAAGAACATCACCATCATTTTCATTTCAAAGGTTCACGCCCAAGCTCTTATTCCTTTGACATACAAAGACCCTTTTGCCCAAGTTGCAATATCTTCACTCTTTTTTTTTTTGGGTACATGAAGGAAAATAACAAAAACAGATTAAGACAGAATGCCTAAATCATTATAATACTGGGCTAAGATTTCACAAGGTGGAATCATCCATTGACACCGTAGATGTGGGGTCCTAGCACCCCATGAAACAAGCCTGTCAACAATTACACATTTATTTCACGAGGTATCCAAGTGAACTGAATATCCTAGGGACAATGAAGAATATCACGAATAGCGTGCAAGTCAATAAACCTCCCACGAGAATCCTCCAAACTTGAAACCATATCCCTATAATTAGATTCAGCAACTATTCTGTGATACCCTTTCTCCCAACAGTATTCTGAGCCCTTTTTCCAAAGCTTGCAATTATGCCTGAAGACGATCACCAAAACCTACTCCATGCGCAAATCCAAACAATCACCTTCCCATTGAGTCTCTAATCACACCTCATATGCCAATATATCCGGTAGACATGATGAAACTACCATCCACATTAATTTTCACGATAGGTTTCGCAAGGGGGTGCCATTTCTCACAAAGTGATATAGTATTCGAGGGACTACTCCAAAGATTAATCCCCACCATGGTCAGATGCACAGTACGAATCACATAATGAATTGGCCAAGACTCCTTTCCCAAAACAAAAGAGTTTTCTCCACTTCTAAGCCCACCACATGATAACCACAAATTCACTCTAAAAGCGCTTCAACCTTTCGACTTGTTCAGATTAGGGGTCAGCAAGACCCAACCCCTCTCACTCACTCGTGTTGATCCGAAGGTGATTTTGATGGGTTCAAGTTTTGAAATTTGACCTGATGCATTTTAACAACAGGTTTGGATTATATTTTGAGTCTTTCCAACCAAGTTTGATGTCTTATATTCTCTTAAAAGTATAAGTATTTTGAACAATTATGTATTAATAATAAAACTTTTTAATTTAATAGATAATACTGTGTTTGACATGATATTATATTTATAATGATATTATTTATTTTAAAATATATATTGTAAAATATATCCTAATTTAAGTTTTATATCTCTTTTATTTTACAATTTAAATATACATAATAATAAGACTGATATATTGTTAAAAAGTCAGGTTGACATGGTTCTATCTCATATATTTCAAGTTTTGATTGAGTTGGGTTCTAGTTCACATAAATAACCAAATCAAAATTGTGTACTGGATAAGAACAAAAATAATCTCGTCATAAGTTGTCCCTTGCAAATATATGATCACATATTCACAACCCCAGCTTCTTACATAGAAGCTTAGAAAAAAGTTTAATCCCTGATTACAATTTTCTTAGGGAGTTACTTCAATATGATCAAAGAACCATTGTTACTATCCTTCTCTCGTAAGTAGTGATAGATTGCAGCGTTGTATTGCGCTCTTCCTTGATGTGGGGCTCCATAATCCTAGTTGTTGTGCTTCTTCGAGATTGGCCTCAAACAGTTGTCGCAATCGGGGTCGCAGTGGGACGGTAAAAAAAGTTTAAAAATAAAGAGTCATCACCAAGGTTTACAAGGGAAAAACATTGAAAAAACCCTTAAAAAGAAAAAAAAATGGTCTACGAATCAGATTTGGATTCAAGAGTTGATTACGCGTAAGGAAGATATTAACACCCTACAACGTCTGTTATAAAGACAGTTATATCTAATTAAATGATTAAAATTAATGTAACTTTAAAATTATTTATTTTACCCTTTAAAAGAATACAAGAAATGTTTTTAGATGTTTTGCTTATTTATTTATTTATCAAGCTAATTTTATTATTATAATTTTTTTAAAAGAGAATTTATTATTATAAAAAGATTTTAATTTTATTTTAAATTTTATTATTTTTGAGATCAACAAGAGTGGTCTCCTACTTTTACTTATCTCCCGGTACAACGGAGAATTAGACTCACGTAATTCTTTGAGTAGAAAATATTTGTGTGTTGGCATTTTTTAATTTTTGTTATTTAAAAGGCTTTAAAGATAACCAAATAGGAAATACATCCAAAATGGTTATCAATACATCTGTTAAGGTTTTTTGTTATACCCAAATAGGAAGTGCATCCAAAATGGTTATTACTAAACCTTTATCATTAAGTAAATTTTTATTTAAATGTATGTTTTAAATTTTTTAGGATTTTTATTTAAAAGGCTTTTACAACAACTAAACAAGAAATACATCCAAAATGATTATCATTCTACCTTTTAAGATTTTTGTATTAACTAAATAGGAAGTGCATCCAAAATGGCTATTATTAAACCTTATTATTAAACTTAATTTTAATGTAGAAATAAATGATGTTACCTAAATAGGTTATTGGATAAATTTAATAAAATAGTGGAGTAGGAAATTACTCAATTTTGGCTAGATAATTATAAAGTGAATTATATAAAAGATAAATGAATGAAATAATAAATAATTAGATAAATAAAAAGGTCCAAATGAAATCTTCTCTTTCGGTGAGTTATTCTCATTTTGTTTATATTATTCAAAACATAAATCAAATTCTAAATACTAAGCTAACATGTTACGTGTGAAAACCAGAACAGTGGCAACTTCACATGTAAACAAGTTATTTGTTTTAGGTCATTTATTATTTTATTTCTTTTATAAATACCAATTAATATTTCTGCATCAAAAGGAGGTGGGCTGAGCCCAAATGCACTACGGTGCAGCTAAAGAAACACGAACGGAGCCATGCCCAGTTGTGCTCCATGGGGCAACTTAAGGAAAGAAAAAAGGGAGTGAATATTGCCACGAAACAGAGCGTCGTGAAAGGGGAAGGGCTTCTTGAGAGACCAACAGAAGTTGCTGTCGGTTGTCCCTGGCGCGGTGGAGCCAGAAAATGAGAGCAAACGCGCACGAGAATGAGAGAAAGGGGAGGAAGCAACGCGGTTTGAGTTTGCGCATGCGCTTTGGAGTCGCAGTTTGTGCAATTGGCAAGTCAAGTGCGCGTCCGGTGATCGTGGCAGAGCGGCAAATGTTGCTGTCGGCGACGGCGAAGGCCATGCATGGTCGCGCGTGTGACTATAGCGTCCGGGTTCATACGCGCGTGCACGGTGACTGGGTGGGTTTGTGCTTGTCAAGGTTCGTTGGAGGCTCGATTTATTGGATAGGGCTTTGGGTTTGAGTCTCTGTGGTTTTGGTTCATGGAGGTTTATGTGTTTTGATACGTATTGCGGGTTTCGAGAATTGGATGTTGGTAACAGAGTGTTTTCTTTATTTTGCCATTACGGGTTAGTCTTGTTAATGGTAGGATTCATGGTGAGGGGTTAGCGGGTGGTTTTGTCCATAGGCTGTTTGGGCCTGGGGAAACTGATGTTGATTGTTTTTTGTAGTTTCATCTTATTGACTCTTTTTTATTTTCTCTTCTTTTTTTTATGTCTGTACTGTCTAAATCTTTATTTGAAACTTGTATTTGTTGTTGCACAAAAAAATGAGCATCATAAACAAGCTAGAGAAAGTTAAAGCTATAGGAGGCAGAATGATCATGTACAGAAAAGGAGTAATTGCATTGTGAAGCAGGGCATCAAAATGGACACATACAATCAAGGGAGCAAATATTCAAAGTTTAAAGGTAAAAACTTCACCAACCTCTCGCCTACTTTGCTTGCGGGTTGCCGCTTAAGCTTGGAGAAACATGAGGTAGCACTTGAAGGCTTGAGAGATTGCCACCAACTAGTTGTGTACGTTTGATTTTGATGAAACCTTTGAAACTCATAACCTTTCCTCTCCTTCCTTGACGTGCTTCACTCAGTTCTCTTGGTAGATGATTTTCAGACTTGTAAAACCATCACCCCTTTCCTTGTTCTGTGTTGGCCAATTTATAGGCATAAGAAGCTTTTGATTGGAATTCCCGTGAACTCCTCTTCTGCTCCCTTTTGTGGCTTCTTTTTTATTTCTTTTGGGCAGAGTGTTTTTAATCTTTCTTTGACAAAGGAATTCAAAATTTTTCTTGAATCTGAACTCACCTTTCACAGCTTCTCTTTGTCTCACTTGTTTTGTTCTTTATCTTGTGCCAGAGAAGATGTGCACGAAGATCAGGCACCATTGACCAAGGCTTTGTGCCACCACACTCTGAATTCTCTTCATTTAAATTGGTTTCCTGTTTGTGTGATGAAGCAGAACATGCAGAAAGGTGTTACGGATGTCAAAATGTACAAAACGAGCATCTGTGCGTATTTGCCCAAGGCTACAGGGGCATCTTGTGACCTGCCAACTGAAAAATTTGTGTTTTGTTCTGTACCATGCACAGACGTGTTGTTTTCATTTGTTTTATTTTATTTTATTTTATTTTATTTTTTACTTTCTGATTGTAATTGGACTCATTAAATTTGGACTATCAATGTGGGCATCTTTTTTTTTTGTATGGATAAAGAGTAGTCCAATATGGTCTGAAGAGGAAAATAACACAATTTGGGCCTATGTTAGCCCAAATCAAATAACAACAAAAAGGATAATAAAAAAAGAGAAAATAAAACTAAAAATAATAATAATTATAAATAAGAACAAAATAAAGAAATAAATAAAATGAGTGGACAAAAATAAGTGTTGACAATAATCAACTGGGATATAGATTACCTTAGGAACAAGATAGGCAACATCAGAGGATGAGATTTTCTTATAATGGATGAAGAACAAATTCCCTACTCCCTTCAAAGCCTAATCTAATTTGATGTTTAAACATATTAATTTGGTTAATTTAATAATTATTTAATTAATAAAAAATAATTTAATTATGTGACAGACACCTTGCCTTACTAATTTATGTGGCAAGTGTTGACATGTCTAAGTTGTTACCACATCAACAATTAATGGTTCAAAGTTAATGCTAGGGACTAATTGGTCTAACGAAAATAAACAAGGGCTTAAAAGTGCTTGACAAATTTATAAGGGATTATAAACAAAACTCGTCATATTTTAAGGGATTAAAAATATATTTAAGTGAATAAAATAATAAATTAAAAGAACTTTAAAATTTAAAATTAAAGAAAATCATATAATAATTATGTCAAAGACTTGTTGTTCTACCTGGACGAAATAGCCAAGATGTTGCCACGCAATTTTCCCTAGAGACCGAATTTCTAGAGAAAGACTATCCAAATAAAACTATTAATGGTCATCTTCATGCAGGAAGCTCTAGAATCATTAAATACAGGAAGTAATAATTTATTTCAATGTTTTTGTCCTGTTGTCAAGCATTTGCATATGGGTTCATTACTATTGACGTCAATTAATGTTTATCAAATATAACTAATTTTAAATACTTTAATAATAACAATTTGGAACAAATAATAATATTTTTATTTAATATAACAAAATCAACTGAAACAAACTACTAAGCACACATATCAACTGACATGAGATTGTTCCAGCTTAATTAGTGATCTCGAGTTCGACTCTTAAGTATACAACAACATTAAATACTTAGAAGGAGAATTTGCAGTCCATAGTAGTCCTACATGACTCGAGCAGGATTGCCTCCTATCTTTACCAAAAATCAACTGAAACAATAAACTTGGGAAGTCAACATTGGCAATGCAGATTTTCCTTATTAATAAATTATAAAAAAAAACACACAATAGAAAATCAGTTTCCGGAAAGAAGATTTTTCATCTTTGTTAAAAAGATTTTTAGATTAGTAAATAATTTGAGGATGAGGATTTTGGGTTAATAATTTTTTTTCTATGATTATCTATAACATATGTAATCTATAATAATCTATGATAATCTATAACTATAACAATCTATGATAATCTATAACTATATATAGTGACAATAAACTATTTTGGTGTCCATATTTTTATTTTTATTTTATTCTTTTAACTTCCTCAAATGTAACTGCACGTCATAATTAACTCTATTTTCTCATTTTTTTATTTAAATTTTAAAAAATTAAATTTGTTAAAAAATTAAATTTAACGTTTGATTAGACAAGTATGTTGTGCCTATGTTTCCCTTAGTCCATAACTATTATAATGACGATATCTACTTTTCATTTTCATATTTTTGTACTATTTTATCTCTTAACTAATATTATAAACTACACCATTATTATATTTTAATTGCATATAAAAAAAATCATTCCACTAACTGTATACAAAGTCTAATTTTAAAAAAATTGTACCTCTCATTTCTTATTTAACCTCCTAAAAAAAATTGCATAGAGAGAAGCACAACGTGCCCCTTTTTCGCTAGTAATATATAATGACGATAGATTCTTTTGGTCCCCACTTATTTCTTTGACATCTTTACCTTTCAACACAACACATGACAACTGATTTTACTCTCCACACATCATAATTGAAGTTTTACCTCTCAACTGAGTATTTCCATTTTTATTTAACTTCTTCCCTTTCTCTCTTTTATTTATATTTTATTTAAAAAATATAGAGTATACAATGTCTTTCTTTTCTCTAGTTATCATAATAATTGTAAGCTTAATTTTTATGTATCATGTAAAAAAACTTAATCAATCAAAAATTATGTTTGGTATGATTTTAAGATAATTTTTATAAAGGGTTTAATTTCTATAAATTATTAGTATAAAAAAATTTATACTGTCAATCTATAAAAAATTATTATTAGTATATTTTTAATATGATTATTATAAAAGTCAACAAACTTATCAATGATGTGTGATTAAACTATTTGTGCATAGATTGTTTTCTCAATTAATATTATTATTTAAAGAAAAATTAGTCTCCGTCATTGATACTTATAATATTACGTGATGTGATATTAAATATTACTAAAATCGTATACTAATAAATTTTATATTACCGAGCATTATTGGTGCATTGTTTATCTTCTGTCATTATTTAATTATCTATAACTCTACAACAATATATAATAGCAAAACTTCACTATTTTTTGACATTTTTATTCCTCAATTGCACATGAAAGTCGATCTCATTCTTCTCATGTTATAATTGAAATTTTATACCTCAATTAAACATTCCCATTTTTATTTAACTTTCTCCCCTTTTCTCTTTTATTTTATGTTTTATTTAAAAAATATAGAGAGAGACACAAAATGTCCCTCTTTCTCCTAGTTATCATAATAATTATAAGTCAATCAGACATTATGATTGGTATGATTTTGAGAAAACTAATATAAAAAGTTTAATTTTTATGTATTATCAATATAAAAATTTTATATTGATAATCAATCATAAATCGTTATTGGCATTGTAAAAGTTAACAAAATTATCATACACGACAATTTGTTTATTACATATAATTATTGTACATAGACTATTTTCTCAATTATTATTATTATTAAAAGAAAAATTAGTTACCGTCATTATTATTTATATTTTTTGGTACAGGCCACAGGTATTTTTTACTAGAAATAATCATGTTCAAGTTGGGTAGAATTATTATGAGTGGCAAAATTCTTCTTCTAAGTATTTAACATAGCTGCATACCTAGATTTGAACTTGATATTACTTATAAGCATCTTTGCGTCATTGTTAGCATTATCTTTTTTTTGAAGTTGTCATTGTTACTTTTAAAATATTATGTGACGTGATATCAAATATTATTAAAATCGTATACTAATAAATGTTATATTATCCAGCATTGTTGGTGCAATGTTTATCTTTTGTCATTGTTTTATTACAATAACAATATATATCGGCCGGCAATGGGCTCATTTGATCTTTTTTTTTTTTCTACAACTTTGTTCTTTTAAGTGTACATGATAATTAATTTCATTCTCCCTGTGTGATAACTGAAGTTTTCCTACTCGACTGTACATTCCCTTTTTTATTTAACTTCATCCTTCTTCTCTTTCTTTTATTTAAAAACAAATATAGAGAGAGAGACACATAATATCTCTCTTTCTTCTTATCATCTATAACAATATATAATGGGGACAAACTCTTTTGATCTCTATTTTTTTGTTGATATATTTAGTCTTTAACTATATATGATAACTGATTTTACTCTCCCTATGTCATAACTGAAGTTTTAGCATCCAAGATCCAACTACATATTCTCATTTTTAATTTATTTTTCTTCCTTTCTCTCTTTTATTTTATGTTTTGTTTTAAACAAAATATAGAGAGACATAGAGTGCCTCTCTTTCTCCTAATTATCATAATAATTATATGTTTAATTTTTATGCATTGTGTTAAAAAAATTAACTAATCAGAAATTATGATTAATATGATTTTTAAGATAATTATTATAAAAAGTTTTTATTTTAAATCATTTTTTAGCAAACTTACTTAAACAAAAACTGATTTTGATTATAATCAATTATAATAATAATCAATTATACATATAATCAATTATTAAAATAATTTAATTTTCACAGTTATCTCAAACACATTCTAATTTCTATGCATGATCAATGTAGAAAAATTTTAGAGAAATGCTGACAACACACTCTTTTGAACATACTTTTTATTATTAATTGCAATCTATTGAAAATAAAAAAATTTGGTGGGTTTTATTTCTTATTTAATGAGTTTCTCTCCTTATTTAGTAGCTTTCAATAAATTTAACAAATAGTAAAGTATGTCTTAAAAGGAGAGTATTAAAGAGTGTGTTGTTAACATTCTTCAAAATTTTATACTATCAATCAATCAGAAATTATTATTAGTATAATTTTTAATATAATTATTGTAAAAGTTAATAAACTTATAGTTGTAATTAGACTATTTGTGCATAGATTATTTTTTTCAGTTATTATTATTCAAAGAAAAATTAGTCACCGTCATTAATACTTATACAATATTCTGTGATGTGATGTTAAATATTATTAGAATCGTATGCTAACAAATTTTATATTACCGAGCATTACTGGTGCAGTGTTTATCTTTTGTCATTATTTTATTATCTATAACATCTATTAGGCGTGTTTCATTCATTTTATATTTTTCATGAATGGGATCTAGATGTGTTTTATTTAAATGAGCAGGTCATGCACCGATAAGGCGTGGTTCATTAATTTATTTGTTTTATTAGTTGCACAGAGTCATATATAACCCAAAATGTGGGGTTTATATCATCTGCAGAAATATTTTCTTTACATAAGATTTTAGCCATTAAAATTATTTAATCTAGTTTCTAAAAGATACTATAAACTTATATTTAAAAATTATATATGAATAAGATGCATTTAATTTACTCTTTCATGTTAAATTTCGACGGAGAGAACCCATCTCCTAAAATGTGGGTAGTTGTTCTATGAAGGATTTAGTATAACACGAGAATTAATGGTACTATACATTCATTATTTTAAATTGTTTTAGTAGTTGGTCAAAGGTATAACGTAAGATGAGTTTTATTCATTTTATATTTTTCATGAATATGATCTAGATATGTTTTATTTATTTATTTTTTTGGTGAATTAAATTTAGGGGGATGGGATGACGCCCCAATTCAAAGCAGAAAAGGCCTCCAGGCTTAAAGAACACTTACAAAAATACTTATATTTACCTTTGTCCCAAAGAGATAAGTGAGGGCTTGAACTTGCGACCTGTCAGATTTGAGACCCTGTCTCACTTTACTTGACCAACCCTTGGGGTTAGATATGTTTTATTTAAATGAGCAGGTCATGGACTGATACAGAGTCATATATAACCTAAAATGTGGGGTTTATATCCTCTACAAAGACATTTTCATTATATGAAATCTTAGTCATTAAAATCATAAAAATACTATAAACTTATATTTAAAATTATGTATGAATGAGATAAATTTAAGTTACTTTTTCATGCTAAATTTCAGCGGAGAAAATTCATCTCCAAAAATGTGTGTAGTTGCACACGAGAATTAATTAATGGTACTATACCGCATTTTCATTATTTTAAACTGTTTTAGTAGTTGTACATAGGCATAATGTAAGATGAGTTTATTCTTTTTATATTTTTCATAAATATGATTTGGATGTGTTTTATTTAAATGAGCAGGTCATGCACTAATATGGTCAGCTGGTTCATTATTTTATTTGTTTTATTGGTTGTACAAAGTCATATATAACCTAAAACGAGTTTTATGTTTTATATTTTTCGCGAACAAAATACAAGAGTTATTCTTAACATGTTAATCTCTGATTAAAATGATTCTGAGAATTATGTATGAAGAAAATATATTATTAGGAGAAGTTCTTGTTTTTTGATATACAATGATGATAATGAATTTTAAAATTATGATCTCATGTAAACCATTAAATTCTTAGTTCTTACCATTAAGTTGATCTTACTGGGTTTAGGAGAAATTCTTGTTAAAATACCTAATAAAATTTTAAGAAATTAATCTTTCACATATTAGGTATAAATATACTAAAAAAAGTAATAATTCCATGATGACATCTTTAAGTGCATGTTGATTTTCCGTTAAAGTAATTATTATCAAAGTCAACAAATCTACTTACAAAGAATAGCTTCTCATTTAGTCAGAGATGTGATGTATTATATATACCTTCCAAATTGGATTCAAACACACATTAAAGCTAATTTTAGATTAGAGTTAGAAAAGTATTTTTGCGAATTTTAATGCACAATAACAAACATGCACAAAATAAACTCCCTAAACTTTTGAAGAATTTTTAATTAGGTCCCTAAATTAAAAATAAAATTAATTAGGCCTTTGATCTTTTAAAATTTTTGTAATTGAGTCTTTGGAAGTAGTAAAACAGTCATAAATTGCAAATTTTTTTGCAGTTTTAAATTGCCACAAACTAATTCTAGGGATTTAGTCACAAAAATTGTAAAAGATCAAGGATTTAATTATAATTTTTTTAATTAGAAATCTAATTAAAAATTCTCAAAAAATTTAGAAAACAACTGATGTATTAAACCAAAATAAAATTCATCCTGGTAAAACAACAATAGCATAACAACGGGGAATGCATTTAGCGAAAGTGGGAGACGAATTGCCTCGAAAGAGAAAAAAACAATAATAATAGCATGCTAGCATGTTTAAATAAAAAATAAAAATAAAAATAATATTCATTCAGGACCCCAAGCGTTAATATGAAGCTAATTATAAACAGTTTTTCAATACACAACATATATAGCCAATTTTTTATTAGAGTTTAATAAATATATACTATCAGTTTTACACGATCAACTAATTAAAAATGAGATGTGATACACGTATAAGTATAACAATTCTTACAATAATTTATACAACATCATTTTTTATGACTAGTTCTTTTTATCACATTATTTATTACATTTTAAACTTCTTTTTTTTTTTTTGTATAATTTGTTGTACAAATATCATTTTTCATTAAAAAATCATCTTTAGTATGACTTTTAAAATAATTATTATCAAAGTCAACAAATTTATCATAAATGATAGTTTGTAGTTAGATAACAATATAAAAAAGCCTTACACTATTAGTGTATATTCTATTTTTTTCTTTTATTATAATTTTTATTTTTTTAATCACAAAATGATAATAAATATATTTAAATGAAAAGGAAAAGAAAGATAAAATTAATAGTATGATGTAAAACTAACATAATATTTATTTTCCTTGTATAAGTTGTAGGAGATTTGTGATGTGAGTCATTCGGTGAAAGCTCATAGTCCCAATACTCTCTTTGCAGTGCTTTTACAATGATGGTAAATGATGGTGCAGTGTCTGAAACAAAGTGTACGTACGACGTTTTCCTCAGTTTTAGGGGTGAAGATACCCGTCACACATTTACTTGTCATCTCTATGATGCTTTGTGCCGGAAGGGAATAATCACCTTCATAGATAATGAGGAACTAAAGGTTGGAGATCAAATTGGTCCTAAGCTTCTTAGAGCCATTGAAGAATCAAGGATTTCAATCGTCGTTTTCTCCGAAAATTATGCAGACTCTTCATGGTGCCTTGATGAACTTGTGAGGATCCACGAGTGTATGAAGTCAAAAAACCAGCTCGTATGCCCCATCTTCTACAAAGTGGATCCCTCAGATGTGCGGCGTCACAATGGAAGTTATGGTAAGGCCATGACTAAGCATGAATCAAGGTTTGGGAAAGACTCGGAGAAGGTGCAAAAATGGAGATCGACCTTGTCCGACATAGCCAACTTGAAAGGAGAACATTTGAAATCTGAAGAAGGGTAAGTGTGTGTGTGTGTGTAGCAAGAACTTTTCCTGATAATTTTTTCTAGAGATTAACATGTTTAGAATAACTCATATTTTGTTCACAAAAAAAATTGGTTTTAGGGTTATATATGACCTTGTACAACTAATAAAACAAATAAAATAATGAACCAAGCCTTATGAGTTCGTGACCTGTTCATTTAATAAAACACATCTAGATCATATTCATGAAAAATATAAGAATAAAACTCACCTTACGTTATCCCTTTGTACAACTGCTTAAACAGCTTAAAATAATGACAACATGGTATGCTACCATTATTTCTAATGTATCCCTCCCTCTGCCGCGTTTGATTTGTTCAAAGCTAGGTAGAGTATTGATATTTGGACACCTAAGAAAAATGAGGAGTTGACACTCATATGCTATTTAACACCTAAAGAGATAAAGAGATAGAAGAGAGAAAAATGTAGTATGATAGGTGATATGATCTAATAAAAAGAGAGAGATAAAAAGAAAGATGGATGCTAATGGGTGTTTATAATGGAGAAATGTCCAAATATCAAAACTCTATAACTAATACTAAAGCCTTCCTTCCTTCTTCTCTCTTTAAATACATACATACATACATATATGTATATATATGTATATATAGATAGAGAGAGAGAGAGAGAGAGAGAGAGAAAATACATTATGCACTGACTGTGTAAAGCAGTTTTATATTGTCATCCAATCACAAATCATCATATATAGGTTTGTTGACTTTTATAATAACTATTTTAAAAGTCATACCAATAGTAATTTTTAATTGATTGATAGTCTAACAATTTTTATACTGACAGTGCATAGCCATTAAACTATCTCTTTCTCTCACACACATATATAGATAGATAGAAATACACACACACACACACACACACACACACACACACACACACATATATATATATATACGTACATATACATACGTGTATATACATACATACATGTATATGTATCTATACATATACATATACATATACATATACATGTATGTATGTATATTGTATACATACATATATATATATATATATATATATATATATATATATATATGGGACGTTTTAAATGAGAAACTTTTTAAAATGAAAAATGATAACTATTAATAGTAGTCATTAGATTACAATTAAAATAATGAATGGTTGATATTAAAACTCAATTAAACACATCTTATAAGACCACCATTGTCATTGTCTCTACCACCACTGCCACTACCACCACTGTTGCTATCACCACCGCCACCATCGCCAAACTCGCCACCACCACCATCGTTGTCACCACCACCCCACAGCTGCCATCACCACCTTTGTCATCATCACTACTGCCACCACCACTTCCATTGTCGCCTCCACCATTGCCATCACTGTTCGTCTCTGCCACCGTTATTGCCACCACCACCATGGTGGTGGCAGCAACGGTGGTAGCAGCGACAGTGGTGGCAGTGGTGGTGGAGACAACAACAATGGTGATCTCATAAGAGATGATTAATTGGATTTTAATTTTAGTCGCAAATTTATTTTAATTATAATCCAAGAGCTATGATTGAAAGTTCTCAATTTCTCATTATAAAATTTTTTTATTTGAAATATTACTTTTATATATATATAGTACAACTAATAAAACTGTATCTTTTTAAAACTATTAAGAAATCTACGTTTCAAATTCAGATTTCTAAACTTAGATTGATTATATATATAGAAGGAAAATATGATTTTGAATCTCAGATTTCCTTACGTGTAGTTTTTGTTTTTATTTTAAATGTAAATTGTTAATTGATTTAAATATTAATTTAAATAACTAATGTGTTACAATTAATTTGTATTTAAATAATTAATTTTAATTAGTTTACGGTTAAATGTGTTAGAATTAGAAATTTGGGTTAAAATGATACATCGTTAGTGTAAAATAAATGATCAAATTGTATTATATTAATGTAAAATATTATACAAATGCACTAAGTGTCAACACAATAAGGATATTTTTTCTTACTGCCTATCATTTTGACAGTCCACATATTTTGGGATGATCTTTTTCTTTAAGGTCCATCTCATTGTGAATGTGAGAAGAATCAATACGACCTTTTATATCTCTTTGCACTTCTTGATTATGGTACAAAACATTTTCATCTTAATCCAGCTTTCGTTTGATACTATGCCAAATTGTTCATTGTAACTGTTGAACACATTTTGCAAAGTGTACACAGGAGGAACAGGCTGTATATAACTGACCCATACATGTGAAGATGCTGCAACAATTGAGTTTTAATCTCAGTGATCTATTAATTTTAATCTTGATCCAAGGATTGTTAATTTTTGTTCTTATTTCTCACATTAATAACCAAGTGTTCTCACATAAGTCTCATTCTCCCTCTCTGTATTAGTTTAGAAATCTGAATTTGAAATGCAAATTTCTTAATAGATTTAGAAAGATGAGTATTTGAGTAAATATTTTAGGATCGAGTATTTAAGTAAATATTTTTTTTTATGATTATTAAAAGGAGTTGTCTAACTTATCTCAAGTAAAAATGAGATTAAATAACTTCATCAAAGATTATTGATGTAATTCTCTATATACTTAAAGATGGTTGGTGCACTATAGAGAATTGCACCAATCATTTTTGATGGAGTTGTATAATCTCATTTTTACTTGAGATAAGTTAGACAACTCCTTATTAAAATAAAAAAGTCTACATTTATTTTTATTTCTCCCATAATTTTTACCTTTTTAATTGGTATATATACGCAAATCTCAAAAGTACTTCAAAAAATCAAACGCACGACAAATGTTATCCTAAAATTGTGGTACAAAAGCCTTGGCTTATTACCCAGGTTGCAATAGTTCAGGTTAATTAACCTGCCTATTATTTTTGAGGAAAGGAATCCTGATTAATAAAAACAAATTATAATTTGGCAAAATCAATTTGATGATTAATTTAAAGAGCATTGTTTTTTCAGGAGGGACGAATCCAAGTTTATTGATGATCTTGCTAGCAAGATTTTCATTAGAGTATCTCCTAAAGATTTATCTAGAAATGAGCATATAGTTGGACGGGAGTATCTAGTTGACGAATTGAAGTCACTTCTAGATCATGAGTCTCGTAATATCACTTGCCTGTTGGGGATTCATGGAACAGCTGGAATTGGCAAAACCACACTTGCCAAAGCTTTGTATGACTCCATTTACAAGCAGTTTCAGGGTTCAAGTTTTCTTTCCAACGTTAGAGAAACCTCAAATCAAAAGGGCTTAAAACATCTGCAAAAACTGCTTCTATCAGAGATACTTGAGGTCAGCAAAATACAGTTGAAAAGTATTGAAGATGGAACCAGAACAATAAAAAGTAAACTTGGTTTGAAAAGTGTTCTTATAGTTCTCGACGATGTTGATAACATTGAACAGTTGAATAGTTTGGCAGGGGAAGGTGATTGGTTTGGTCCTGGGAGCAGGATCATCGTAACAACGAAAGATAAACATTTGTTAGATCTTGTTGGGGTCAAAAAGAGATATGAAGTGAAGGTGCTAAACGACCAAGATTCTCTGGAGCTCTTTGTCAGAGTGCCTTTAGAAAGAGCTGTCCTGAATCTAACTATGAAGGTCTGTCCAATCGTGCAGTGAGTTGTTGCAAAGGCCTTCCATTGGCCTTAAAAGTACTAGGCTCTCATATGGTTGGAAAAGATTTGGGTGGATGGAAGGATGCATTGAATAGATATGAAAAGAGTCCACATGAAGATGTTCAAACAGTTCTTAGAATAAGCTATGATAGCCTGCCCTTCAATGAGAAGAATATCTTTCTCGACGTTGCATGCTTCTTCAAAGGGCAGAGATTGGAATATGTAAAAAGAGTACTAGATGCGTGTGATTTCGCCTCAGGAGATGGTATTACAACATTAGTTGATAAGTCACTTTTAACTGTTGACAACGATTGCTTGGGGATGCATGACCTAATACAAGCCATGGGTAGGGAGATTGTTAAGGAGGAATCGTGGGGTGAAGTTGGCAAACGCAGCAGATTATGGCATCATGAAGATGTTCTTCGAGTACTAGTTGATAATAAAGTAAGAATGTTGTCAACTTTCTTTCTTGATTTTTATCATCTTTAAACATTTTAGTTTGTGTTAAAATTATGAATACTAAATTAATGTCACTTATTGCTTTAAAAGGGCAGTAGCAAAATTCAAGGAATAATGCTTGATCCCCCTCAAAGAGAAGAAATCAATTGTATTGATACTGTATTTAAGAAGATGAAGAATCTTAGAATTCTCATTGTTCGTAACACAAGCTTTTCACGTGAGCCTCATTATCTCCCAAGTAACTTAAGGCTACTTGATTGGAAGAATTACCCTTCACGGTCTTTCCCATCAGAATTTGATCCCACGAAAATTGGGGCCTTAAATTTACGGGGAAGTCCTCTGCTCGTACTGGAAAGGCCATTTCAGGTACAATTGCTTTTTGTTTTTTATGTTTTACAAAAATGATTAGATTGCTTGATCTTATCTGTTAAAAACACAATATAAGAAGAGTCGTAGGACAGAACACAAAAATCACACAAATTAGAAGAGAAAGTAGTAAATACTGTTCTGATATATTTCTTTTTTGCACACAGCTTTGCACACATTTGAAGTATTACAGCTAATGTTTAAATAGAAAAACTAATAAGCCCTTGATTGGGTAAAGAAAACAACAAACTATGACTAAACTAAAAGTAGACATCATTAGCCCACAACTACAGCTAGCTTTTTTTGAACATAAACAACGTTTAACTAACCTTACAAGCAAAACAGAAAAATGCAGAGACATTAAAATACTTTATTATGATAGCTGGAAAAATCTCATTTTCCAACACTCCTTCTTGAGATTTTTCTTCAATACTCCAAGCTTTGATCTCAACTACCATTCCCACTTCTTCAATGGATCACCTTTAAGTAGGCGAGCATATGTAAGGATAATATCCCCTAGTTTAACACTAATTATATCACCTGGAACAAGAATGCTTGCATTCACCTCAATCCATTTTCTATATTGGAGGACCTTAGCCATGAGAGTTGTAGCAGCATTATCAGCATTGTTGTCTTCTATGAAACTTACTATTGAATCTATAAGTAGTGTGATAATCCAAACAAAGTCTTGCCAATTAGATTTACCTCCTCCATTTGCCAAAGCAATGACCATAATTGTTGCAACTTCCATGACCCATGAAAAAAGATTCCACATAAATCTCAAAAACTTCACAAACTTGCTCTCCTTCTTAAATTTGTTGTGGCCAAAGATGGCCAACTCTCTTCAGCTGCTTCTGTTGTGAGCCCATTTGAATCACACTTCAGAGTCTAAAGTACATCCTCAAGTGAAACATTTTCCAAACCCTTAACTTTCTTTAAAATAGCATGAGTGGTTTTTTTCTTCCATTTTACTGGAAAACTTCTATCTTTCATTTTAATAGACATAAGCTCACACCAGGAAGGGTCAAAAATAGTGCATCTTGTTACATCCAAAATCTAAAACTAAGAATATTTAGACTTTGAAAAATTAAGATAGTAATTTACAAGTTTAGGAGTGATTAGATGACCCTAAACTAGCTCAAAATAAGATAAATAATGTATGATAAACTTAATTTTGTTTCTTCCTTAAATTGTGAATATGATTAATATTATATAATATTTTAGCACAAAGGTAATATAATGTTATATATATATATAGTATAAAATATTTATTAAATAAAATATGTAACGCCTTTCGTTATATAAATAAGTCATGAATAAAATATTAATAAAGATTAAATTTCAAAAGCCAAAAAGGCCTGAAACAATACCTCAATCATATTAAAATAAACAATGTAATCTATCTTTACATAAATCGTATCATTATACCCAAAAACTTGGGCAACTACTAACAATTCTAAACAAAAATAATAATAAAATTTATTCAACCACAAGCGATCCTCCATTCAAATAATTCCTAAACAATATAAATATATGCTAAACAAAGGAGATAATAAATCTTCAAGCCTCCTTTATCTCAACAACTTTGTCCTCGTGTGAACATTCAATTTTATCTGAGTAATTCATACAATAAAAATAAAAAATATATATATAATAATAATAAGTTATTCATAATAATAATAATAATAATAATAATAATGATAATAATAGTAAGTTTTTGTATGAAAGTTTTTCTTTGATATTTGTTTTGGGCCAAAATTGGCTGAGGCCCAGAAAAGAAAAGAAGGTCCAAAGTAATAAGTTTTCTATTTTTTATGCTTGTTAGGTTAAAAGTCTTAGGCCCATAGCTAATTAAAAATGTATGAATAAATAAATTTTCCTGTTGGGCCGTACAACATATTAAGCCCATAAATCACTTAAAAAAGAGAGACAAACAGAAGAGAAAGGAATAAAGTTAGAAAATTCTTTGTGTTGGGGCTTTATAAGATTACGGGCCTATCCAAAAAACAAATAGAACAGGCTAGGCCCATTATTATGAAAGAAAACAAAAATAAAAAAACAAGAAAAACAAAGGCGGAAACGTGAGATGTGTTAGCCAATCGAAGAAACTTGTAGTGCAAGTTTCTTGAGATTTATAAGTAGAAGAGGAGAGAATGGGTGGATGGGATGGTTGGAATAAAAAAGCGAGAAACAAAAGAAGGAGAAGGAGAAGAAACACTTTTGTGCTGTTGGTTCAAGAAGTAAAGGGAAGAAGGTGACTCTGTTGGACTGGAAAGTGAGAATCGCTTACTGAAAAGTGAAGGTCGCAGAGGTATTCCTATACACTCTGCTAATTGTGCAAGAGCTTCTTATGTTACTGTTGTGTGCTTCAACCTTCGTGTGCTTGCTGTTTTCTTTATGGTTGAATATGCTCTATGTTTGCATTTCCTTCGTTGATGTATAAATGAGATTTCCTTTGGTAATTGAATCTCCTTTTAGTTGAAATGTGGCAACCAATATGTTGTTCCCGTTCATAACAGTAGCCTACAATTCTTCTTTAATCTTCATCCTTGTCATTATGCCAAAATTATCCCATAATCACACACTTCTTTTACTTTTCCAATAATGTGCACATGCGAATTTGAGATTAAGCATACAAACATCATAAGTTTACAAGCAATTCCACACACTCATCAACACACTGTTTAAACTCTATCAACACAAAATCACACCAATATCCACACCATCATGAAAAGGAAAATAAAATAATAAAATCAATTGAAATTTAGTTAGTAAGGATGGAGCGAATACAAGAGCCCCTAATCACCCTGTTCTTTGCATCGGTAATGTTCATGGACGAACATCAGTGCTAACACAAAACGATGTGGGAATCGTCTCCTAATATTCTTTTCCTCTTCGTGCTTGGGAAGCATCAGTGACACATCATTCCGCATCTCTCGTCGCTGTTTTGGTGCTTGGAACCACCGTTGCAGAATTCTTGGATTATCGCGCCGCCACCTAAAAGTGACATTTCTACCACGGCGAACCCGTGACTCGAAGTCACCGCATCGTCAATTGAAGAGACGACGTCGTGCCATCGTGATAAGAGTTGTCGTAAATTCGCACCAGTGCCGTCACCATAAATCCATGAACCACTATAATACTTCCAATCCAATCATAGTCGCACGTTGCATCACCGAGACGCAGACATGGGTTTACACACCAATAACAACTGTAGTATCGTGTCGCCTTCTTTGTTCTCGCGATGTGGGGGTCTTGTGCCGCCTAGGTGTGAGAATCTATGGCTGGGGTCAAAAATGAGGGGGCTGATTGACTAATTTGGTGCAATTTTAAAAACAAATTACTAAAATGGGACTCTTTTGAAACATATTATCGGCATAGGTCTGTTTTGACCATTGATTGGTCAAAGTCGCAAGTCTAACTAGCAAAATTCGGTTCACGTTAGCATTTTTTTTATTTTTTTAAATTACACATAAGCAACCTATGTGGAAAATAAATCGCTATTCCTACTAGTGGAATTAATGAGATGATGACACGTGGTGCAATCTGGTGAAATTCGCTATTCCCACTAACTAGTTTAACAGAATGATGACACATGGCGCAATCTGATTAAACTAGCTATTCCCACTAGCTAGTTTAACAGAATGATGACACATGGTGCAATTTGATTAAACTAGCTATTCCCACTAGCTAGATTAACAAGATGAGGCCACGTGGCATCGTTCTGTTAAACTAGCTAGTGGGAATAGCAAATTTAACCAGATTGCGCCATGTGTCTGTTTCGCTAGTCTGAACAGCGGAAATAGTAAGATGATGCCATATGGCATCATCTTGTTAATTCAGCTAGTTGGAATCGCAAATTTAAGGAGATTACGCCACGTGTCATACATATAAAGTATAAAAGATAAATTTATATACTATATAACACTTGTGTCAGAAAAAACATATAAATATATTTGTTTTTTTACATGTAAAAAAAATTATTATATATATTGTTCAAATAATATAAATATAATATTATACAAAAAATATAAAAACGTTACATAAATATAAATTGATTAAAAAAACATAAAAAAAACAACACGTAACTACAATGCAAAAGTCGTGTTGTGTGCGAAAGGCAGAAGAGGGAATTTATAGGCACTTAAAACGCTATTCTAAAGAGGGAAATTAACGAGATGATGACACGTGGCGCAATCTCCTTAAATTCGCTATTCCAACTAGCTGAATTAACAGGATGATACCATGTGGCATCATCCTACTATTTTCGCTGTTCAGAATAGTGGAACAGACACATGGCGCAATGTGGTTAAACTAACTATTCCCACTAGCTAGATTAACAAGATGATGCCACGTGGCCTCATCTTGTTAATTTAGCTCATGGGAATAGCTAGTTTAACCACATTGCGCCATGTGTCATCATCTCGTTAATTCCGCTAGTTGGAATAGCGATTTATTTTTCAAATAGGCTACTTACGTGTAATTTAAAAAAATAAAAAACAAAAAAATGCTGACGTTGACGAAATTTTGCTAGTCAGACTTGTGACTTTGACCGGTCAACAGTCAAAACAGACCTATCTCGACAATATGTTTCAAAAGATAATTTGTTTTTAAAATTGCACCAGATTGGTCAATCAGCTAGTTGAAGGGGTATTCGCCCTTTCTCGATGCAGTAATGGGCTTGGCCCATTATACGAGCCTGGCATAGTTTTTTTGTGTGTATGTTTGCTGATATAATAATTATCCTTTTTGATGGGCTGATGAAAATTGTGTTAGGTTTAAAATAGATAAGCAGTAATAATATATAAAAAAAAGCGGGAGAATTAACTTAACGATAATAAGATCCATGTTTTCTTTCGCATAAGACAAATAATGTGATGGGTTTAAAATGTGATATTTCTTGGTCTTTTGTCACTTAAAAATAAATAATTAAGCTTAATGATAACCATTTTAGATGTACTCTTTATTTGGCTAGTATTTTTAACCTTTTTTTTTACTTTAAGTTTAATAATAATGAAGGTTTTAGTAATATCTACTTTTGATGCACTTCCTATTTGGGTATTGCAAGAACCTCAAAAGGTGTATTGATAACCATTTTGGATGCACTTCCAATTTGGTTATTGAATAAACCTTTTAAAATATTAAAAATAAAAAATCAATTAACCAACAAAATAATTTTCTACCCAAAGAACTACATGAGTATGAGTTCCTCATTACACCAGAGGATACGTAGGAGTAAAGGCCTACTCTTGTCGATCTCAAAAATCTTAAATAAAAATAATCCTTTCTAAAAATAAGTAAATAAATAATAAATAATTTTTCAAGCAAGAGATAAAATTTTCACACATTAAGATAAAGGGTAACCATCTTTTGATGGACGTTGTAGGGTGCTCGTACCTTCCCTACACGTAACCAACTCCTAAATCTATTTCTCGGTTCAAGACCATTTTCTTTTAGGTTTTTCTATGTGTTTACCCTTGATAAACCATAGTGGCGACTCTACTGTTTTAATTCTTTTTTTTGCCAATTCATCGTAACTCCGATTGCGACACCTCGTTCTCTGAAAACAACAATTTAATGAGAAAAAAATCTCAGTGAATAAAAACAAATTCAAAAAAGAGTTCGCAAATACTATTTGTTTTCAACTGGTGCAGTAATCGAAAAAACCAACCATGATACTCGCAAAATAAGTTTATAACAAGTCACTTTTTAAAATCAAGTATAAGATATTCAGTTCACACATATAATTAAAAGAAATCAATAATCTTCATAACCAAACATTTATATCCCAAGCATTTGACTTTATACACTACTCAATGATTTTCATAATCATCCTACTTGACTCCTAAGTTTTCGGAACCGATATGAATCTCAGATTCACTTATCTTTTTGGTTCTTAGAACCAGTGTGAGTCCCAGACTCACTGACCAAGGTATATGAGCTTATATCCATGCAATGGCGTCCCACTGCCTTCCTTATCCCAAATGGAGGTATATCATATCTCATCCCACATGTAGATGTGTTTAATAAATAGATATCTCATCCCAAATAGTGATATCCCTCATCTCATTTCTGGAATAAGATGTATATCGTCATTCCTTTCCAAAAGGTAATTACTGACTCTCACTAGAACAAAAATATGTCATCCCTATAACTATCAAATTGACTTCTCATATCTCATCCCATGTGTAGATATGTTCAATAAATAGATATCTCATCCTGAATAGCAATATCATTCATCAACTTACAGTTAGGTTTCCCTAAAAATCCCAATTCTTGTGAAAGGAATTTTCAAAAATCACATTCTTAAGAAATTATTGTTTCAAATATACACTTGGGTTTCTCCAAAATAATCCTAAATTTCTTATGAAAACCCCTAATGGAATCATATCCCCTAGAAATCATTAAATTAACACAACAATTAGGCTATATAAAAATTCTCAATTTTTTTTTATTAAGAAGCCCTAAAGAAATCACACTCCAAAAATTGATACCATGGAAGTTTAGAAGAGAGGTTGTTTCTACTCTCCTCAAATAAATGCTAAATGGTGGTCTCCTGAATTTCTCTAACAACCTCCCTTTCTGTTTTTCTCTTCTTTGAATATGACCTAGGTTTTCTATTTATAGGGGTAAATGCCCTTTATCTTTTTTTTTTAAAAATAATTGTTGATATAATATACCCTCACCTAGTTGCTTCTCGTTAAAGTCATAGGCTACATGAGAAACTTGTCCCAAATTTTCTTTTAAAGTCATTTTTTATTACACTTGATTATATCCACCCACTTTAATATATAAAAATTAAAAATTGCTTTTGTCAATATATATACACATATAACAAAAGTCTCATATTTTTAACATATTTATATTATGTGGGTACATATATATTATGTCTTATATACATAATCTAAATTAGAATTATTTAAATAACAAATTATCCTTTACATATATTATAAATGTAAAAATAATAATAAACTATAAATATTTTATTATATATATGTGTGTGTGTGTGTGTGTGTGTGTGTGTGTGTGTGTGTGTGTGTGTGTGTATAACATTATATTATCTTTGTACTAAAATACAATATAATATGAACCATTTTCACAATTTAAGGAGGAAACAAAACTAAGTTTATCACACATTGTTTATCTTATTATGACCTAGTTTAGGGTCATCTAATCACTCCTAAACTTGTAAATTACTATCTTAATTTTTCAGAGTCTAAATATTCCTAGTTTTAGATTTTGGATGTTACACATCTCATATCTTCAAAACAAAAGGAATAATTCCTTTCTAGCATTTGTCCCACACTCAAAAGAGTTTGATTTATTTCAAGCACAAATAAAACATTTGGAATATATTTGATACCTGAAGGAGTTTCAATAGCAACAACTCCTTTTCCTTTGACATCAACACATTCTCCATTGTCAATGGTGACTTTGGAGAAGTAAGACCGATTAAGTTCCTTAAAAATGCTAGCATTGTGAATCATATGATTTGTGCACCCACTATCTATAAGCCACACCTCTTTGCTATTGTTTGCTGAATAACAATTAGCAACAAGTAAATGCTTCTCATTTTGTTCTTCATGTTCAGCAACTTGGGCTTGTTGTCCCTATTGGTTTGCTTTATTTTTGCAAACCTTCTCCACATGACCAAACTAATTGCAGGCCCAACATTTAACTCTAGGCTTGAACCAACAAAAATTTTCAATATGATTTTTCTTCTAACAATGAGGGCAAGGTTGAAACTTATTTTTCCAACCTCCACTTTCATTGCCTTCTTCCTCCTGTTTTCCTTTCTTCCCACCAAATTGTTTTTCCCATAAATATTGCAGCTTTGGGCTTTGCTTTTGGTGTTGGTCACAAAAGCACCTTCAATATTTCCTTTCATCCTCAAAGATCTTCTTTGTTTTATAGCTTGCAATGCATTCACAAGCTTTGCAATTGATATTTGAAAAAAAAAATCTTTATTTTCTTTAAGAGAGGAGATTTTAGATTCAAACCTCTCTAGAAGACACACCAAAATTTTCTCCACAACCCTTTGATCACTAAGCTCTTCACCAAGCAATCTGATTTGTGTGACCACCTTTGAAAGTCTATTTGAAAAATCTTTGACAGTTTCACTTTCTTTCATTTTTACTGCTTCAAATACCTCCTTAAGTTCAACACCTTATTTTTTTTGTTCTTTTACTCCCTTGGAACTCCTCCTTCAACTTATCCTGAGCTTTTTTTTTGCCATCTCAAGAGTCAAGATCTTGATAAATACATCATCATGTACTGTTGCATATATAATGGCAAGTGCTCTGCCTTCCTTTGCCACTTCATCATTATGATTCCTTATCTGAACTATTGTTGGGTTGTTTGGTAAAGGAGGTGAGTTGCTGCCATTTTCCACCCCTTCCAACAAACTTTTAGCTTTGAGATAAGTTCTCATTTTCGCAGCCCACAAATGGTAGTTTTTACCTACAAATATAGGAGGTGGAGGTCAAGAGCTATTGCTGGTAGCCATTTTTGTGTTTGAAGATTTTTTGTGTGGGTTTTCTTACTGGATTTCTCTCACTCTGTTTTTACAGTTTTTCCTTCCTCACAGACTTTGTTTTTCTCTCTCCCACAGACCCTTAAAGATCATTGAAGCTCTAATACCATGTTAAAAACAAAACATAAGAGTTGTGGGACAAAACACAAAAACCACACAAACTAGAGGAAAAAAGAGCAAATAATGTACTAATATATTTCTATTTTGTACACATTTGAAGTATTATAGTTAGTGTTTAAATAGAAAAACTAATAAGCCTTTAATTAGGTAGAGCAAATAGCATATTATGACTAAGCTAAAAGTAGGCATCATTAGCCCACAACTATAGCAAGCTTTTTCTGAACATAACCAACCTTTAACCAATCTTACAAGTAAAACAAAAAACTGCAGAGACATTAAAATACTTTATAATGACAACTAGAAAAATCTCATTTTCCAACATTATCATGTAACTGATCTTAATTTTTTTCAAGTCAATTTTTATGCCTATGTTACACTTTTCCAGCTGTCTCCTTTTATTAGTGTTAATTATCTTATCATTTAAGCCAACCGTATATAAAATGTTTATATTGTGCTAATTACCTTCATCTGAAAACAATTGACATAATTTGGAGATACTGTTGTTAATAAATTGATTTATGTATGTTTTGCAGATATTTGAGCATTTGACTTACATGAATATCTCCTATTGTCATATGGTTACTGAATTTCCTGATGTGTCTGGGGCCATGAATTTAACCGAACTGAGACTAGATGGATGCGAGAACCTGGTTAGAATTCATGAATCAGTTGGATGTCTCGCTAACCTTGTTTTCCTAAGTGCTTCACAATGCACTCAACTCCAAAGTTTTGTACCAACAATCCATTTGCCATCTCTGGAATACCTTTCCTTTAGCTTTTGCAGAAGGCTCGCACACTTCCCAGAGATCCGGGGAACAATGGATAAGCCATTAAAGATTAATATGTTAGATACAGACATCAAGGAGCTTCCAGAATCCATTAAGAAACTTACTGGGCTTAACTCTCTTGAGATGACAAGTTGTATTGGACTCCAACATTTACCAAGTTGCTTATTTATGTTGCCAAATTTTGTCACATTAAAAATTGGAGGATGTTTTCGACTTCAAGAGTCATTTAGAAGGTTCGAAGGAGGCCATTCAGCGTGCCCAAAACTAGAGACATTACATTTCGACAATGCTTATCTATCAGACGAAGATCTTCACATGATTATTTACAATTTTCCTAACTTGAAAGACCTTAATGTATCGTGGAACAAATTTGTGTCTCTCCCATCACGCATTATAGAATCTACTAAGTTGACAAGTCTCGACGTGAGTCATTGTGAGATGCTTCGAGATATTCCAGAACTGCCGCCAAGTGTTCAGAAAGTAGATACAAAACAATGCAATTCCTTAACTTCCGAGACATCAAACATCTTATGGTCTCAGGTTTACTAGCACTACTTTTGCTTATAGAGATTTACATAACGAGCAAATATTCTTTAATCAAAAAAAGATAAAATTAATATCTTAGTCATTAGACACCTGTAAAAGAAGAGAGAAGAAAGAAGATAGAGATAGAAGATACAGGGATAGAAGATACAGAAGTGTAGACATGATAAGTGATATGATGTAAAAAGAAGAGAGAGATAAAGAGAAATGAAAACTATCATGTCAATATACACTGTGCAGGTGTCATCATTAGTTCATTACTCATCTTAATCATTAGGAAATCATTTTCAGTGTAGTTCCACAATTTCATTTCCATTTCTTCCTTCCATTTTATTTCATTTTTAACAAAAGAAAATAACAAAGTAACTATAATAATAGAACATGAACATAGTTTGCAATGAAATTATGAATCATTGTAATTTTGTTCCTTGTTTGTGGGATGGGTCACAGGTGCGTAAAGAGATGAAGAGATTAGAAGTCAAGATGCCCAAAAGGGAGATTCCAGAATGGTTCGATTGTGTTAACGAGGGGGGTTTTCCAGTTCTCAAGGCTCGTGGGAAGTTCCCAACGGTTGCTTTAGCGTTTGTGTTTGGGGAAGTGATCAATGCCAAGGATAAGGGACTATCGCCAGTTCAATGGGGAGATGTTGGCATGCACCTTTTCATTGAGGGTGAACGCAGACGGTACCATAATTTCATTGTGGCCGAGAATCATGCGCTGTTGTGTGACATACTACTTTTGTTCAGTTTGGAGGAGTGGGAGGACATAGGTGTTGGAGTTGGTAATGATTGGAAGACCATAGAGGTTTACTGTGAAACAGACTTGACTCTATGTTCATGGGGAGTTTATGTGTACAAGCATGATACTAACATGGAGAATATCCAGTTCACGAGTCATGATCCCAGTTCCTCTTTGGTTTGGAGTCTTCTCCCGATTAGTGAAAAGGAGAAAATGAAAAATAAGAAACAAAGTTTGAATTTACCCCAGATTTATAGGGGGCTTCACATGCAGATCAGACTTCTAGAAGAAATAGAGCATTTTAAAGATAAGGCACCTGAATGCTTTGAAAGAAGCCGAGTGGTGCTGCAAACCTTGGAGAAAGTGTTGAGGAGGGTTATGGCTTTAAGAGAGGAGGAAGGTACTTCAGGGTTGAACATTGAGGACGAGGAGGCGGTTGATTCACTGTTGAAGAGGATAGCAAAGATAACAAGCGATGATGAGGGAAAGAAACCATATCATGAAAGTTCTTCAGGGTTGAATATTGAGGACGAGGAGGACAAGGAGGTCGATTCACTGTTGAAATGGATATCAAGGATAGATAATGGGGGAATGATCAGTCAAGAAGCTGGTCCTTCAAGCAAACAACGATATGATGAAGTATTTGTGGAGGAAGATTCAAGCTCAGCATGCAGTTCTGCGGAAAGCTCAGAAGATGTTGAGGATGCTTCTGATTTAAATCATAACATTCCACAACCTGACGCTACTGCTGACCCCACCTGCTTAGCAATATTGTCAATTTTAAAGAAATTGCTCTGCTTCTGCTTTTTCTGACTTTTTGTTCAGTATGCTCCCTCTCTCTAAGATTTGGTATATGCTATCTGCTTCACTACCTGTTCAGTTTTACAACATCGTGTATTACTTTTGTGAAAATATAAACCTATAGATGTCACCAATCAACTTTATTTTCTTGATTTTTTTCTCATAACATTTTAGTCCATGTTAAAATCGAGAATACTTGATTGATGTCATATATAGTTGTTTTAAAAGGGAAGTAGCGAAATTGAAGGAATAATGCTAGATCCCCCTGAAGTAAAAATAATTCTTTGGACTGATCATACTACCTTTATGAAGCTCAAGAATCTTAGAATTCTATTTGTTCGGAACAGTCTTTTTATCTCAGCCAAAATATCTGTGGAATCAATTATGGCTGCTTGAATGGAGCTGTTGCCCACTTGCCCTTCGCAAGCTTTCCCGAAAGGTTTTTTATTCTGAGAAAATTGTGACATTTGCTTTACGCGGAAGTCCTCTCATACTGAAAATGTCATCTCAGGCAGAATTGTTATTTCACTAATACTTGCATGAATATAAAAAATGACAACTTAGATATGCAGTTATTAAAGTCGTTGGTTTCTGTTTTGTTAAGATTTGAGCATTTGACTGACTTGACTATCTCCTATTGTGCTGTCACTAAATTTCCTTATGTGTCTGGAGCCAAAAAACTGAGAGAATGGAGACTTGAAAAAAATATTCAAGTAATTATTCAGTTTTTCAAACTTGAAAGATTTAAATGTATTGGCTAACAATTTTGTATCCCTCCCTGCACAGATTAGAGAATCTGTTTACTTGACAAGTTTTGATGTGAGTTGTTGCATGGAGCTTAAGCAAATTCTTGAATTGCCGTCAAGTGTTCAGAAAATAAATGCAAGGCTCAGCAGTTCTTGACATCAAGGATGTTATGGTCTCAGCTCAGGCATGCTACTTACTCTCACATTTACGCGATGCAGTATAGGTGGACAGCATCATGAGCTGGAAACTTTTTCAAATGACAGGAAGAAATAATTTTTAAAATGGCTTATAGACTGGGACCAATGAATTAGTGTTATGCTGGTGTTCACATTTAGCACAGACAGGACCTGCTATAACATGTTAACTGATACCCATTGGACAGGGTTTATGGCTTCTTGGTGGACTATATTCTGTTATCTTTCTGTCACAAAAAGTATACTTGCACGAGAGTGCTCAAATGTGTTGGCATTGCAATCATGCTTGAGAGTAACTCAAAAATTTTCTTGATTGAGTGGATAAAAATGAAAATATGAAAGATAGATTTATGCTTTTATTTCCTATGGGTCTACAAATATAAACATACATGAACAATGTTTACAATCACAATTGTTTATTCTTTATGGATGTCATAGGTGTGTAAAGAGATTAACAGATTGGGAGTTAACATGCCCCGGCTTCCATTTCAAGATAGAAAAGAAAATAAAGAAGCTCTTGAACAAGTTACTATGATTCCTATATGGTTGGACCATCGGAACAAATGAGGGATCCTAGTTTTCATGGTTCGTGAGAAGTTCCCTATCATTGCTAGAAGCGTTTGTGTTTGGGGAAGTGAATGTCCAGGCTGATTCTTTTAGGGATGCTTCGGAAGGAGTTGGTCGGTCTGCATTTTGTTCATTGAGGGTAAACATGTACATAGGTAATAGTACCGTATAATTCAATGTTATGGAAAATCATGTGCAGAAAACTATACAAAATTGTAAGAATTTTCAATTTTATAATTCTCACCATGGTTTAAGTTCTTGAATCTTGATATCTTCTTTACCTTCGTTCCCTTACATTATTAAAGTTGACAAATAACTCTATCAATTGTTAATATATTAAGTCAGCTCTTGATATAGCTTTACCGGGTTCCATTCCCGATAAATGGTTCCTTATCTCTTGTATCAAATACATGTTTAGTCAATAATACAAATCTGTTTCTTTCTTCTCTGATACTTCTCTGATAATATGGTATCAGTTTATCATTGTGCTTCCGCTTTTCTTTAGATTTATCCTTCATCACCAACCACGGTTGATTCACCTTCCGCAAGTGATGCTGAAGTCAACCAGCCGGGATCGAATCATGCAGCAACCAACAACATCAATCTTGATCCCTCGCAGACTCCAACAAGCCCCTATTATCTACATCCTCGTGAAAACCCAGGAGCAGTTTTTGTGTCACCACCACTCAACGGTGACAATTTCCATTCTTGGAGTCGTGCAATGCGACGAGCCCTCTTGACCAAGAATAAGCACAAATTCATCGACGGCACCATCACCGCTCCTGCTAAAGATGACCCTCTCTTTGATGCCTGGGAATGTTGTAATACCATTGTCATCTCATGGATAAATAGAAGCCTTACCGCTCATATTGCACAGGGTACCGTGTACATCAATAACGCCAGATCTTTGTGGCTGGACCTGCAAGATCGCTATTCCACTGGCAACCATTTTCGCATCTCCGATATTCTTCAAGAGATGCACTCCATGCATCAAGGTGATAGAACTGTTTCTACCTTCTTTACTGATTTGAAAACCCTGTGGGAAGAATTAGAATCTCTGCGCCCTACCCCGTCATGTGTTTGCAATTCACCTTGCTCCTGTTACCTCACCAGCTGCATGAAGACTCATAAAGATAATGAATACGTCATCTGTTTCTTGAAAGGCCTGAATGACAGTTTCAACACTATCAAGACCCAGATTCTTCTTCTTGATCCTCTAAACCCAATAAATCGGGTCTTTGCTTGGTCGCACAACAAGAAAGGAAAACCCTTGATCTGAATATGGGTGATACCACACCTCTTTCTGCTGCAACCAACAGTGGTTCTTGCACCTTGTCTTCTCGCTCCAATAATTCCCAAGGCAAAGGTACCCCTAACAACTAGAGTGGCAGAGGACGCAGCAGAAGTAATGGCAAGCAATGCACCTTTTGTGGCCGCCCCTTTCACACTGTTGATACATGTTATTATAAACATGGTTTCCCACCCGGTTATAGAAGCAGAAACTCTACCTCCAATGCCAACACAGCCATTACTGAATCTGCCAATAATGATACTCTTGTGAACCAGCCTTGCAAATCAGGATCTCCATTGCAATTGACACCTGAAGATTACAAGACACTCATTACCTTGCTTCAGAACTCTAAAGCCAAGGCATCCACCTCCCACAAAGTGGGTAATTGTGACAAAAATGATGCTCTATCACAACATATAATTTCGCATGTCACACAATCTGGTAACCAATCTCTTTAACCCATTCAATGGATTCTTGATACTGGATCTACTTTACACATCTATCCACATAAATTTTTCTTTCAAGAATATCATGCTATTGCTCCTATTACCATTAACTTGCTTAATGGACATAAAATTCTTGCTACTCATTCTGGAAATATTACTATTTCTAACTCTATTACTCTTTTGGATGTCATCCATGTACCCGACTTTACCCTTTGCTTGATTTCTGTGCATATCTTAACTACTTTGCAATATCAACTTAACTTTTCTCATGATAAATGTCTGATACAGGATCTTCGTTCCAAGAAGATGATTGGAATTGCTAAAGTCTTACATGGTCTTTACATTTTAACCCAATCATATGTTACCAATCACAACAATGTAAATTTGATTTCTGATGATAGTCTTCATTCTGCACACGCTTTAGTTCCTAGTACCTTTGATGTATGGCACTTTAGACTTGGACATCCTTCTATTATTGTTCTTAATCATCTCTGTACTCATTTTCCCTATATTAAAGTGAATAAAAATCTGGTTTCTGATTCTTGTCATATGGCAAAGCAAACTAAGCTTCCTTTTCATGATAAAACAACTACACCTTTTGATTTAATCCATATGGATATTTGGGATCCTATTAATGTTCCCTCCTTTCAAGGTTACAAATATTTCCTTACGATTGTGGATAATTATAGTAGACACACTTGGCTATACCTTCTTAAATCAAAAGCTGACACTAGAACCAATATCATGAAATTTGTACAATATGTTTCTACTCAATATGATTGCAAGATTAAAATTATAAGAACAGATAATGGGCAAGAATTTAACATGAAGAATTTTTATGACACTCATGGCATAATTCATCAAACATCTTGTATTGAGACCCCCCAATAAAATTCCAAAGTGGAAAGGAAACATAGACACCTTTTGGAAGTTACCCGTGCTCTCTTATTTCATTCTCACTTACCTAAAGTTTTCTGGTCTTATGCTGTTTGCCATGCTACTTTTATTATTAATCGATTACCTATTGTTGTTCTTGCTAACAAATCTCCCTTTGAGAAGCTACATAATAGTCCACCTACATTTTTAGATTTCAAAGTTTTTGGATGTTTGGCATATGCTTCCACCATTAGCCAACATAGAACAAAACTTGACAGCAGGGCTAGAAAATGCATATTTCTTGGATTTAGACCTGGAACTAAAGGATCTCTTGTTTGATTTACTTACGCACTCTATTTTCTTAAGTAGAAATGCTGTTTTCTTTGAGCATATATTTCCCTACAAAGACTCCATTGGTTTTCAAAGTCTAGAATCGGATCCTCCTCCTCAAATTACACATACTACTAATTTTGATAATTTTTTGTTTGATATACATGCCACTTCTCCACTCCCTATTCAACATGATAATCATAATAAAGACAAATATACTACTGATGATACTATTCCTGAAAATCTTATTAATAATGATATTCTTATTAGAAGATCTACTAGAATTCGCAAAGCACCTGCATACTTACATGAATTTCATTGCAACATTGCCCAATCTGCTACTTTTGATCATATTTCCACCACTCCCTATCCCTTATCTTTATATTTGGATTATTCTCTTTTATCTCTTGTGCATAAACATTATGCTTTGGCCCTCTCCACTATGGATGAACCTAAGACTATGCAGAGACTATTAAATCTGAGGCCTGGATTAAGGCCATGCAAGATGAGATCCAAGCTCTCACTCAAAATGAAACTTGGGATGTTGTTCAACTCCCTCCCAACAAGAAACCCATTGGATGTAAAGCTAGATGATACTTTAGAGCGATATAAAGCTAGACTGGTAGCTCGTGGCTTTACCCAAATCAAAGGCATTGATTACTTTGATAGATTCTCCCCTGTAGCAAAGGTCACCACCATTAGAATGATTTTAGCCATTGCTGCTTCTAATAATTGGTTTCTGTAGGAACTTGATATCCACAATGATTTCTCCATGGTAAACTTGATGAAGAAGTATATATGAAACTTCCATCGGGCATTCCTCCTACCCAACCAAACCAGGTGCAAACTCAAGAAATCAATATATGGTTTGAAACAGTCCGGCAGACAATGGTTTGCTCGACTGTCCTCTTCCCTTCTATCTCAAGATTTTAATCAGTCTTCATCAGATCATTCATTATTTTTTAAACGTAATCTTAATTCTTTTACTATTTTACTTGTTTATGTGGATGACTTAATTCTTGCAGGCAACAATTTGCAAGAAATTGATGCTATTAAACATTTTCTCAACCAACACTTTAAAATCAGAGATCTTGGCTGTTTAAGTATTTCCTGGGATTAGAAATTGCCCAATCTAAACATGGTTTACATATTTGCCAAAGAAAGTATGCTCTTGACATTATTTCAGATGCAAGACTTTTAGCTTCCAAACCTGCCACTACACCCATGACCAAGGACACTAAATTACAAAAGGAAGGAGGTCAGCCTTTGGAAGACTCAGCTGCATATAGACGCCTCATAGGAAGATTACTGTATCTGACAACAACAAGGCCTGACATTAGCTATTCTGTCCAACAGCTCAGCCGATTCATAAGCTGTCCTACAACTATTCATCATCAAGCTGCAATGCGTGTTATCCGCTATCTCAAAGCTACCCTGGCACATGGTCTTTTTTATTCAGCAAATTCACAATTACAGCTCAAAGCTTTTTCAGACTCTGCTTGGGCCAGTTGCATAGATACTTGATGTCAACAACCGGGTTCTGCATCTTTCTTGGGGATTCATTAATTTCTTGGTGTTCAAAGAAACAAACTACAGTATCTAGATCTTCTTCAGAGGCCGAGTATAGAGCTCTAGCAACTACTGTTTGCAAGTTTCAATGGCTCACTTACATCCTTCAAGAATTGAAGCTTCCTTTTGTTTCACCAGCTCTCTTATACTATGGCAACAATCCACCCAACACATTGCAACGAATCCAACATTTCATGAGCATACCAAACATATCGAGATAGATTGCCACACTGTGCGAGAGAAATTACAATCCAAACTCTTTCATCTTTTGCCTATCTCCACCAATGATCAATTAGCAGATATTTTGACCAAACCTTTAGATCCTCACCTTTATTATTCCTTGTTGTCCAAGCTGAAAGTGAACACTATCCACTCTTCAGCTTGCGGGGGTATTAAAGTTGACAAATAACTCTATCAATAGTTAATATATTAACTCTGTTTAAGTCAGCTCTTGATATAGCTTTATCGGGTTCCATTCCCTATAAATGGCTCCTTATCTCTTGTATCAAATACATTTTTAGTTAATAATACAAATCTGTTTCTTTCTTCTCTGATACTTCTCTGACAATATAGATTGAAAGCGGCTTTCTCCTTTCTCTGCGATATTATCTTTTCTTGAATCTTTGATGGTGAAGATACAGGCCTCTCTGCAGCAGTGCCTATTCTGAAATAAAAAGCCATATGTGCATCCATTATATGCAATTATTTTTAAAATAACTATAACTGCCTTGTCTTTTCTGAAGGAAAAGGGAACTGACTCATTTTAAATTTAAAATAACTCTCACCGACATTAAGTACTATTAAACCAAACAATCATCACATCATGTCATTTTTCACATGGATACCTTACACTATTTGCCATTTCATAGAGAGAAATGTAGATATGACATGCGATATGATGTGATAAAGAGATAAAAAGAAAAAAGGAATGTCAAATGAGTGTTTGTGATATATGGATTTTCATATATTATTACCCTTTATTAAGTCAGTCATAAGTTCATGAGTTACATATAGAATATTAATGGGTTTGTTGGTGGTGGTCTCAACTGGAAAGGGTCTCACCTGGTCCTTTTTTCTCTGGTGTGGAACAACTAATTAATTAATTGTCTATATGCCTTGGATGATCCATCATGCTATGCTAGCCTCTTCAATTCGTCCTTACTTCGTGAAGTTATGCAGAATTGATATGTGAATTGGTATTGCAGGAATTGAGGTTTTTGGGAGAATTGTCACTTAAAGATGAAGATAAGGATATTTTGGAAATAATTTTTTTATTAAAAGTCATGTGCAAATCACATGGATGAGTTATGTTAATTAAGTTAATGTCGTTTTAGTCACAAGGGCATATGGTATAACATGCCTTAAACAATTAAAGAGGTTATTATAAGGGTAAAAAATGAAAGGGTATCGGACACAATATGAAAAAAACACAGGAAGTCTAAGTGTAATTTACTCTTAGTTCTATTTTTCATTTAGTCATCAACACTAATTTAAAAAAATGAAAATAAAATTAAAGATGTCAAAGGTTTTGAACTTTGAGTTTAATAAGTACTACTCCGAACTCAAATATAAGCAAAATTAACTAATTATTACACTAATTAAAAAAGTTAGTTAATATCATTTAATTTTAATAATCACATTTAAAAAAATAAACTTTTTCCTAAAGTGCCCTTCATTGAAACTTGATATGAAAAATAAAAAGAAGTCGTTGGAAATAGAATCTCAATTAATTGAAGGATATTTTTTGGATGATATCATTATATTTGAGTCCACTAAACCTTTTTTTTTTTGTTACTTATAATTGAATCTAGAGAAAGTATATATTCAGTAACAACTAATTAGAAATTATGTTTTATGATTTTTAAGGAAATTATTATAAAATGCAACAAACTTATCATATATGGTAAGTTATGATTGACGATAGTGTAAAACAAAATTTATATTGTCAATGCATGTATTGCTTATTCTTGACCATTTATGACCTGAGTGCTTTACAGGCCTGCCAAATGAATGGATTGAAATATATTTTTTCCAGATTATAATGGATGGATTAAAAACAATCCATTAATTCATTTATAATTCATTAAAAAACCAAATCAATCCATAATATATTAATAAAAGAGAAAAAAGTATATACACTTTTTTTACACTATCATCTAAATATAAATATATGGTATGTTTGTTGGCTTTAATAATAATTACCTTAAAAGTCACATTAAAGCTAGTTTTTAATTGGTTGATAGTGTAAAATCTTTTATGTTGATAGTATATATCTATTAAACTCTTAATAAAAATCATTCAACCCATCCCTTAATGATTTTATTTTATTTTTGCTGATGAATATTCAATCCATCTATAAAATTATTTTTAAAAATTAAATAATATTTATAATTATTTCAAAATGATTTCTCTTATCTATTCCCAAAAGTAATTTTATAAATTAAATTTTTTTTACAACTTTTTAATATATTTTCACTCCCTCCTCTTTATCTCCCCAGCCCTCTCTCTCTACCCTTATCACTACACATTTTCACTTTCCACACTCACCCTCACTTAAGCTACGATCAACCTCCACTCCAGCAATAACAAGTCAAATACAACAATAATAATTAAATAAAATTAATAATTGCTATCTTTTAAGGGTAAAGAAAGAGATTCGGAAAAAGAGTGTGTGTTCGTGGAAAAGAAATAAAGAAAATGAGGAAAGAGAAGCTAGTAACATTGTGTTCTCCACTCCACAAACGGGAACAAGGAATAAAAACCAACCAACCACATCTCTTTTTTCACCCTTGTTTTCCAAAATGCACATTGATTTATTTCTCTACTTGTCTCCCGTTTCTCTTTTCCACACCTTCCTTTCCTTTTCCTTTCTCATATTTGTTTAATCCACAAATTTTGACTTCTCTACTTTTTATTACATAAACTTGTAATTTTTTTATTAAATTAAGAAAATAATCTTTTTCACTCGCCCTTGACTTATTGCTTCTACATCACACAAAATTTTATTTCATAATAAAAATTAAAAATATTAAAAGCATAATAGAAAAATAGTGTTAATATTTTATATACAGTTACCATAACTATCGATATTCTTTCATTTTTTTATTTTCTTTCTTTATTTTTAATTTACCGAAGCTAGTAAAGTTGAACCTTTTTTTTTGGGGGAAATAAGAAAAGAAAAGGCATTGGTGGTTGATATTTATGATCATGTAGTAATTGATCATTGGTGCTTAGGTTCAAATTTAACAGTGTGCTCAGTTTAACTTTTAAAAAATGATTATTTGTTTTATTGGTTTTTTAAGATGATTTTTAAATAAATAAATATTTTTTTAAAAATTTAAATTATTCTCAATAGGTAAGGGTGTATACGAGTCAGTTTGAATTGGGTTTGACTAAACTCATTATTTGAACTGATAAAAATAGTTTAGTTAATTTGGGTTGGGTTGAATTTCTGCATTTTCCTATCAATAGCACATGATTGCTTATTTTAAGCATTTGACTTAAACCCTCAATTTGTTTTGTTTCATAGCACCAACCTTTAATTTAATTCTGAAAATAACTATGGAAATTATTATTGGTTGAAATATAAGATATTAACATAATAAACTAAAAATTATTTTCAAATTAGCAATTGTAATATAAATTTTGGTTTTATTCACTCATATGTTGTCTTGTAGCATAAAAGCATTGAATATGGACGTGAGAATTTTCTTTCCCATCGCACATTTTCGCTTGACCTTTTCTTTATGCTCTAAATGGTATAACCTCAAAGGATTGAACTTGACAGCTATAATAGGCCCCCTTATATTTGATTATGAGTTTCGAAAAAACTGAGAGACAAAGAGTCCAATAGAGAAAGAGAACAAAAGGAAATTTCTTAATAAAATAGGAGTGTAATAGATTCTAAGGTGTACTAATTTAAATAGATATTCTAATATACATAGATATACTTGTCAAATTATCTTCTATTAATCCATTATTAATTTTTCAGAGGTTGGAACAATTGAGAGAGACAAAGTCAAAGAGAGAAAGAGAATGAGAGGAAAAGAGGAAAAGGAAAAGCTTAAATAAAATAGGAGTGTAACAGATTTTAAAGAGTATTAATTTAAATAGATAGTTTAATATACACAAATACACTTGTCACATTCTCTTCTATCAATCCATTATTAATTTTTGGGAAGTTGTTAAAAAATTAGTTGTATAAAACTTTTCTTTAATATTTATATATACCAGTAAAATTTTACATACTATTTAGTGCCCTTTAAAAATGGAGCCTTGTGCGGTCGCTCATTCCAAACATGCTTAGGGCCACCATTGTTGAAAAAGATTGCTTCGAAAGAGTACACCGAGACAGTGATAATGCAAGCATTGTGCCCACAGTAACACCTCTACTTCTACACATGGCCATGATTATCTCTTTTATACACACCCTAATGGATCTTAGTAGCAAATCCATTGATGTTGTCACTTGTCAACATTCATGTTTTATTGTCCCCATGGTCGATTAGGGATTGCCCTTAATAATTCATTTTTGAACCAATTGAGGAGTGTATTGGAGATCCCACATTAGTTAGTGATCTAGCCAAAATATATAATGTATATAAATGGGGGGCAATTATCACCCCATAAGTTAACTTTTGGGGTTGAGTCGGCCTAATTAAACCCAAATTCTAAGATGATATCATAACTTATCCTAACAGCTATTGTTGAACCTACTGGGCCACCTACAAATGTCTAGTTTTACAAACTTTATGCTCGAGATGTCCAGTTCTTGACATAAAAGGTTGTGTTAGAGATATCACATTGGCTAGTGATATGGTCAAAAAAATATATATAAGTGGGAGGACAACTCTCACCTAATGAAGTAGCTTTAAGGGTTGAGTTAGACCAAAACTTAAATTCTAAAAGAGTTCTTCAAAAATAAATTGCATCAAGCAACAAAATGTCAAGGCTATAACAAATCTTAATTTCTTCATTAGGGATGAAACACTTTTTTTAAGTCTTGATCTAACAACACTTACTACCTCAGTTTCTTGATTTTGCATAACTGTGTTGACATTTAGGATGCCATGTAGTGTTTCTAGTAGCAACATATATTCAACTATATTTGAGGTGTGATCCAAAGAATCATGATTTTCTCTTGACCAAGAGTCCACTCTTTGCATTTGAGAGTTGTGAAAACATTAGTGAAATTGTGTTTGGGATGTTTAATGTTCTTGATTCCAATTTTATAGGCATAACTAGCCAAAACTACACTGTCACTCATATGCACCTGTTCAACATAGTAGTAAGGCAATTTTGACAAGGTGTTCCAGATCCCTAAAGGTCCTTAGAACTCACCCATAGGCAACCTTATCCCCTAGATTTGATGCCCCATTACAACCTCAACTCACCTAATAAGCATTTCCATGTAAAGTTGTAAACACACATTACAAGAATAATCTAATTGCATTTAAAATGTTCCTTCAAAAATGTTTAAACACTCTATGTGTCACATTTAATTCATAAAGTAATATCATTTGTCCATCACAACAAAAGGTAATATAAGGACTAAAACTTACATTTTTTCATATAAAGACTAATTCGTAAAGTAATATCACATATAAGGACTAATTTGTAAGTAGTATCTACAATAAAGACTAAATGATTAATTTTTAGTCACATCAATGCCATGTCAACATAGTTAGCCATGTCATTAATAAAGTTAATGCTAAGGATCAATCCTTAACTAAAATGTAGGTGTAGAAACTAAAATTTACACAATTTTTGTACAAGAATTAAATTTAAAATTGTGTCCAATATGAAGATTAAATGATTAGTTAAACCTACCTAATAATATTTTAAGGAATTAACCTTTCATATCTAAGATAAAAAGATACTAAAAAAAAGTAATTATTACATGATGATGTGTTTAAGTAAAAATTAAAATTCATTCTGGACCACAAGCGTTAATATAAAGTTAATTATAAACAGTTTTTCAATATACAACATAGCCAGTTCTATATATAAAGGGATTTGTTAACGTGCACATACTAACTTTTTAGTTGGAGTACATTAGCAAGTTATAACTATAATGTATCTTAAAATACACCCACGGTGTAGCTTACTAATGTATTCCAACTAAAAAATAAGTGTGTGTTAACAAATGTTTGTGAGGTTTGCTAACGTACACACACTTTTTTTTATAGCTGAAGTATGTTAGTAAGTTATAAATATAATATATCTTAAAATACACTTATGGTGTAGTGTAACACTGCAAGTTTCATTGACTCTTAACCGTACTTATAGTAATTATATCCAATTAATTGATTTTATTTAGTATTTAAATTTGATTAAATTTAAAACTTAGAGATTTTTTGTTTTTGAAATTGAAATTAAACAGCGTAATTATTTAAATAATTTATGACATATTGATAAAAAGATAAATAACAATTGTAAAACATATAGTCATCCTATAGTAACCAAAATGTAAACAGTGCCATTACACGCACACACACACAAAAGAAAGAAAGCCCTGATTACTTGCCTATTATACAATCAAAATAAAAAGGCCTACATCAGAATAGTGAATTATCTACAATCTCCAAAATCACACAAAGGTGCCAAAAATAGGCATGACAAACAAACTCGGACTCGTGGGTACCCGCCCAACCCCACCCCAACTTTGACTAGAAAAACCCGCTTTGACCAGGGTCGAGGTTGGGGGCGAGGACGAGGATGTTGATGCTAGACCCACCCCCACCCTAAAACCTGCCCTGATGCTAATAAAATATATAATTAGTGTTATTTGTCTTAATTTATTATTTTTTATTTTAAATTTTAGGATATGTTAAACTGGAGGAAGGATAATGAAAAATAATTTTTGTAAGAATCACAACATTTACATACTAAATATTTATCTATTAGCATCACTTTATTCATGTTTTTTAATCAAAAAAGACAAAAAAAAATATAACAAAAAAATACTGGGGGCGAGGACAGGGTGGGGAAACCTAATCCCCATCGGGGGCGGGGATAGGTACTCATTTTCTAGCCCCAACGAGGATCGGGGGCGAGGGCAGGGACGGCAAAACCCACCCTCGTCCTGCCTCGTTGCTAAGCCTAGCCGAAAGGCTAAGTCCCCATAAGTTAGTATCCTCAGAGGGTGTCCTCTCCAAGAGCTGTCTCTGCTAGTACCACGATCACATAATAACATAACAAAAGAAAAATAGAAAAGGAGTAAGGATATATATGACCTCAAATCATTTTCACAAAAGCTTTGTAGGAGTACCCTACACAACCTAAAATAGCAAACAATAGTTGACATGATATATGCAATAAGGGACCTAAGGTTTGACCTAAGTTATCACAAATCAACCAAGACTCTCACAACAGTATGGATCCATACTCGTACTAATGATTATCATCAATCATTATTAATCCTATATCAATTGGGAAGTGATCGGAAGTACATATACCTCTCTAACATCATCATGGTACAAATCATCATCATTAATTTTAATAACAAGTAATTTTTCAGCTTAAGGCCACAACCCTAAAGTGGAGGTATACTCTTTACCGATCTTGGTGATGACTTAGCAATTGACAGGGTTATCAAGCTTGTTCTCTGTAAAAATCTCAGCTCAAGGTCACTAACCTGACCATTGGGATTTCACTACTTGATACTATGATCCCTGCATACATTCCTAGAACATATGCCTCACTGCATGGTCCACCATCATCATCAGCTCACCGCATTCCACCAATGCATGTTATATTCAACAATACTTTACATAATATCTCTCTAGAATATCTGATAGAGACTTAATAATACTTTACACAATATCTCTCTCAAATATCCGGTAGAGTTTTAACTACAATTTGGTACTCAACTCATCAATCAAAAGCTATAATATAACTAATGAATTCTTAAATAATTTCATACAAATCTTTTAACCTATTTATTAAATAACTTATTTTATCTCTTTTTAACATAAATTTTCAAAAGACTGAACACATCTATATACCAATCTAATCATTATTTAATTTTTTATCATCTAAAACGAATTTATCTGGTACCTAAAATTTACGTTAATAATATTTCCTATATTTTTCTTTATAAACCCAAAATTTAATTTTAAAACATAATAATTGTAAAAATTTATTTTATATATATATATATATATATATAAAGAAAAAATGAATTTATTTCGTACTAATGACTAATAATGATTAATCAATAAAAAACAATCAATAATTCAATGAAATAATCACAGTTCGTATATAAATATCATACAATCAAATCAATCTCATGAACATCACACAAAGGTATAGTAACAAAAATAAGAATAAAAATTAAACTAATGAGATTTGGGGGCCAAATTTCTCCTACAAGCTTTTGTGTAAATGAATAAAAAGAGATAATCTCCATTCTTCCCTTACCTTAAAATCACTACAAGAGAAGGAAGAAAAGAGTTGTCCTTGTAACCTCCCTTCATGCCTTTATGAGATGGAGAATAAGTGAGCTTGAAGCACCCACCCAATTAGAATTTCTAAATTCCTATCTAGACGCTTAAAACAAATATTGAATAAATAAAAAAATATTGATAAATAAAACTAAGGGTATTACATGTAACTTGTTAATGTATTTCAATTAAGAAATAAGTGTGTATATATTAACAAATCTCATATCTAAAATATTATATATATATATATATATATATATATATATATATATATATCCAGTTTTTCAATACACCATTTTCCATCTAAGTTCGATCCAACAACTAGGTGCCGCATGATAACCAAAAAAAAAAAAACAATTTTGCGCATAAGCAAGTCAATATTAATTATTTTTAAAGGGGTGCTAATTTTTGAATACCAATAAATTACAAATATCCTATCAATACCTTTTATTTTTCTTTTTCTTTTTTTATTATGACATCACATTATCAATCATATCAATTATTTATCTCTCTTCTCTCCCTATCTATCTTTTAGGTGTTGACATCTGATAAGCGTACATTTGATACACCTGAAAGTAAGATTAAAAATAATAAGAGAGAATGGAAAGATGTATCTTTTTTTCCCCTTTTCTCGTTTGGAGTCCTATAAAATAGGGAGAAAAGAAGGTTTTTTATGTGAGTCTCATGGACTGTAACAATCAGCCCAAATTAGGTGGAAAAGAGGAAAAATGAGACTTTTTTGGTATAATGACAAAAATATGCCTATTTTTCTTATATCAAATTTTTTATTTAAGAAATTTATATTATTTTATACACATTTATTTTTTCCTTCATCTTTCTTTCCTATAAAATAATTTAAAAATCATCTCATTTTTTATTTTTTTACTTTTTTACTTCTTTTATTTTCTTCTTTTTTCTTTTCTTTCATTTTCTTTCTTTTTAGTTTCTTTTTTAAACCAAACAAAACTTAAATATCCAAGAATCATTTTCCTTTTCAAAGAGACAAAAATAACAGTACCCAGTGGTGGGAAATCACCGCTACCCCAAGAAAAGTAAAGGTCGGTCAGGTCACAAATTTAATTGAAAAATTAGTGGCGTGAATTTTGGGGGCTTAACGAAGGAGATTATCCCAAGCTTTTATTATTTGTTTGGTAGAAAGAAAAGAAATGAAGGTAAGAGAAGAAAAGAAAAGAGAAATAGGTGAAAAATAAAGTGAAAGTTAAGATTGTTTGGTTGAAAAGAAATAAAAAAAAATTAATTTTTTGAGATTATTTTTATTTAACTATTATTATTATTATTATTATTTATTTTTATTATTAATATTATTTTTATTTATTTATTTATTTATTTATTTATTTATTATTATTATTATTATATAAAACAGGTGGGGGGAGGGGGGTACGAGTATTAATCGATTAAGAAAAGTGAATGAAGGGGGCATAATTGATTTGCCCCTATTGCAAATCGGTAATATTATTTTTATTATTATTAATAATCATTATTTTTATTATTAATATTATTTTTATTTTTTATCAATATTTTTATTAATAATAATAATAATATAATAAAAGTTTGAAACAAATAAAATGTCAATAAAAAAAAAAGGGGATTGCAAATCAATTTTACTGCTTCTTCTGTAAATCGATTTACACAAACTATTTTTATGAAGAGCGGACGCAACACGCAGTAACTTTCATTCATTTTTTCGTTTAATTGCGAAGAAAATTTTATCGATAGGTCTTATATATTTTTTCAAAAATTTCTCTGCTGTTCTGCGCTACCAAACGAAGGAAACATAGTAATTTCAATGTTTTTTCGCGCTCTTCCATCCTTTTTCTTCGCTACCAAACGATGCTTACGCAGGAAGCAATGATTAAAGCAGTTACAGTAGGAATGGCAATGTTGACTACATGACATTACAATAGAAATGCTCTGTCTCTGTGAATCTGTGATGTGAGTCATTCATTCGGTGAAAGAAAGCTCATAGCTGATATCAGAGGGACACAACAATTAGAAACCAACACATAATAGACGCAGCGGAAGATAAGAACAAGAGAGAGAAAAAAATATACTGCACTCTACATACTCACGCACATGAAACAAAGGAGAGGAAGAAAATTTTCACTCAAAGTTTCAATTCACTAACTTCGTTGATACTCAATCAACGTACAGCTTGTAACCTTTTATAGGCAAAGAAATACAATAAACTAATATTAAAAATTATATGCTTAATGACTATGTAAAATCAGTGGCAGTACGTGTTCTCAATTTTTTTTTATACGGTGCAACTTTTGTTCAGCGGTGCTATCATATGCGGCTTGTATGCAGTGTAGCATTCTTAATAGGAAAACTTTCAACAGTCAAAGATATACACTTGATTTAATTTTACCAACATTGCCTCCCATAAATCAAGCTTGTATCATTCTAAGCATTTTCTTCAACTTACAAAATAACTCAATCTTCAATGGCTTTGCAAAAATATCCGTTACTTGCTCTTCAGTTGAACGATCATTAATCTCCGCTTCTTTTTCAGCTATCAACTCTCGTATTTTATGAAATCGGAGATCAATGTGCTTGGACCGTCCATGAAAGACTGGATTCTTACTTAGTGCAATGATAGACTTGTTGTTACAAAATATTTTTGTGGGAGTATTTTGCTTCTAGTGCATCACTTCTAAAATTCTTCTCAGTCATATTGCTTGTGTAGCACAACTAATTGTTGCTATGTATTTTGCTTCAGCTGTTGAAAGTGCAACAATTGGTTGTTTCTTTGAGGACCACAATATTGCACCAATACCTAGATGAAATGCATACCCTAACGTGCTTTTTCTTGTTTTTACATCTCCAGCCCAATCACTGTTTGTGTATCCATCAAGCTTCACATCATAATTATTAGCATAAAAAATTCCCTTGGTCAGAGTACCTTTAATATATCTAATTATTCTCTTAGCTCCTTGCAAATGGCAAACATGAGGCTCTTCCATGAATCTGCTAAGCAAGGCAACTCTAAAGACTATATCTGTTCAGTCATAGTCAAATATCTCAAACTTCCAATCACACTTTTGTAGTAGGTTGCATCCACTTTTTTGCCTTCACTTTCTTTGGTCAACTTCAACTTTTCTTCAACTGGTGTGGAAATTGGCTTTGAATTCTCCATCTTGAATTTCTTCAAAATATCACCTTCATATTTCTTCTGAGAGATGAAAATCGCATCACTCTGTTGAGCGACCTTAATGCCAAGAAAATAAGACATTAGGCCTAAATCAATCATCTCAAAGCAACTTATCATAGCCTCCCTGAATTCTACAAACATCCTTGAATTATTGCCAGTGAAGGCCTAAGACCATAAAATCTCAAAATACGTCACTCTCTTTTTTTTTTCTCGCCAAAATAAATTAATTCAACCATGAAGCATATGGATCAACTGGCATGGAATTATTTTAACTTAATCAGTAGTCTCGAATTCGAGTATTGAATATGCAACTGCGTTAAATACTTGAAAGAAGAGCTTTGCTGCCATAGTAGTCTTACTCAACTCAATTAAGATTGTCTCTAATAGAGGATAATTGTGGTCTGTACAAAAAAAAAAAAAAAAATCAAACTTGCACACTCAATTTAAGATCTAAAAGGTAAAGTGCATCCTACGAATGATGTAGTCTTCTTCTGAAAAAGACCGACGCTAAAAATGTCTTGCAGTTCATTATCATTCGATCATTTTTCTTATAACCATTTAAATACATCTTATCATATTGACAGTATAATATCTCATTCCCTCGCAATGCTAAAGAGAAAAAAAATGTAATTTTGATTTATACTTGCCTTTTCATTCATAGATATGGATATAAGAGATGTTACATTGGCAAGGTTCCAAATGGCTCTAGATTTGCTCCACAGCACATCTGATATCTGAAGTGCTTCAGACAAAGCTGACAGTGGTTTAGTCCTTAGTTATTTTTTAGCTTGAGAAGTCTTGACGTTACGTAAATAGTTTAATGGTTAAATACGTTTTTGTTCTTGAATATAATATTTTTTTTATTTTAGTCTCCATTTAAATTTTGTTTATTTATAGTCCTTACATTTGATGAAAATACTGCATTAAAAATACATTCTTTTGTAATTTTTAAAGGATAAAAATGGATAAAAGATAAATAAAAAATTTGAAAAATATATTTTTTTTTATCAATATAAAAAAACGTCGTAATAAAATATATGTTTAAACTTTAGTTTAAGATTCTGAAGAGCCAAATAGTTTTCTTGTCTTTGTGTGTGTGTGTGTCTGCGTCTGTGGTGTCTCTTATTTTTGACCTTGTCTTCAAGTACAAATAGTATACAATAACTTTTCTTCTTTAGTAAGAAATAAAAATTTGAATATTCTTTTTACCAAAAAAATAATAAATGTTCGTTGACAATAAAGTATGAAAAGTAATTTATTTAGGGTCCGTGTTGACATGCATGCTGAGGTGAATTTGAAATTTCTATTTCCACTACTTTATTTTTAGCACGGATTTTTATTTTAAATCTACGGAGTAGTAGTGGTGTTCTTAAAGCATATAGTGGTTAGTGGTTATAATCATCTTTTTTTTTTGGCGAATAGTGGTTAAAATCATCTTCCACTAGCCAAAAAAATGAGTGTAAGGTTTGTGAGCTTTGATAGTCTTTGATTGGGCCAGACGTGTTAATTATTTCACACAATGACTTGAATCAATTTTGAGGTTTGAGAAGATAAACAATGCAATCTTGTTTTCGTCCAAAATGCGAAAATATTATGGTTATTTTCCAAGGAATTAATGCTCATTCTTAGCTATAAATCTTTAGTATTTTTTCTTCTTCTTTTTTTTTTTTTGGGTGCAGGGAGGAGAGATCTTAGTATCTTATAATTACTTTAAATTCTGATTAATTTGAATTGAGTTCAAAAAAATCTCTTTCAAGCAAAACTTTTTTAATATCTACTTTTTTATCGTTTATAGTCAATTTTCTTAAACAAAAATTAAACTTCTTGCCAGATACCGTTTAAACCATTAAGAATTAGTCAAGAAATGAATGTCTAAACAAGATAATTTTTTTTTTGGTTTCATATGGTATTGGTGGAAGTCTTCACCAAGCATACCCATTGGAGCTTAAGCATGGAGCTTAAGCAAATTCTTGAATTGCCGTCAAGTGTTCAGAAAGTAAATGCAAAGCTTAGCAGTTCTTTAACTTCGAAGACATCAAAGATTTTATGGTCTCAGGCATGCTACTTACTCTCACATTTACACGATGCAGTATAGGTGGGCAGCATCATGAGCTGGAAACTTTATCAAATGACAGAAAGAAAAAAAATTAAAAATGGCTTATAGACTCGGACCAATGAATTAGTGTTATGCTGGTGTTCACATTTATAGCACAGACAAGGCCTGCTATAACACGTTAACATATACCCATTGGAGAGGATTTATGGCTTCTTGGTGGACTGTATTCAGTTTAAAATCTTTCTGTCACAAAAAGTATACTTGCATCAGTTGCATGAGAGTGCTCAAATGTGTTAGCATGTCAAGCATGCTTGAGAATAACCTAAAATATGCTTGATTGAGTGGATAAAAATTGAGTGGACTATGTCCATTAAACTCTTAATAAAAATCATTCAATTCATTCCGTAATTTTTTTATTTTTATTTTTTTGTGGATGAATATTCAATCCATCTATAAAATTACTTTTAAAAATTAAATAATATTTATAACTATTTCAAAATGATTTCTCTCATCTATTCCCAAAAGTATTTTTATAAATTAAATTTTTTTTACAACTTTTTGAATATATTCTCACTTCCTCCTCTTTATCTCCCCAGCCCTCTCTCTACCCTTGTCACTACACATTTTCATTTTCCACACTCACCCTCACTTAAACTACGATTAAACTGCACTCCAGCAATAACAAATCAAATGCAACAATAATAATTAAATAAAATTAATAATTGTTATCTTTTAAGGGTAAAGAAAGAGATTCGGAAAAAGAGAGAGTTTGTTCGTGGAAAAGAAATAAAGAAAATGAGGAAAGAGAAGTGACATTGTGATCTCCACTCCACAAACGAGAACAAGGAATAATAACCAACCAACACACCATGTCAATCATCTCTTATTATTACTATAAGTGTGTGTGTTTGGATGAGTGGCAGTAAAATTGATTTTGAATAAAATTAATTTTATAAAATTATTTTGGTTAAAATTGATTTTGAAATGAAGTGATTTATATTTAAATACTTTTATTATAAAAGCAAGTTAGTAGTAAAGCTTAATATAAATTTTTTAAATTTTAATCTTACGCAAAAGCTATTTAAAGTTGTTTTAACTTAGAATCAATTGTGGATCCAAAATCAATTTTTTAACGTGAAACTAAACATGTAAAAATTTACTTAAAATTACGTTAATTGTTATTTCAACGTAATTCTGAAAAAATGCAACATGAAACCAAACACACACTCACACTATTCATTTTTTTCACCCTCGTTTTCCAAAATCCACATTGATTTATCTCTCTACTTGTCTCACGTTTCTCTTTTCCACACCTTTCTTACCTTTTCCTTTTTCTCATTTTTTAATCCACAAATTTTGACTTCCCTACTTTTTTTTTAACATAAACTTGTAATTTTTTTTATTAAATTAAGAAAATAACCTTTTTCACTCACCCTTGACTTATTGCTTCTCCATCACACAAAATTTTATTTCATAAAAAAAATTCAAAATATTAATAAAAAATAGTGTTAATATTTTATATACAGTTACCGTAACTATCGATATTCTTTCATTTTATTTTTTTTCATTTTCTTTCTTTATTTTTAATTTACCGAAGTTGGTAAAGTTATTTTCTTTTTCTTTTTTTTTGGAAATAAGAAAAGAAAAGGCATTGGTGGTTGATATTTATGATCATGTAGTAATTGATCATTGGTGCCTAGGTTCAAATTTAAATGTGTGCTCAGTTTAACTTTTAAAAAATGATTATTTGTTTTATTGGTTATTTAAGATTTTTTTAAAAAAATAAATAGTTATTTTTTTAATTTAAAACTATTCTCAATAAATAAGGGTGTATCTATACAAGTCAGTTTGAGTTAGGTTGAACTAAACTTCTTATTTGAACTGATCAAAATATTTTGATTTGGGTTGGGTTGAATTTCCACATTTTTCTGTTTATAGCACATGATTGCTTATTTTAAACATTCGACTTAAACCCTCGGTGTGTTTTGTTTCATAGCACCAATGTTTAATTTAATTCTAAAAATAACCATGAAGTTATTATTATTTGAAATATAAGAGATTAACATAATAAACTAAAAATTATTTTCTAATTAGCAGTTGTGATATAAATTTTGGTTTTATTCACTCAGATTATTGTCATGTAGCATAAAAGCATTGAGTATGGACATGAGAATTTTCTTTCCCATCGCACATTTTCGCTTGATCTCTTCTTTATGCTCTAAATGGTATAACCTCAAAGGATTGAACTTGACAGCTATAATGTCCAAAGGCCCCCTTATATTTGACTATGAGTTTCGAAAAAACTGAGAGAGACAAAGAGTCAAATAGAGATAGAGAAGGAGAGAAAGAGAGAAAAAAGAAAATATCTTAATAAAATAGAAGTGTAATAGATTCTAAAATATACTAATTTAAATAGATATTCTAATATACACGGATACACTTGTCAAATTATCTTCTATTAATCCATGAGAAAATAGGCTATGCACTGACAGTGTAAAATAGTTTTACACTTTCATCCAATTACAAATTAACATGTATGATAAGTTTGTTAACTTTTACAAAAACTACTATAAAAGTCATACCAATGGTGATTTTTTATTAGTTGACAGTGTAAAACTTTTTACACTGATAGTATATAGCCACTAAACTCTTAATCCATTATTAATTTTTCAAAAGTTGGAACAATTGAGAGAGACAAAGCCAAAGAGAGAAAGAGAATGAGAGAAAAAAAGGAAAAGGAAAAAGTTTAAATAAAATAGGAGTGTAACAGATTTTAAAGAGTATTAATTTAAATAGATAGTTTAATATACACATATACACTTGTCACATTCTCTTCTATCAATCCATTATTAATTTTTGGGAAGTTGTTAAAAAATTAATTGTATAAAACTTTTTTTTAATATTTATATATACTAGTAAAATTTTGCATACTATCTGGTGCTTCTTAAAAATGGAGCCTTGTGCAGTCATTCATCCTAAACATGCTTAGAGCTACCACTGTTGAAAACGATTGCTTTAAAAGAATACACTGAGATAGTGATAATGCAAGCATTGTGCCTACAATAACACCTCTACTTCTACACATGGCCATGATGATCTCTTTTAACACACCTTAGGGGATCTTAGCAAATCCATTGATGTTGTCACTTGTTAACATTCATGTTTTATTGTCCCCATGGTGGATTAGGGATTGCCCTTAATAATTCATTTTTGAACCAATTAAGGAGTGTGTTGGAGATCCCACATTAGTTAGTGATATAGCCAAAATATATAATATATATAAATAAGGACAACTTTCACCCCATGAGTTAACTTTTGTGGTTGAGCAAGCCTACCCAAATTCTAAGATGATATCTTAACTTATCCAAATAGCTGTTGTTAGGCCTACAGGGCTACCCATTATCGAGCCATTATCAGACCACCCACAAATGTTTAGTTTTGCAAACTTTATCCTCGAGATGTCCAGTCATCAGCATGATGTAAAACCCATTCATATGAAATATAATTTGTATTAATTTTGTTATTAAGTTTTCGTAGATGAAAATGTAGGTAAAATTTTTTCACTTTTATAATAGAAAAATTCCAAACTTAACAGAATTTGGAAATGGTAATAAAGGATGAAAGACAAGACTGTATATATGTGTGTGTGTGTGTGTGTGTGTGTGTGTGTGTGTGTGGTAAAACTACACATTGTGATTTGGTATAACAATCATAAAGTATAAAAAGACTAAAAACACATCAAATGATCCCATACAAAGCAATACCAATCTTTTCCATTCCTCATACAAAAAGAAAAATACTATAATATAGGTCTTCAGATCCTCGCTCGCTGAAGTATCCTCTACCTCGTACTCAGTATCACAAGACATTAATGTCGTCTTCAATAATCACGATCAATCATACATAGAAGAAAAAATAATGAAGTGAGGTGTTTTGTTCTAAAATCATTTTCACATGTATGATAGAAAGTCTACCATAAAACAAAAATAAAACACAGTTGACAATAAAAGGAAACTTAGGGTTTATTCTAAGTTGTATCAGACTACCCATAACTAGGTATGGATCCATAATTTTCATTAGTGGGCCATGGTTCTCAATAGAACCGGAAAGTGACTGGAAGTACATATACCTCATCAACATCATCACATGATACAATCGTCATCAACATTGAGGAAAATAACAATTAGGATATTCATTTATAGAGGTATACTCTCAAACTAATCATGGAATGTTGAGCAGTTGTCAAGGTTATTGACCTTGGTCAGGCGAATATCCTGGCTCGAGGGTGCTACCCTAGCCATTGGGACCTTCACCACTCGATGCCTATCTCTAAGACCTTCACAAGTGAGTCCTTGCCTTTCATTCCTCAACATACCAAACTGTAGCTTCCGTAACAGGATGTCATGCCATTGCATGTCACTTGCTTTACATTACTCACTAATGTATCAAATTCTCACTTCTCAAACAGAGGTTTTCTTGATCTCATTTAATTTGAACACCAGTACAATTAACATTTCTGTATTATATTGCAAAAATTACATGATAATAATTTAACAATCATTAAAATTTTGGCAGTATAACTACTTACTAAAATTTTAGCATAATAAAAATTTGGTAAACACAATTTAATTACCAAAATTTTAGCATAATAATGACTTAATAATCAAAATATTATTACTTAAATTTTAACAGAATAATAACTTAACAAATATAATTTAATTATCTAAATTTGAGTAGAGTAACAAGTTAGCAATTATAATTTAGTAATCTAAATTTGAGTCGAATAACAACTTAGCAATTATAATTTAGTAATCAAAATTTGAGCAAAGTATCAATATAGTAAAAATTTAAATTCTAACATTAAACATTATAACATTATAGGAAAATATAGTAAATTGAAAGGTTTAGGGAAAAACCTTTCCTACCAACATGCAAAGTGACAATAATTTAGAACTAACCCTTCTCCTCCCATTACCTCTAAGGTGGTTGATGAATAGGATAGAAATGTTGGTGAAAAGCTCCTAGGAAAAGAACTTTACTAGTTAATGGAAAACTAGTAAAATTTTAGCATAAAAACAAAGTAAAAGAATTTTTTTTTTCTAGAGAAAAACTCTCTAATATTTCGGCTAGCTTGACAGAGTGAGGATGAGTGAAAAATTATGTCCCAAATGTATGGTATTTATAGAAAAAGAAGTGGATTATCCAAATAGTGATGTCATGCATTATGTAATAAAAACCTATTTTTATTTATTTTTATTTTGATTTAAGGGACACATATCAAACTTACGTGGTGAATCACCGCATCTCGGCTTGGGACGTGCTCCACCAGCTGTCCAAGCTTCCATATGTCAATTTTTATCTGTAAGTAAATTGCTCAATACCGATAAAATCACCTAAACTTGAAAAATTAGCTTTTAATATCAAAATAATTCAATTTAATGTAAAAATAGACAATTAAATTATTTTTCATCAAAAATAAGTTTCTAATAATTAATTTTTATTAATTTATTTCGAATTTTATCTATTTATTTTTTATTTTTAACTTAAAAAATTCATAATAAATCCATTTTAATTCAATAAATATCAAAACTTTTATAAAAATTCTAAAATTAAATATTTTACCTATAAATGAATTATAATTACCATTTTTACCATTTGTGGATGTCAAACCAATACTGACTAAGTTTATGGGACACCTAGAAACATTTTGGTCATTTTACACAAGAATTTCATAAAATTTTCAAAAAAATTTCAAAATTATATTTTAATATATATGACATGATTTCAAACTCTAATTGACAATCTAATATTAATTAATTTTTTTCTCATATCAGCCTTTAATGTTGAGAAATAAGGACAAAATCATTATTTTTTAATTTTTTTGGGTTCCAACTCAAAAAAATTGTTAACAATTATGATTAAATAGTTCTTGAATTTCTGAGCATAATGGTAGAAATCAGAATTTTGAAATTTCTTTCCAATTTTCTAGAATTAAATCGTTAAATATTAGAAAATTAGTTAAAAAATTGAAATAGGGGTGTTAGATTTTTCATTATTTTTCTTTCAAAATAAAATTTTTATAATAAAATATATTTAGTATAAATTTTTAAAATATTTTGAGGTCAAAAGTCTTTGGTTGATTCCCACAATCAACTAGGAGTATTTTTGTCATTTCACAAAAATTATCTCAATAAATTTTTATAAAAATTTTTAAATTATTCTAAGTATATTGATGACTTAAAATAATTTTTAAATACTTCTAACTATTTTTTTCTATTAATTTTGTTATCTAACGAAATGGTGTTTTTACCCATTTTCAGGCTTCGTGTCCCAGAAAAAATCTAAATTGAGTATTACTTACTAATACGAACATAATCGTATGGATCAAATTTTTGATATTATCATTTGGTTCTCCAGAAATAAATACAGAATAATTAAGAAAGCAATTTAATAGGCAAAAGTATAGGTATTACATTACTCTCTTTCTTTTAGGAATTTCGTTTCCAAAATTCACTTATCAGTAAAGAGATGAGGATATTGTTCTTGCATCTTGCTCTTTACTTCCTAAGTTGTATCTCCATCATCAATTTGACTCCACACAACCTTCACCAGTTTACCTTGAAGTTGTTTTATCTTCTAATCCTCTATTTTGATTGGGGATACATCATAAGTAAGATTTTCTCTTATTTGTACTACATCAGGCTCAATGATATGTGAAGTGTCATCATAAATATATTTACGAAGTTGAGAAACTTGAAAGACATCATGAGCTGAAAACTTTATTTAATGACAAAAAGAAAAAACTTAAAAATGGCTTATAGACTCAAACCAATGAATTAGTGTTATATTGTTGTTCACATTTAGCACAGACAAGGCCTGCTATAACATGTTAACAGATACCCATCGGAGAGGGTTTATGGCTTCTTGGTGGGCTTTATTCAGTTTAAAATCTGTCAAAAGTATACTTGCATGAGAGTGCTCAAATGTGTTAGCATTGCAAGCATGCTTGAGAGTGACCTAAAATTTGCTTGATTGAGTGGATAAAAATGAAAATATGAAAGATAGATTTATGCTTTTATTTCCTATGCGCCCATAAATATTAACATACATGAACTAAGTTTACAATCACAATCTAAAACTTTGATTGTTTCTTCTTCATGGATGTCATAGGCGTGTAAAGAGAGTAACAAATTGGGAGTTAAAATGCCCTGATTTCCATTTCAAGATAGAGAAGAAAATAAAGAATCTCTTGAACAAGTTACTATGATTCCTAGATTGTTGGACCATCAGAACAAAGGAGGGATCCCAGTTTTCATGATTTGTGGGAAGTTCCCTGTCATTGCTCTACCGTTTGTGTTTGGGGAAGAGAATGTCGAGGCTGATTCTTTTAATGGGATTTTGTGAAAAGATAACCCAATTCTTTTAAATTCCCAATCCAATGCACCCCTATGATTGTAGGAAAATCGAGCAAGAAAGAAGAAGATGTGAGAGGCACAAGAATATGGATTCACATGAAAGAATATGCACCCAACACATGGCAATTCCCTACTCTCTGCCACAACAAGGAGGTGCACCCAGCACCTTATAAATAGGTGCCCAATGCCTAAAGTTTCAAGTTTAGGTGTGCCCAATTTGTCAGCATCTCTTGAAGGTGAGCCTAGTGCCTAAACCTCAAAATTGGGCGTGTCTAACTTCCTATAATGTGCGCCTAGTACGTTTGAAGGAAGCTAAGCGCTTCGTGGCCTAAGACTACAGGTTGCGAGTCCATACACCCAAAATTATCAAAAAGAAAGACTCTGCAAGGATTTTTTAGACTATCTAATGAACAAAAACGAAGAATGTTATTGGGAATCATTCTCCACCATTGAAGATTGAAGGAATTAGAAATAATTCTTGAAAATTCATGGTTCTATTCTCATCTCTCTCATAGATTTGCTTCCGTTTTCCTTTTCTGTGAGCTTTTAATTTTCATTGGATTAGGTCAAGATGAATTTTAATTTAAACTTTTGTAATTAAATTTATTTTCTAAATTTCAACCCTTTTCATGTGATTAGAGTCATTATAACTATGCTTAATGCTTTCTTTGATTGATTCTCTAGGAATAATGCGTAATTCGAATTTATAATTGGGAAATTGAGATTTGAACTATTTTGATCTATTGGCTATATATTTCTTATGCCTAGGAATTGGGTTTGAATGTATGCATTCATTATAATGTCTTGAATTTGATGTTTATTTCTAATTTCTCTGGCTTAAGAAATTAGGGTTCATAATTGGTAATAAAAGATTATTTAACAAGGAATTGTGATAAAGTAATTTAGTGAAATTGGATATTAATTGCATGATTACAATGAATTTAGGATTGAATTTACATCAGGGGATAATTGAAATGATTCTGATACCTACCCGTTTTTGCCAATTGGATTCTCTCTTAACTAATATTTGTGATTGTTTTCTTTTAATCTTAATTTAATTATAAAGCAAAAATTAATTATTTGTCTCTTGTTTATTCAGTCAAAAGTGTAATTGATTGGTAATGTTGGTTATTAAACGACAATATTTGTGGGAACGACATCTTAGTTTTTATTATTTGTATAATCAGTGCACTTACTGCGTCACCAAGGAAAAAACAAAACAGAAGTTACAATTCCTTGATCTATGAAATAGTAACAACATACAATTGAATAAATTAATAAGAATATTCAACAACTTAAAAAGAATAAAGGTAAAGTCAATAATTACAATTTGACTTAGTTGATAGAACTGCAAATCTTTCTTATCATTCCAGCTGATCCGGTTAACGGTTCAATATCTCCCATTTTTATCATAGCAGCTGCGAAGTCGGACTTAAAGGTTGTAGGATTTTTGCTGTATTCGGACACAATAGAATCTGTAGATCCTCCACTGAATAGAACTTGATCTGATTGAAGAAGACCCTTCTTCTGAATCAAATTCTTGAAGTAGTTGTTGTCAAATGAATTGGGCGTGACCAAGTCTAATGCTGCCAATTTCTTATCATTATCATCACTACTAAGGGACGGACAACCATGTTGACGAGTGCTAGCAAATCCTGCATCAATGTCACTTGCATTGTTGTATGTCCTGCCACGAAATGTGGAGCATTGAGCTTGTCCGATTGTGTGGGCACCTACATGCATTAAGAGAGAATATATAGTTGCTTTAATAATTGTCTCACACTTAAAATCTATAAATATAAAATAGTAAGTGTTTTCAAAGTAGTGAATCTTAAGGATATATATAATATATATACAAGCAATATGATTAATTATTACCAGACAGAGTAACCATGTCTTTGGCAGTGAGTCCCTTCTTACTGAATTTAGAGATAAGAGTGTCAAGATCGTCCGTAAAAAGTGGAAGGTCACTAGTAGCTAAGCTTTTGCTTGCCGTGGTAGAATCTCTCCGTCCAAGTTTCACAGTCCATGATGGACCACCCACCTGATCGAGAATAAAAAAATGCGTAAGTCATTACTATATAAGCTTTTGCATGTTATTTAGATAAAACCATAAAAAAAATAGATAGCTAGTTTGTTACTTAAACTTACAGCAAATGATGCATCTCGTGCAGCTACTGCTACAATGTCAGCACATGACATAACTCCGGGGCATACTTTCTCCACCTCGGTTTTTGCTTGATCAATGACGTTAAATCCCCTTACTGAGTTAACATTTTGAAGTGCAGTCTTTTCACTCTCGATAGAGGAGCTATCATCAAGCAAAATTGATGCATCACAACCCTGCAATGCATACGAATAGATCCCCCTGTTATTAGTGATTCTTCTACTAACACGTATATATATGGTCCAAACAAAGATTAAAGTTAAGTGCATATATGCTATTAATAAATCAACAATTAATATATGCTTGTATACCTGAACAAAACAATCGTGGAAATGAAGGCGAATGAGAGACGCAGCCATGCGACGCTCCTTAGAAACTGCTTTACGAATCACAGTTCTGATGGTGCTAAGTGCATTGGGGCATGCATTGTCATAAAACGTAGAGGACAATTGTGCATCACATATTGTACCTAACAACACCAGTGTGACAACAAAACTTGTGATACTTGAAGTTCTATACGCCACGAATATTATCGCGTTAACGTTCGAAGGTTAATTACCAATGAATTGAATATATATTTAACCTAACACTGGAGAGAAGTAAAGAATTAATTGGTACGTAACGAGAAAGAGAAGAATGAATGAATGAAGACGATGGAAAAAGAGCCTGGATTGCTCGTCAATTTATAGGACATTTGGTTGTGTGAGAATTTGGGCCTGTTTAAATACATATTAAAAAATCTTTTGAGAGCTTATTTTTTGGAATAAGTATTTTATTATGTAAAAAGTGGTGTTTTGATGTATATTTTTTTCAGTTTTTGAAAAAGTAAAAACTCTTAATAGAATTTATGATGAAGTTAAAATTTTCAGCTTCTCAAATAATTATCATTTTAAATAAGTACTTAAGAATGTATTATCCAAATACAATATAGAGCTTTTAAATAAACTCTTTTTCTATAAATTCTTTTAGGAAAGTTCATCCAAACATGCCTTTGTCTTTGTCTTAGCTAGTCACAACGCGGTGCGTACGCTAAAGCTGGCGGCGTAGGATATATAATGTAGGAAACCTTTTGACATTGTGACCCATTCTCCTTTGGTTGCTTTGTCGCCAATGCCAGCTCGCCGGGTGTTAATTAAGAAGACTTTTTGTCTTTTGACATTTCCTTTTGAATATATCTTAGTAAGGAAATGCATTTCATTGAAACTAGGTACTCTTATATGACAAGTTCTCGCACGTACTTGCATGCAGGGATGCTGGCTAGTTTCCTAGAAAATGATTGGACAAAGCTCTACGATAAAACAAGTTCGTTCGGTGAGGCGCACAACGTACCGCAATTATTAATTGGGTTATCCTTTTGTAATATATAGTCTCTACAATACTTAATTAGTATTATATTCGAGCTAACCTTTTAAAGGATTGGATCAAAATGTAAAGAGAAATTATATTCATACATTAATTTTGTATGATGTGTTTACAAATAAATAAGAGAGAAATAAAAAAAAAGTGTGTGGAATATAACTTACCCCAAATAAAAATAAGATTAAACAAAACTTCATAGAAGATGATTGGTATAATTAAGAAAATTGTATCAACCCTCTTGAAGTAATTGCACCAATCATTTTCTATAAGGATAAATTAACTCTATTTTTACTTGGAATAAGTTAGACAACTCCTAAATAAAATAGATGATGTGGTAAAGAGAGATAAAAAAATATTGTAAAAAATTATTATAAAAATTATATAATTCAAATAAGAATGTATGAAGTATATTATATATAAGAAATAGGGATACAAAAGACCATGTATATGAGTTTGTTAAGTTGAATTTATACACCTTATGTACAAATTTGTAAAATATATAATATTTTTGATAAAAAAAAGTAGTTGCAAGTATAAAGATAAATTCGTACTAAGTGCATCCTTTAACTTCTTTGGTAGAAACCACAAGTATCTTCCACTACAAAGCTCTTCTTCCATGTATTTAAAGCAATTACATATCCAGGACTCAAACTTGAGACCACTGATTAAGCTAGAACAATCTCTCGCCAGTGATCTACGTGTTTGGTGGTAAGTGCGTCCTTTAACTTGATTGACTATTGATTGTTTAGTAACATTTTATTCTCATTTTTTCACACAAACTCACATCCTAATTGGTTATTGTTAAATTCGTGAAACTTTCTCACCAAAATGGCTAGTATGATTTAGCAGTGGAGTTTTTTATTAAAAAATAAATTTTAAATTATAATAGTAATGATATTAATATATTATTACTATTTAAATTAGTATATATTTTACTAAATGAAATAGTTTAATTTATTTAAAAGATACTAAACTATTTAGTATCTTAAAAAATTTACTTGAAATCAATTTATTAGTCTTTAAAGGATTTACAATATTAAATGAGTTTTTCAAATGGCCTCAAATAATCATTGTATCATATTATTATGATTAAAATAAGGACTTTTTTTGTATATTTGAATAGGAGGGCATATTTAATATTTCAAAAGTATCTAAAGTACCAAATTAATGTTAAGCAAATATTCGAACGACCAAAGTAATATTAATTTTATTTTTAAAAAGGTTAAAGTGTTAAAGTTTAACTATAAAGTTTATTTATACATATTATATTGTTGTCATACTATTAATTATATCCATCACATTAATATAAAGAGATAAGAATCTACTAAGAAAATAAATTACTTTTTCTATCTTTATAAAAAATATTCATTCACAACATGTGCTCTAATTTTATATTAATATTCAATAAAAAAATCAAAACTGAAGGTTTTTTTAATGTCAGCTATAAAAGCAAATAAAAAATGAGTTTGAAAAATGTTTTTCACCTTATTTTCTTTCTATTCTTAAATATTAAATTTTTTTAATAAATTTATAAACTTTTCATTATATTTTTTTAGTAATTTTTCATTTATCCACTTATTACGATCAAAATAAATATTATGGTTAGAAATGATGTGTCTAACACAATATTTCAACTCATATATGATTCAGTCCTCTAAGCGGTAAGTTTACTATTTAAAGTAAATATTATAAATATAATACTTAAAAATAAAATATTAGTAGAGTTTATTAATCTTAATTAAAATTATACTCACTCATAGATTAATTACATAAATGATTATTAATTTAATTTATTAAAATTAAATAGTTAATTGATTTAAACTTAAATACACTTTTGGTCTTTTATCTTTTTTAAAAAAAATTGTTTTGGTCCTTTACCTTTTAAAATCTTTGATTTAGTTCTTTATCTTTTTAAAATGCTTCATTCTAATCCTTTTTGTCAGCAACGTTAACTTTGATAATAAAAAAATGATCTGATGTGGCATGTCACTATTAATAATTTTTAAAAATTAGTGGTTAAAAACCGTCACAAAACAATTCCTCTTTTTTTTCTTTCTCCCTTCTCACTCTTCGTCTTCCCCCTCTTGCATCTTTCTCCTCTCTCCTTATTAAAAAGTCCAGCAACAGTTGAAGTAATAATAACTCCAATCCAGTCCCACATAAACCACATAATCCAGTCTCACCTCTCCTTTATGCCTACACCGCCACATACAACAACTTTGTTGCCACCCTCCACACCACTCACACCCCCAATTTCATTCTGGGAAGACCTCCACCTGGCCTCACACAACGTCGTCACAAGGGTCCTCTGACGATTCCCAAATGCCCTAAATCCCCACACATTGATGCTACCAGTGCAAGTCCGCATCCGGTTTAAGTCTGAGTTGAGTGAGTCCATGCCCTTTGCACTGAGAACAAATTCTATTGCAAGCATCACTCTCTATAGAAGAAGACATGTAGAAGGAGACATTAGATTTTGTCGGTTTTGATGTTGTTTTTCTTTTTGTTTGGGTTAGCCTTCGACGAAGAAGAAGAGCCTGGGTTTTATTGATTTTTAAAATAATTAATTTTAACATAGTGGCGGTTTTTAACCACCACTATAATAATTTTATTTTACTAAATTTTAAAAATGCATGTATCAACAATCAATACCTGTAAAATTTTATCGATATAATAAACGATTTACTGCAAATTTTGAAGGCTTTTGATCACCTCTGAGTGACACAGAAAAAACCCTCAATCAATTTTTGAAAAAGTTGCTCCAGTTATGAGTAATTGAATTCCTAGAAGTTTGGGGTTCTTAAGAGGTCTGCAAATAGTGATAATTAAAAACCGCCACTATGTTTTAAATTAAATTATTTTAAACAAAAAAACACTAACGCCGTTAGTTTTAACCTGACAGAAGGACCAGAATGAAGCATTTTAAAAAAGACAAATGACTAAATCAATGATTTTAAAAGATAAAGGACCAAAACAAATTTTTTTAAAAAGATAAAGAACCAAAAGCATATTTAAGCCATTAATTTATCATTGTCAAGTCAATTTTGTAGAAATAAAATGGGTTAATGTGTACTCAAGAAGGGGTGAATTGAGTACTTCAAAAAAAAAATTGCAAACTAATTTTTTGAATCCAATGAAAAACCAATTTCATAAATAATTTTAAAAACAATTTTGGATGACCCACTTCCCAAGGATCAAGAAAAATGAAATCTCAAGTTGAGGTAATTAATAGGTAATGAATTATGTCCAACCTCGACAACCAAGTCCCTAATAAGTAGTGCAATATAATGCTTATGTCTCTCTATGATGCAATGAGATAGAAACAATAAATAACCCCAAATATGTCCAGTAAAATAACCAAGAATAACAAGAATTCAATACTCAATTGATAACGAATATACTAATCCAGTTGAATGCAAACAAGAATAATTCAATATCCACAATCAAGATTAGGTCCATTATCAATTAAAACAATGTAATCAACAAAAAGAAAGAGAGAATGGGGTTTAAAAGAGTGCACAAGAAGATTTTACTGGTTCACTCCCATCCACTTGAGAGTTATATTCAGTCCCCAATCAAACTGATTGAGTGTTTTCACTAAAATTTTCTTGTACACAAAGATGTCTCATTTTGTGGGATGGAATACCCCACCCAAGAACTGTAATCACAAACCCAACAAGAACCCTATTCTTACCCTACTTGCTGGAATCCACCATTAAGTCTTTAATTGCATAAACCACAGCAAGAACCACAAAACACACAACTTTGTGTGCAAACCTTCAATTAATTATTGAAGAATGAGTAAGCAATTTGATAGAGTTTTCCCTCTTTTTCTAAAGGTTTTCGTATATCAAAAATGTATAAAACAAGCCTTTGTGTAAAAAAGATAGTGGGCTTTTGAAATGGGTCACTACAGCAAAGTATTCAAATACTCTAGGAAGTATTTGAATACTTCTTCATGTATCTGAATACTTTTTGCAAACTTCCAATATTCAGCTTTGTAAAAAAATTTTGCAAATAGTATTTGAATACTTTACTCAAAAAATTAAAAATCAACTTCTTAAGTATTCCAATACTTAACCAAGGATTTCAATACTTTCTTAAATAGCCCAAATCAAAGTTTAAAACCTTTTTCAAAGCATTTTCACAAATAAAAGAGAAATTAAATGTCAATGCACACACACTCAAATTAATCAATAATAAATGCATCTACCCAAAAGAAATAAATCTAGCACACACAAAGTCAATATATAACAGATAACAAACACACAAATAAAATACAATGAAAGTGAAAAGAAGCAATGAGAATCATCAAAACTAAATTAACCATAAAGGAGCTTATGCAGAAGCATAGAAACAATGCATCATTCTCTTCAATGCATGTTCTTCTACAAATTCAAATAATTCACTATAATTTTACTTTACAATATAGTTAATTTATTTATATTTTAAAACAGCATCATATTAATAGTTACTTATAAATGTTTAATATTTCTTTCACTAATATTATTAGTATAAATAAAGTTAAAATATATTAAATTGAAAATAAAAAGAATTAAATAAATATTTGAATGATTTTTAATTAAAAATCGTACAAATAAAATTTTGAAATAATAAGATTTATAAATGTATAAAAATAATATTTTGAGTGAATTTTATTAATAAACACTTTCATTTTTATTTGTTTAATATTAATATATGAAATAAAATATATTTTTAAATATTTTTAATTGATTGAAAATTAATTTATTTGGGTGTGCTATTTATTTTTAGAAAAATAGAAAAAAAATTGTAAAAATTAAATATAAAAAATATTAAAAAATCAAAAATAAAAGTTATGAATGACATGAAAGGGCCAAATGAAAAGTTAGATAAAGAAAATAAATGAAGTTATAATTTAAAAAAATAAAAAAATATATGGAAATGCGCAATGTGACAATTTTAGTAAAAGAACTTTTATATATTACATAGTTATAGATAGATTAATTTGAAAATGTTATCTTCTAGGCTTAAATAATTTTTAATCTCTATAAACATAGCATTTTTTTTACATCAATCCTTGTTTATTTTTTATTTGTTATCTTTAAGAACTATAAAAATTATGTGTTTTTTGATGAACTAAAATGCACTGTTTTGGTTAATTATAAAGACTAAAAATAAATAAAAGTAAAATAAAAAACACATTTAATAAAAAGTATATTCAAGTCCATCCTCTAATTTATTTATCATGAGAATTCACTGCTTTTATTTCTTTGAAGGTTATATGTAAGTGTAGCATCTTTGCAACGTATATATCCGATTAATGTTTAACTTCTGTTTAACCGGAAAGATTGCAAAACAAATAAAAGCCTTGACCAAACACTCAAAACAATGTGAGAACAGTAAAAATGATTAGCATATAGTGTAATTTTCATAAAATTTAATTAGAGTGAGGAATTATAGATTAATATATAAGAGGAATTATTGACTTGAATAATAATTATTCTAAAAGTAGTATTTGAGATAGTTTCTAAATAATTTACAGTGTAAAAATTTATAATAATTAATATAACTATAGTTTTGAAAACCGCTCTAGATCGGCCAATTTGACCTGTCTTACTGGAACTAGTCTAGTGATCGGTCCATTAATTCTAAAATACCAAACTATTTTAGAACCAATCAAACCAGCCTAGAACCGATGAAAACCAATAAAAATTAGTGTAGAAAACTAGTTTAAAACTGGAGTTTTTACATTTTTTAAATTTAATCTAAAATATTTTTTAAGATAAATAAAACACATATTTAGTAAAGAATATAAATAAGTATAAAATGATGTTTTATTTTAATTTTTAGCGTTATAAAGTTATGATACTATATTTATTTAATATTATTTTATATATTATTTAATTATTATTATTATTTTATTAATACTAATTTGATCACAGGTTGAACCATTGAATCTTGAAGTGGCTTGACCGGTTCCAGTTTTATAAACATTGAATAGAACAATTAAACTCATTTGCATATGCATCACAAGTCTAATTTTTAGTTAAAATCTTCAAATTATTCCTAAAATAATTTTTGAAAAAAAATTGAGAAAATTTGATTAGTCCATACATATGGCGCCTCGCCCATATCAGAGAAATGGACTAATCAAACTTATCACATGGGACACTGTCTTCAAACACAAAAACGACGAAGTTTAGATGACACTTTGCAAATTTGTTTCGGTCAAATTTGTTAAATTATATATCAAGAACATAAAGACAAGGACTAGCCGACAAGGTCGTCTCTTTCAACGAAGCTTTCTAATGATAATATTAATAACAATGCAATAATGAATGGAAAGCATATGAAGCAGAGCAACAAGTCGGGTTCACGATTCACAATATATAGAAAGAAAAGGGAAAAAATGGAATCAAACATTTCTACATGTTCAAACTCAATAAATGCAACCAGTGCAAAAAAAAAAAAAAAACTCCATAAGGCAAAATTGAACTATCTAATAGTGGATTTATGCATGCTGGCTAGCTAGCTACCTGGTCAACTCCGACCGCGCCATCAACTCAAGGCAAAAACACGCTGTAGCAGATAATAGTGACCTTTCCTAATTCATATACCAAGCCAGCTTTAGCACATTTGACTACGACAAATTTTCACACAACCAAATGTCCTATAAATTGACGAGCAATCCAGGCTCTTTTTCCATCGCTTCATTCATTCACTCTTCTCTTTCTTGTTACCTAATTAATTCTTTACTTCTCTCCAGTGTTAAGTTAAATATATATTCAATTCCTTGTAATTAAACTTCGAACGTTAACGCGATAATATTCATGGCGTATAGAACTTCAAGTATCACAAGTTTTGTTGTCACACTGGTGTTAGTAGGCACAATATGTGATGCACAATTGTCTTCTACGTTTTATGACAGTACATGCCCCAATGCACTTAGCACCATCAGAACTGTGATTCGTAGAGCAGTTTCTAAGGAGCGTCGCATGGCTGCGTCTCTCATTCGCCTTCATTTCCACGATTGTTTTGTTCAGGTATACAAGCATATATTAATTGTTGATTTATTAGTAGCATAGATGCACTTAACTTTAATCTTTGTTTGGACACGTATATATACCATATATATACGTGTTAGTAGAAGAATCACTAATAACAGGGGGATCTATTCGTATGCATTGCAGGGTTGTGATGCATCAATTTTGCTTGATGATAGCTCCTCTATCGAGAGTGAAAAGACTGCACTTCAAAATGTTAACTCAGTAAGGGGATTTAACGTCATTGATCAAGCAAAAACCGAGGTGGAGAAAGTATGCCCCGGAGTTATGTCATGTGCTGACATTGTAGCAGTAGCTGCACGAGATGCATCATTTGCTGTAAGTTTAAGTAACAAACTAGCTATATATATTTTTTTTATGGTTTTAACTTCCAAAAGCTTATATATATAGTAATGACTTATGCATTTTTTATTTTTTTTTATTCTTGATCAGGTGGGTGGTCCATCATGGACTGTGAAACTCGGACGAAGAGATTCTACCACGGCAAGCAAAAGCTTAGCTACTAGTGACCTTCCACTTTTTACAGACGATCTTGACACTCTTATCTCTAAATTCAGTAAGAAGGGACTCACTGCCAGAGACATGGTTACTCTATCTGGTAATTGATTAATCATATTGCTTATATATATATATATATATCCTCAAGATTCATTAGTTTGAAAACATTTATTATTTTATACATATATAAATTTTAAGTGTGAGACAGTTATTAAAGCAAACATACACATATATTCTCTTAATGGATGCAGGTGCCCACACAATCGGACAAGCTCAATGCTTCACATTTCGTGGCAGGATATATAACAATGCAAGTGACATCGATGCAGGATTTGCTAGCACTCGTCGACGTGGTTGTCCGTCCCTTAGTAATAGTGATAATGATAAGAAACTGGCAGCATTAGACTTGGTCACGCCCAATTCATTTGACAACAACTACTTCAAGAATTTGATTCAGAAGAAGGGTCTTCTTCAATCAGATCAAGTTCTATTCAGTGGAGGATCTACAGATTCTATTGTGTCTGAATACACCAAAAATCCTACAACCTTTAAGTCCGATTTTGCAGCTGCCATGATAAAAATGGGAGATATTGAACCGTTAACCGGATCAGCTGGAATGATACGAAAGATTTGCAGTTCCATCAACTAAGTTCGTGGACATATCAATTGCCATTGTTCTCTTTAAAAATTTCATAAATTATTTCATTCCCGTCTAAACAAGTGTGAAATATTCTTGTCAATTCATTTAATTGTATGTAGTCCCTTTGTTTTATTGATCAATAAAGTTTAAGTTTCATTGATTCTCTTTATTTGTTCTTGTGCATGAAGTTTTGGTTATAATCTGTATGTATTAAATTTGGTTTGGAATAGGATTAAGGCTCAATTCACGTAATGGGCCACCTCAACCCAAAATACTGGATCAATTTAAATAATATAAAGTTGATCCAATTCAAATACAGGATTTCTAAAGTACATCCGTGCACATTGAATCATATCTTGGCCTAAAATAAAATTATCTTGTTACTACACTAAAATAGAATAATATTTATTCAAAGAAATTGAGTCTCGTGTTAAGTAAGAAGTTTAGCTTATCTCAAACTTCTATAAATATAACTAATATAACTATTATGATATCGTTACTGACTTGAACGTTGAAGAACCTTTTATAAATATTCACTCCTATAACAATGTTTCAACTATGTCAAAGAGTTACATTATTGTGAGAAGACCTCAAACTTCAGTTTATGTAGAATGTACTTCGGTCAATGTTATCTAAAGTTTGGTCAAAGTCAGTCATCTCACCTCAGAAGCATGACTAAATAAATTGTACAGGAAAAAATATTTAAAATATTTAAAATTAAATTTCCAATTCATATTTGCAAATTGTCCAAATTAAGTTGTAAATCATTTGCGACGATGGTCACCGGTCACAACTGTCGCCATAATAACTTTTAAAAGCGGCCAGGCCCAGGCCTGCCAGCCACTAGGTGATCCATATATTCACTTAATTTGTCAAGATAGTGCACCATATTTTGTTGTTTGTAGGTAAAAATATGATAAAAAAAAACCATTCACATAAAAAATAAAGCAGATGTTAATTGTCATTAAAACTACCTTCTGGCAAATTAATAAGTTTCATATACCCCACGTCTATGAATAGGGTCACGGGAGTTCTCATTTTGAAAGTATTTAACATTATTTAAAATATATATTTTAAGGTAATTTATTTATTTTTAAATTTATGCCGAGTTACATAAAATTTCGTGAATACAAATTTGTATATAATTTTATATATACTGTCTAAAAAATTTGTCTCTAATGCTTTTTATTTTAATTGGCCATAAAATTATATTTGTACTAAAACTTTGTAATTATAACAATATATACATATATATATACGTAATAAAATAAAACTACTTTATTTGTATTGACAAGTAAATTGGATAGTTTTTTATCAACTACATTCATGATTTGGTCCACGAAAAAGGTTGGAAATTAATTCGAGACTATCATATGTGGATGTCTATTTCTTTAAATAATAAATGAATGATTAGTGACGTGACGTGACGATGGATTTGATAAAAAAAAATTGTTAAATTAAAAATTTAGCCTCTATATTTCACATTTTTAAATTTGATTTTTCTAAAAAAAATTATATCTTGATGCATGAAAAATATTGAAGAATGAGTTCTTAATTTCTTATCATTTGCCAAGATTGCTAATTTTTTAACATTTTTTTTTTGTTTCTCACAGGTTTTTTTAAAAAAAACAATCATGTCTAAGACATAGTCAGTAACTAAATGTGAATACATCTTCGACTAGAAATTCAAACTTGGTTCATCACATTGTGGAGACTAGTCCTTTCTACTAGATTCAACTTTCGATCCATTGGTATTTTTTTAACATTTTGATGTGATGATTCAAATATCACATAGGAGATAAGACAATAATCATATATCATATTATAACTGTAGGAATTAATTTGTTAACATTTTTTATGTAGGGACAAAAATATAAATTTTTCATTAAAAAATAGCACCAAATACAAAAATTTAATTTTTAATTTAATTTTTTTTAGTGTGGATTTGAGCTTTTCAATAATCGTGGCTGATGAGAACTTAATACGAATAAACAAAGAAAATCTCTTTGCATTGGTGATTATTAGACCTTATAGGCTATAGCGTGTCTGATCAATCACTTGCCAATGTCAAACCAGTATAACCTTCCCTTCTATAATCTAGTTTTTCTTTTTTTGGCTAAGCATTCTCAATCTATGTCAACTAATCCAAATTTCAATTTTTGAGGGGACAATTTTAAAAACTTTGTATATATTTAAGGGAATTAACTCTCCAAATGTGATAGAAGCCAAGTAGTTAGACGTGTATAATTATTGCCTCCAGAAGCACCTATATACCCACCATTATATTATAATTCAAATATTATATTTAAGCAGGTCTCGAGGCTAAAGAAAATGGGATAAACAAACATTCTGCACGATCCACGGTTCAGACTGATGCGGCATATCTCCATCCTCATACAGTTGCAGCACGGTATCACCGCCCCTCTAGCATGTATATAGTTTACACATTGGCACGTCAAAACGTGAGAACCTCTTCGTACTTCCGAATGTCTCCTTTGTCCAATGTCAACCCGAACGTGATGGCTACCACCTATTCACAAACCGTTTCCTTCTCTCTTCTTCTTGGTGTATATATATATATAAGAATTTAGATTGCAATGCATGCATAAGGGAAACCTTAGTTTATATTATATGGTCACATTTTCTAATTTCCCTGAGGCTGCAAATTAACCATCATCAACATGAAGAACCTGAACATCACTTTGTGCTTGCTTCTCATAGCTCTTGTGCGCTTAGGGGGAAGTGCACCCTCGGGCTTCAACTATGGTGATGCCATTGACAAGAGCTTGATGTTCTTTGAAGCACAAAGGTCTGGTAAGTTACCACTGCAGCAACGAGTCAAGTGGCGTGGTGATTCTGGTCTCCAAGATGGTTTTCAGCAAGGAGTGAGTCCCCTTTAGAGTTTCAATGAGTTGCAGTTGTTAGTTTAACTTCAGCTTCAGCCATTCATGGATTTTTATTTTTATTTTTGTGTTTTCATTTTTTGTTGTTGTTGTGTGATGTCAGGTAGACCTGGTGGGTGGGTATTATGATGCAGGAGATCATGTGAAATTTGGGTTGCCAATGGCCTACAGTGTCGCAATGCTTGCGTGGGGAGCCATTGAGTTCAGCAAGGAAATCACGGACTTGAACCAAATGGGACACTCATTAGGGGCAATTAAATGGGGAACCGACTACTTTATCAAAGCACACACTCAGCCTAATGTTCTTTGGGGACAGGTAAAGCAAGTGCAAACAGACAGGGACGGTGTTCTTTTGTTTGGTCACCCGTTTTCATCTGCCTAAATTAATGATTATAGTACTGTACACAAGTTTCCTAATTAATGCCATATTTAAATTTTTCATTATTATTTGACAACATTGTCATTATTTTTCATTATTACTCTACTTCAAATCTATATATACATCATTTGGTTTAACAAACTACTTTCATGTGAGGAAATTGATAAACTTATCAATAAGTATAAATAAGAGAAGAAAATAAAAAGATAAAATAAATTAAACTTCTCCCAAAAGTTAAAACCAATTTATACAACTTTTGTACAAGCTCTAACTTTTTCAAAAATTTAGGTGTATAAGTTGATTTTCACTTATTAAAAAAGTTTGATTAATTTATGGTGTTTTTTATTTTCTTCACCTATAAGTATTTATTGAAAAGGTTATCCTAAAATTGATAAACAAAACCATACTTAATCGTACATGATGGAATTTATTAGGGGCTCTTCAAAAGTATTATTACTCTGGTTGAATGTTAAACATGCTTATGGTAATGTAAGATATTTCTTTGCTCTGAGAAATTTCAGGTGGGTGATGGAGTTTCTGATCATTACTGCTGGGAGCGTGCTGAAGACATGACGACTTCAAGAGGTGCCTACAAAATTGATGAACAACACCCTGGCTCAGATCTGGCAGGTGAAACTGCGGCTGCATTGGCTGCTGCAGCCATAGCTTTCAGGCCCTACAACTCCTCTTACTCTAATCTCCTGCTAGTTCATGCAAAACAGGTGAGCGCTCGCACTGACTGATTAAAAATCACTTATAGCACTTAAAAGGAACACATGACATTCAAAGGGAAATTGAGTTTGGGTGAAATATTTAAAAATGAGGACTACAAATCTCAAAACATAACATGGTATTCAATTCTCTGATTGATAAAGGTTAAGTAACCATAAATGCACAGAAATCCTTTTAATATTTTACTCTCAAAGGAGTTGTTAACTTGTTATTGATGTTGTTCTGTCTGTTGCAGCTCTTCACATTCGCAGATAGGTTCAGAGGTCTCTATGATGACTCCATATCAAGTGCTCAGCAATTCTATACTTCTTCCGGTTACTCGGTGAGTAAACATTGCTCTATTTTCTGCATTTACTTCCATTTGTATCCAATCAAGCCTAACTCGGCTGATCCTGTGTAGGATGAATTGTTGTGGGCTGCTACCTGGATGCACCTAGCAACTGGTGATGAATACTACCTAAAGTATGTAGTGGACAATGCTGTGTATATGGGAGGAACTGGCTGGGCAGTGAAAGAGTTCTCTTGGGACAACAAATATGCTGGTGTGCAGATCCTCCTATCAAAGGTAATTATTTATGACAACATTTTTTCCGCTGCTTCCTAACCACTTAATTTAAATCCAGTTCATGTTCTGAAAGTATAATAGCTATATTTGAAGATAATTTATTAAGATTTTGCTCATGACAAAACCATACAGTATCATTTGATTCACGTACCAGTCCCCAAATGGGAAAGAATATTTGGTTGTCGTTGTGAATCCATGATTTTGTGTACAAGGAAATCAAATGTGCTATTGCTGTGATTCAGAAAGTCATTCTGCAGGAAACTTCTGTGTCACCCCACACCATAGTCAATTAGTTTATTGCGAGACCGTGGCCTAGACTATTTATTATATATAACCAATTATGGTTCAAAAAACCCAATTTGCAGGTATTACTGGAAGGAAAGGCTGGTCCTTACGCTGCTACACTAAAGCAATACCAGGCCAAGGCAGATTATTTTGCCTGCGCCTGCTTGCAAAAGAATGATGGTTACAATGTCCAGAAAACTCGAGGTTAGATGCCAAAGTAGAACATTAATTTAACAATTACTTGAACTCTTTGTCAAATGGATTTCAAGAAACATTCATGGAAAAATATAATCATTTCATTTTATTTCTGCTAACCAGGTGGCTTACTGTACGTGCGTGAATGGAACAACATGCAGTATGTTTCTTCTGCTACATTTCTTTTAGCTGTTTACTCTAATTATCTCTCAGCGACGAAAGCACAGCTCAGCTGTCCAGATGGACAAATTCAGCCTCAGGAGCTCCTCAATTTTGTTAAGTCACAGGTATCTATTGGAATCTGCTTTTTCCCTGGTTGATCATGTGTCATGGTTGAACAAAACTTAAACTTTAGGTGTTTTTGGTATCGTTATCTAATCAAAATTAAAGTTTTACCTTAGTAATACACGTAATAAAGATTTGTTTTAAATATCAGTACAAGTTACCGGAGTGAGGCTCCAATTTTATTTGGAGATAACACTAAAAACACCTAAGAAAATGTATCTAAGTTTTGTCCCTCATGGTTTAATGTGTGATTTAATTAGTAAACTAAAACTGTTATAATTTTGATTGACACAGGCTGACTATATCCTTGGTGAAAACCCAGCGGATATGAGCTACTTGGTTGGATATGGACAAAAATATCCTGTTCATGTTCACCACAGAGGTGCTTCCATTGCTTCAATCTTTGCTCTTCACTATGAGGTTGGCTGCACCCAAGGATTTGAGATGTGGTATAACCGCGCTGAACCAAATCCTAATGTCATCTGCGGTGGCCTCGTGGGTGGTCCAGATAAAAATGATGACTTCTCTGATGACAGATCCAATTATGAGCAAACTGAGCCTACAATTTCAGGTTCTGCTCCTCTTGTAGGCATCTTCGCTAAACTGCAGAGTTTATATGGTAATATAGGTGAAGGTGAGGGATCATCGCCATTCTACACTAATCTGCTCTGTTGTCTTCCTATTACTCTATGAAGCCTCAAGGACTTTTCTCTTACTTGTCACAGGTTACAACCATAATGAATCACCAGTGCCCCAGCAAAAAACACAAAGTGAGTATTATAGTAAACTAGGACAAAGTTGAAAGGAGTCTAAACCTTGTTCTAATTTAGAAAGCTTCTGCTCATGCAACCTTTGCACGACTAACTAACATCTATTGGCTTGATAGGTATAAATCCAGTGAAAACAACAGTGTCTAAAACATCAGAAGGTGATATCTAAATCTAACAGTTACTTTCCAATTTTATTTTTTGAAAACACTGGCTGAAGAATGTGAGGTTGTGTTGCAGGTGCCCCAGTTGAATTCCTTCACTCAATTAGTAGCTCATGGACTGTTGGAGGTGCAACTTATTACCGTCACAGGGTGATAATCAAGAACACTGCTTCGAAGCCAATCTCAGACCTTAAGTTGGTGATTAAGGATCTCTCAGGCTCTTTGTGGGGTCTCTCTCCAACAGAAGAAAAGAACACCTATGAACTTCCCCAGTGGCACAAGGTCTTGGATCCTGGCTCCGAGTGTATATTTGTATATGTTCAAGGCGGACCCCAGGCTAAAGTCTCGATTAAAAGCTTCCATTGATCATTTGTAGAGGCCACACATACAAAAAGCACAATTTTCTACACGTGTAATTGACAGCTAAACTTGTCACTCCATGATTGTAATTTTGTAATATCAACTTGTCAACCCATTCCATACCTTCCTGCCCACACTTACTTGTAATGTCAGTTTCTCAAACTTTCCTATTTGATCCTACAAACAATCAACATATGAAGAGGTCATTTGTGAAAATTAAAATTCTATGAAATGGTCATATATCTTGATTGTCAAGGAAAAAGTTTCCGACGAGAAACCTCGACAAGGTAGTTTTCATAACGAGAGAATCTGGGAAAGAAATATACACACACACACAAGTTGAAAGTTATATAAGAGCTTGTTACTATGGTATTTATGTACGGCGAGGAGTTGTTACAGTGCCATTTTTTTTTTTTCAGCAGACAATGACACTCCCACAACAAATGCAAAGTTCAAACAATCTACCACCATAACTTACGCGACACTTATATGATAATATTGAGTTTTCGTGCTTAGCAAGTTTGCAGTAGCAAGGTCATATGCAAGGGTGAATGGAGGAGGGGGGGGGGGGGGGGTGTCAGCTAAGGCACTCTTTGTAATGTCACAACTCATAAGGTTCTTACCACAAGACATTTTTATTGCCAGTGTATATCTCAAATGAGCATAGATCAATGTAAAGAGTCTTACATTCATAATCATATGACCTGCATTTCTGAGCACATTACAAAAAGATATGTTTAAAAGTGAGGGAAAAACTCCGAAAAACAGCCTACAAAAAGCAAAGCAAATGCTCAAAGTGGATCCTGCACTATCTTGTTGGGAAGAACGTTGGGACAGCAGAATTTGGAGATGGCTGCAGTGAAACAAAAATATCATCATTGCTATGCTAATTCCGGTGACACTAGCTTTTGTCTGCCACTTAATGCTGGTCCTTGGGAATGTCAAGATCTTTAAATATTGGACTGTCAACTCCAACACCCATAGCATTCAGACCATTGTCAACATATAGAACAGTACCAGTGATAGCAGATGCCAAAGGTGATGCTAAGAAGGCAGCTGCATTACCCACCTCCTCTGTTACACAAAATTTCAACTCAGTTGTGCAAAAATAATCACAGATTGAAAATGGAACCTCTACATTACAAGGAAGAGAAATGCGAGCAACACATTCTTTGACATACTCCTTTGATCACACTCTTTCTAGTTGGTTGAAATTTTTTGGAAATTACAAAAAATTATGGGTCCTACATTTTATTTAATGACTCTCTCTCATGATTTTATAGTTTCCAATAAATTGCAACCAATGATAGAGTGTGTTAGGAGGAGTGTATTAGAGAGTGTGTTGCTAACACTCCTCTTACAAGGAATAATTCTGATGAAAATATTACCTGCTGACAGTTCTTTCTGCAGAGGTGCATTGGCTAATGAATAATCAATCATCATATCAATGAACCCAATAGCCTTTGCAGCACGACTTCTTAGTGGACCTAGGGGCAAAAATACATTGAGTCAACATGTTAATCAAAAGAACTAAATTCATGAACATGCAAACAACAGACATCAAAGGCAAATAGTTAACTTCCCAAAGATGAAATTATACGCAGTAGGGGAGAGACAACTATGAACGAGCACGAAAACTCATAATCTAAAAGGAAACCTAATTCATGCTAATACTGATATAACAGAATAAAATGCCATTCAACCATTTGGTATCATTTCAGGGGCAGTCAAGGATACAGTTGACATAGAGCCTATAATATTCACAGTAAGATGATTCTGTGAAAATTCAAACCAAGTTGAGATATAGATGCTCGAATGAACGGCTAATTACCAATACTTAACAAAACAGATGGTCCTAGCATTTGTTTAACAAATTTAAGATATCCAGAGTAATTGAAACTTGAAAGAATCTTGTACATCCTTGGGATAAAAGATCAAATTTTTCAGACTATGCCCGTTAGTGCAAAATGTCACAAACAAGCAAGACACACATTTCTCCCGACGACCATGTCTTCCACATTAAGAAATCATAGCAAATGGGGGCCAATTAAGCAGACAAGGAGATCAGAAAATTCATTAATTTAGATTTAAAAAAAAAAAAAACAAGTTGCCAATACCAGCAGATATAGTATTGACTCTAATTTTGTGCTTTCTTCCTGCTTCAAAAGCAAGCACCTGAAAAGGCGTGAAATATGACGTAATTAAAAAGAGAGAGAGAAGTAAAAATGAAGCACATCTAAGTCGGTCTGTGAAATGGTGAGTTTTGGGGGGAAAAGTCGAGCTTACTCGTGTATCACTCTCCAGTGCAGCTTTTGCAGAACTCATACCACCACCATATCTGTATCATTATTTAGATCATGAATATTGTCAGTTTAAATTTATGAAACATAGAATTATAAGGACTTTCTATGGCATAACCAACATACCCAGGAATGATCCTTTCTGAAGCAATGTATGTCAGAGAGATTGAAGATCCACCTAAAAATAAATCATAAAAGTGAAAGATAAATGATAAGCAAAAGTAGGAAGTAATATAATGGAAGCCCTGTTAGATAAAAGACATGCCTGGGTTCAGGAGTGGAAGAAAATGCTTGAGTAAAGAAACATAGGAGTAACTAGATGCAGATATTGCAGCGAGATATCCTTTCCGAGATGTCTCCAACAATGGTTTGGTCACCTATAACAGAGTTAACTTCTTATTACAGCCAGATACCAAACGCATAATGGAACTTCAATGCTTATTAATGTATTTATCGTACCTCTGGTCCATTGGCAAGTGAGTGCACAAGGATATCTATACTGCCAAAGTCTTCCTTAACAGATTCAGCAACTTCCTGAAAAGTAAAGCAATGAACAGAAGATATAACAAAGCTCACTAAAGCAATCAGGCAGGAGTCAGGATAGCTTGCGACACAGTTCATATTGTTATTCATAAACACCACTAGGCTTAACACTTCATTAGAATCCTAGGGTTCTTCAACTCCCAAAAAAAAAAAAAAAACCATATAATTAACTACCCAAATGAAATGACACTTACTAGTAAAGAATCATCTCTCTTACTGGAGAATAGAAAAGTAATGTAGCTTCAGGCTTGATCAGGCACTCAGGCAAAAAGGTAAAGAAGGGGGAAAAAATACCCCAGCTTAGACATATTTGGTAATACCAACAGTGAGAACATATGAAGTAAGAGCAGTAGTTGAATGGCTTATGTAAAATTCTTACCCAAAAATAAAGGGTCACGTGATTGCCATAACTGCTATTCATACATAAAGTCCAACATGGCACGAAACAAATTAGTTAAAAAGTAATAGTCTTACATGAAACTTGTTAAGCTTTAGCTTTGAAATACAATTTACAATATATAAACAAATCATGCTTTCACATTTACAAGAGAGGAAAGAAAAAAGACAACTAAAATATGTTAGAGTAAATTAAAATACATTTTTAATTCAGGGTTTGTTTCATATAAATGAACACACAGAAGAAAAATGTTTCTAAGTATTTTAGGGTTTAGGATTTAGGGTTACTGAAATCAATCTTTAGCAGAAAATAAGCAACCATAATTTTCAGCACTAAATTCCAGCTTTTTCCCATAAGTATATTATTCAACATTTTTATCCAAGATGGCAACCAAAATATAATTTTAACCATGTAAAATTTAGTGTATGTACCTGAACTGTCCATTTAGCTGATCCGGCATAGCAGCTTGTTTGTTTTTATCTATACAATTGTCCAAAAAAAAAAAAGAATCAGCATGAGGATATAAATTCTGACATGAATGTACTTCATATCTTTGTAAGAAAAAAGAAACTAGGCATCTCTTGTTTACATCTTCTGGCACATCATTGGGATTGTCAAAAACTGCATCCAATGGATAAACTTTGGTAATCTCCATCAACGACCCATCTGGTAATCTGGAAAACATAGTTTCTTATTAGCAGAGCATCACATAGTCCAACAAACAAAATCAGTAGCAGTATTTAAGATCATACACGCGTGATTCATCAAACTTTCCACGCCGTAGGCTGGACTCAAAAATATTCAGAGCCTATAGAAATGGTTCACAGTTAGTAAATGTACAAGCACAAAGGGACTGGAAAAAATATGCACTGGAGGGGGGTGAGGTTTTGTTCCAAAGTCAGCAGATAGAACCTCATGAATTTGTGTATCAACTGATAGGTACCCATTTTTATCCAAAATAAATAAATAACTTACAGGTACCCATGTGCCAACAAGAATTTCAGCTCCTGCTGCGGCAAGAGATTTTGCAATTGCCCATCCATATCCATTGTCATCAGCAACACCAGCAATAAAAGCCCTTTTACCTACATATAATGCTATTTTCAGTAGGGCAATACTTGTTCTCATACTCTATGACAGTAAAATCCATATCTATGAAAAGATAACCAATCAAAATACAAAATTCAATCAGCAAATTCACTTAGTTTTGCCGAATTTATCAACAAAAAACAGATAAATCCAAATATTAGCTTGCTATTCATGTATTAAACTATTTTATAAATGGGCCTCAGTTGCAAAGGCCAACTTTCAATAGTTTTTTACAGCCAAGTAAGCACCAGCTCTCAAGTGGCTGAGAGGAAACATGTTCGATTCTGCATGTGGACTTGTACACCAATTCAGGGCTCAGTATACTTTGAAATAATTGAAGTAGTAAATAGGGAATGACAAGGTTAAGTTGTCAGAAATTTAATACTTCTCCTAAACTGTAGTTAGACATCATTGAGACAGATATGTAAATAAAAATGTATTAACAAGGAGCGTCAGAGAAAATGAACAATACCTTTCAGATCAATTGGCAATCCTGAAACTGGACTTTTTGCACTAGACTCAGACATAGCCTTTGTGACACTTTTGACAGATTTTATGGACGATGATGCAAAGCCCCGATGGAAAGGTTGCACTGCTGCAACATGACATGCACTTGCAAGTTTATTCCATGAGCCCAGCTTGGACTTGCCACCAAGAACCACAGTGCCTGCATCTGCAATCTTTTGTGATGAAGGAATGCATGATCTTGACATTGCAATTTGCAAGCCAGAAAATGATGTTGTTGCCATCTTCAATGTATGCAGTATGACAGAAGAGGCCCTGAATCTACATAAGGAAACTAGCATCAATACCTTAAAAAACACTATAGATAAGACTTTACTAATTTCTTATTTTTCAAATCCAATACTTAAAAGTTAAACGTAACATAGAGAAACAGGAAGTTCCAGTTACCAACAGCTTGATTACAGAATAGAGTTTAGACAATTGAGGATGCCCAACTGATTATTCAGTTAAATTCATTGTATAATTCAAAGCTTTCACCAAGCAACAGTTTGAACTAAAATCAACACATAAAGAAATACTAAATTTATATTCAAGATGGTAAAATTTATCCCAAATTATGGTAAAACAAATCCAACAAATTAATGCCATCTGAGACAAGAGAACAAAACATTCTAAATCTTACGAAACCAGCTGCTTCAAAGGGACACTAAAAGGCTTAGCTAGTACTCAAGAGTCCAAAACAAGTAAAACAGAATCAAATTATTTCAACCAACTTGTTGAAACTATTTTCAAAACCTGCCTTATGAATGCTTAATCCCTTTACAGCGGCACTCCCATAAAACCAGCAATCTAAACATTTTCATACAAAAAGGGGGGGGGGGGGGGGGAGACCGCACAGAAAAATGCACAAATTCTGTAATTCAGCCATCTACTAGTCATTTAGTCAAATCATGTTTAAATCTTCAGTTTTCACTACATGGTAACTGAACCACAACGGCAATAAAGTTAGGTCAGCAAAATGCACTTCAAATCCGTAAAAAGAACAAAACTTTAGCTCATATTCCGCCGATCAAGAAAACCCCAGCAACATTCTTAATAAATCAGCATTTCTCACTAAAACCCCCCACAAACATTTTCACACGAAAGTCCAGTAATTCAACAAGAAGAGGACATAAACGCGAGAAGGGGAAGGTGGGGGTTACCTGATGGGAAATGAAAGAGCCAATGTGAGGAGTTGGAAAGACAGAGTGATGGAAGAGAAAGTAAAGGGGTTGTTGGTAGTTATAGATAAGAGTGTGATGAGTGAGTTTGGAGCTTGGGGTTTGGAGGTAAGAAGAGAAGAAAAGGATGTTTAGTTTAGTATAGTTGTAGCGGCCGCAGGCTGAGGGAGTTTAGTTGGAGACTTTGGAATTGTCGAAAGCAGAAAGCAGGTTTGTTTGTACAACCAGTTCACTAGTTCAGTTTGCGCAGGGCACGTGCAACGCAAGCGGACTCTCTCACGTAGTGTTGTAATTTTATAATTTTTTTTAAGTATGTAGGTTATAATTTTTTTAAGGTTTAATTACAAATTTGTCTTAATTTATTTATTTTATTTAATTAGATTCTTTCATTATTAAAATATTTAATTAGGTTTTATAATTTTTAAAAAGATTCAATTAAGTTCTTATAATTTTCAAAAAGGTTCAATTAAGTCTCATAATTTTTAAAAAACACTCTAATGTTATTCTTTTTTTGTCCAAAATAATGTCGTTTTTTACTATGTTTTGCACGTTATTTAGTGTAAAATTGGACAGAAAATGCTGTTAGTTTGGATGAAAAAGGATAACATTGGAGCGTTTTTTAAAATTATGAAACATAATTAAACTTTTTTGAAAATTATGAGACCTAATTGAATCTTTTAATAATAGAGAGACTCAATTGAATAAAATAAATAAATTAAGGGACCAAATTAGTAATTAAACCTTTTTTTTAAGTATAAAGTATATAGATTATAATTTTTTTAAGTATAAAGTATATAGGTTATAATTTTTTAAGTATAAAGTATATAGATTATAACTTTTTTTTGGAATTTTTTAATATATATATCGATTTATATAGTTCATCACTGACTCACCGATTCAACCAATGATCCAATAATTTGGCACCCTAACTGAGTCAATGATCGATCCAAGTTTAATAACATTACTCTCACGTATTATAATTTTCTTTTATGTGTGCAATGACAATAACAAAGTTTAAACTTAATATCTTATACATACTACCTAAATTCCTCACCATTAAGCCGAACATAATGGTTTCACCTACTATTAGTCTACTACGTGTAATTTTTTGGACTACCTTAAGTTTTGCCAAATTAACACTCGGCCATATTCTACCTCAAATATCTTACTAGTGTAATAATCGTGTCAAGTAGAGTTATTAAGATTATAATAATTTACCTCCTCAAAAAAGTTATAATTTACAATTCTTTTATATTATTAAAGTATATTATTATGGTTTTTTATGTATTTATCTATTACTTTTTAATTTTGTGAAATTATATGCTAATAAGTATGTATATAGATATTTAAAAGGGAATATAAATAATTATGAATATTAATATATTCAAATAATTTTATATTTATAAATGTCTTATATTGTTCTAATTTTTATAAGCATGTCTTTTAAAAAATATTAAATTAATAAATATATTTACATTTATATATAACATATGTGTGTGTGTATGCTTAATAAGAGATAATAATAATAATAATTTAAATTATATTTCCAATTATTAGTTTTTTCTTTAAAAGTGTGTTTATGATGAAGGAAAAAAAAGAAATAATATTTATTAAAAAGATATATTTGTAGGTATTTAAACTTGTATATTAAAACATAGAAAAAAACTTGGATATTACAATAAAAAATTAATGATTAATAAAAAGATGAGATGAAACTTGCATTATAATTTGGTTAATCTTATTTTGTTTTAAGTAATAACAACTAAGAGAACCTAAATTTTTCTTAGTGAAATAACTCATGTCACAAGTATTAAATAAATAATGTTCAAATCTTCTATAATTTTATGTAATCAAAATAAATCTTATAAAATGTCTTAATTTGAACATGCTGTAAACTTGATTCAGGATATATAATAGTATTATTAATTAATTTGAATCATAATACATAATTACATTATCAATTAAAATGTGCAAATCATGACAATCATTCTAGTCATAAATACTCGAAGGAAAAGTTTTCTCACTCTTAGTAGTCCTATTCGGCTCTGGTAAGATTGCCTTGTGTGGAAGATACGTGTGATCTCAACCAAAACAATGATGACAATCATTATAATCATAATTACCTTAATGTTCATTTGCATTCTAGTGAGAAAAAAATGAACGAAGTGTTGCCACGTGACATTTGCCTAAAAGGTATCAAAGTAAAAAAAAAAAAAAAAGACTTAAATATGGGTTTTATTGTCTTGGAAAAGGCTTGTGATTAAGTACTAAGAGAAGTGTTATGAAAGACTTGGAGAAAAAAGGTGATTGACCGACTTATATTCAGGTTATACAAGACATGTACGAAATGTAACTACTAGTGTAGGAACTCTAAGAGGCAAGATTCAAGACTTTCCTATAAGGATAGGATTACATTAAGGCTCATCCTTAAGTCCTTACTTGTTTAACCTAGTCTTGGATGTGTTTATCAGAGACATACAAAAGATTATCCCTAATTACATGCCTTTTGCAAACGATATAGTCATGATTAAGGAATCAAAGGAAGCAGTTAACATTAAGCTTAAACTTTGGAGACAAACGGTTTTCATTTAAGCTTGGAGTAAGATTGAGTATATGCATTGCAATTTTAGTCAGAGATAAGAGGAATATGACTTGGAAGTAAAAATGGGTGAAGATGGAGAAATTAATGAGGATGTTACACACAAGATACAAACAGGATGGCTAAAATAGAGAAAGGCATTGGGGCAGTGTTATTTGTGAACACAAAGTACCTACTAAACTCAAAGGAAAGTTTTATCGTGCTGCTATACGTCTGGTTATAATATATGACAATGAATGTTAGGCATTAAAGGGATAACATGAGAAAAGGTGGGAGTAGCAAAAATGAGAATGTTACGATGGATGTGTGGCAATACAGACACGATACAAAATGATTATAGCCTATTTGGATAAACTTCTCCATAATCACTTATAGGAGAAAAAAATAAAAAGAAGAAATCAAATAAGTTTTTTCAAAAGCTAAAATTAGCTTTTGCATAGGCTAATTTTTAGAAGTTCTCATATTACATTTTCTAAAAGTTAATTTTTCACTTATAGAGAAGCTAATTTTAGCTTACCGAGAAGTTTATTTTATTTTTTTCTTATTTTATTCTCCTAAAAGTATTTATGGAGAAGTTTATCCAAACAAGTCCTATATATAAGAAAATATTGGTGTAGCACTGATTGAGGAAAAGATACAAAAAATCAGTCAAGGTAGCTTGGACACTTGCAAAGAAGACCACAAGAAGCACCATTCAGAACAGTAGATTGCATGGTTTCCAGTCCCGTGAAAAGGAGAAAAAGGAGACCAAAAAGGACTTTGGTGGAAATCATCAAAAGAGATCTTATGGTAAATAATATTCTTGGAACTTTGGTTTTTAACCATGTCGAATGGCATCGTGTACTCGTGTAATCCATGAGTCGACCTCACATAGTGGGATAAGGCTTTATTGTTGTTGTTTTGTGTGTGTGTATGTGTATTTGTAATGAAAGGGCATTTTCATGTAAGAGAGAGATCAATAAATATTGATCACTAGGTCTTATCATGAATGATCAAAATTAATATACACAAGTCATTTGTTTATTTTTAAAAGGCATAACTTTCTTAAGCAGTCAAGATTTAATATCATGTGATCATTTAAAAAAGTTATGTGACTTTTAAAAAATCTCATATGACTTATGTGTTTTAAATTTTAGAGTAAAATATAATTGCACCCTTGTGTTTTCTGCAGATTATGCTTGATACCCCTAGAGGTGTCAAATGGGTCACCCTAACCTGGCCCGCACAGGCCAATTGAAAAAAAGGCCCAGCTCGGTCCAATCCTCCTTCAAGCCTTGTTTTTTTTAGCCCAGTCCGGCCCTAGGTGGGCCACCGAGCCAATTCAGCCTTTTTTTTATCAATTAATTTTATTTTTTATTGCATTTATTTTTCTATCGAATACATCTTGTGCATGCCAAAAATTTAAGCACCAGATGCTTTGTCATTAATGTTTCCAGATCTATAAAGTTTAATAAGAGTGCTAATAGGATACATTAATTCGTTTTTATAAATAGGTGCAGACATTGAATCATATAGTTATGCCCAACATGTATCACCTGGAAGATTAAAACATTATTTGTTCAATACATTTTATTTTGACTATGAAATAAGGTCCATAGACATACAGTGGATTTTAATGGATCATAGAAACACAATGACAAATATGAAAATCACTTGTTGAGCATAAGCATAAATTAGAAATTCCCTTCACTAAGAAGAGGTATCAAGTTTATACACACCTACAAGTAAGCCATCAACAAACTATCAACAAAAAATATAACGTGGTCCTCAATGCCTAAAATAGACAGAATTGTGTTTTTTTTTTAAGTTTTACACAGTTTCTTTTTTTAATTTTTTACTTATATTATTATGCAATAATATAATATATTTAGTTTTTTAAATACAGGTACCGAGCCAACTCGGCCCACTAAGCCAAAATGGCCCGGTTCCTTTTGGGCTAATATTTTTTAAGCCCAGTCCAACCCTTTTTACAAGCTGATTAGGTCAGCCCACTAGGCTGAGCCTATTTTACCAGCTGTAGATACCCTTACTTTTTCAAAACCTACAAAACCCCCCCTAATTGTTTGGTCTCCTATAAGTTGTGACCTCGTAACGTCGTTGACTCTATTAACCTTGACACGTCATGTGTCAAGCATATGAGTTTTAATGAAGTTTTTTGTCCAATTTTGCCCTTTTTCTTCTTCGTCGTTCCAATTCAACATTTTCTTTTTTCTCTTTACAAAATCTCGTGCCTCTGTACCCCCAATCTCCAAATTCGCTTCACCTCTGCAAGAATAAACCACCAATGCATTAGTTTCCTCGTCAAAATCTAAAACAGGCAAACAAAAAAGACAAACAACAGAAAGAAAAAACCTTCGCAGGTGTATTAATGACCTGTAAGCATCCACAGTTATCCCCATTAACCATAAGCTAAGGAAAACACTCTGAAATAAAAACAAAAAAAAAAGTTTAGAAAGTTTAGAAGCATACATCCATTTGTTTTTGGACATTCTTAGGCTGCTTCTTGGGCTTGTGAGCGGGCCTGGACCCGGTTATGATGAAAATGTCTTCTTCGATCACTTCCCTAAAGAGAGTGATCTAGGACTTCCTCTTATCCTTCTTCTCCATGCACTACGTGTTCACAAAGCCCCGCAGCCTGAGCGACTTCAACTCGAGGGTTCTTGTCGTGGTATGAAGCCGCGTTCTGGAATTCTCGTCATTGTGGTTGTGGTTTCTGGAATGTCCAGTTCCAATCTCAAGTGCGGCCTTGCAGAACGCTAGTTTTTGAGGGCGTAAGTTCCACAGCTTCTACACACCCTCCTCGACATCCCTAACCATGAGCTCAGCGGCTTCGTCATTAGCTTTGTCGTGGCAGGACGACGGCGAAGGGGCTTGAGGAAGCATGAACACCATAGCGAACCTCACATCTTCGAAATCAAGCACTCAATGTTGGTCCAACTTGGACTTACACACAAATCCCTGCGCTAACACGAACAAAACACACACTAAGTTGGTGTTTCGCATTTCCCTTTCTGAAACCCTAGCAGATAAACTCTCTATTTATAATTTAAGACAACAACAATGAATGTGGATGATGGGTCTAGGGGTTAATTAAGAGGGACATTTTCGTCATTCCACTAAAAATTAAAAACGTCAATTAACATCGTTTCCTCAGGGGTCAAAAATAATGTCTTATAACAAAGGGGTATCGAGTGCAATCCGCAAAAAACACATGGGGTGCAACTATAATTTACTCTAAATTTTATATTGATCATTCATGATAAAATCCAATAATCAATATTTATCCCTCTCACTCCCACAACCTCACACAAAAAAAGGTCTTTCCCTATATACATCTCCTATATGTGTGCGTGACAATATTACCTTTTTATGAGAATTGCATAATATTTTTAAAATTGTTTTTAAATATAATTTTTAACTTTTATACATTATTTCTTTTTAAAATTGTAAAAATCATCTTTGATACTCCCTTTTGATTGTAAAAATCATATTTGATATACCTTTTTTTAATTTTATATGTTATTTCATTTTATAAATTATAAATATTATTATATAAAAAATAACTAAAAGATCAATGACACAATTAGCATCGAAAATTTTATAACAAATTGTAAATAAAAGTATGACAAAGAAACAAATGTATATGTAATGAATGTTAAAAAAATGTTATAACATTGAAACTAAAATGTTATAACATTAAAAAAGTAAGCTCCCTTACTTTTCTCTTGTACTCTCAACAACTAGAAGCTTTTATGAGAAGTGGAGAATGGAAGAAATGAGTCTTCTTGAAAAAAGGTGGAAGAAATGACCCTTCTTGAAATAAGATAAAATAGAACCCCTAAAGTTTGAGTTTTTCATGAAACAAACCAAGAACAAAATGGTTAGGATGCGGGTTCTTTAGATTCAGAGGAAATGCTAGAAGAGGTGTTGAAGAAAAGCACAAAAAGTTTGCCTTAAATGAATTGTCAAATAGAACCCTAAATGAATGATGGATCAACTGACAATTAAGCTTGACTTAAGGTTTGATTTTGGAGATTTTGGAACAAGAAAATGGAAGCAAACATGAAGGAGGAAATACTCTCTATAGGTTTGGCCAACATAGAGAGAAATGGACAAAAATTGTGTTTTTATGTTTTTAAATGATGAAAAGGTGATAAGATATTAATCAATGGTAATGAGTGTTAATAAACCTTGGATAATGTCTTTTTAGCAAATTAATCAACTTTTCAAAGAGGTTTAGGATTGGTTAAGTGAGGTGTCCACAAAAGTATAATTTATAGGTAGAATTATTCAAAATTTTCTTATTATAAATGGCTAGTAGGATTATTAAATAATAAATGAAAGGATTAGCTTTAACAACAAGTTGCAACTCTAAGGAACCTTTTAGTTTTAACCCTTTAAGGCAATTAGAATACGGACAAAATAATATGTATCTAAATGCTAAAGTTCTTCAACCTAACCATGAATTTCAACAAAGTAATCCCCCATTTGCTCACAGGCATGCACATCCTACCCCTACCCCAAAATCCACCATACACATACGCATTTCCAAATCCTACAGTTCAGCAACATCTTTCATATTCATTCCATCCTCATTTCTCTTTACCATCCATTCTACATGGTCATAGACCATTTGTTGCTAATGAGCAATGGAAGTGTCATCGAGTGAATTTAAAATAAACAATCAACATGGTGTATGGAGATGGAGAAATCCTTCATGTCTTGGTCCACATTATGGGCAAGAAAGTATGTTAATCTATTTGGCTCCAGTCCAAATTTTTACTATATTAAATTAAAATATGGTTTGTTTTAGATTTTTTAATTATACATTTTTTTTATTGTTGACACAAGTAAAAGCTTCACAATTTAATTAAAGATATTTATATTATATATTGTTTATACAAGCAATCTAAATGTTGTATATAAACATTTGTTTTGATAATGGTAATTATGTACGTTGCAATTAGGTGGACAACTACTTAAATCATTTTATTCTATGGCTATTATTGCAATAAAATTTAAATTTAGGATATTATTAATTAAAATTAACTAACTTAACTACATTGGTATTGATTAGTTAATTATTTATTTCTTATATAAAAGGACTGAATGGAGAATAACACATTTATAACTATATAATGCATTGTATTTATCATATAAAAATAGGTTAATGTTGACTAGTGATATTTATATTAACACTTATAAGATGCACTAAAAATGACTCATTTATATTGATCTTGGATGCATTGTTATATAAAACCTTATAAGATATTGTCTCATTTTAAAAATTTAAAAATAAATAAGAATAGAATCATGATAAAAAAATTAAATTTACAAATAAATAATTAATATACTAACATTATATATATCACAAATATTAAAAATAAATATCACTAGTCACCATTTACCTATTTTATGTGATAAATATCATTTTATAATTATAAATGTGTTATACTCCTTCAACACCAAACATGCACAACATAAGTACGCGCGCACACATGCATGTGCACACCCACACCTGACTACCTACACTAATGCCTGTGCACACTTATCCTTTCCCACCTGTCAATAATTTTATAAAACCATAATTAAAATTTACGAATAAATGGGTCGAAAGTCACATTGATACAAATACATTTCACAAAAAACAATCATTTGTAAATTAAAACCAATACTATAACTCTCTCTTTTTTCAGTCAAGTTAAGACAGTAAAAAAAAAAAAAACCAACATAAAGGTAGCTACTAACCCATTATATTAGGAAGTGAATTCTCATTGATTTGAAAAAACATGAAAAATGAAAATAAAAAAGATTAACTACAATCAAACACTTATTTTTTTGCATTTTTTTTCTTTGGTGGATGTTTTGGAGAAAGCAACATATTCCATGGTCCTAATTAATAATATCGCATTTTGAATGGCTACCACCTTTGACATTGGTGCAAGTAGCTATTGTCTCTCCTCCTCTATCACGTTAGCTTAGAGAGAAGGTTGAGTTATCAAAATGTTGCTCTGTTTTTGTTTCCCACCAATACATATTAAATTTGATTCTATTTCACTCTTACAAAACATCGCTTTAATGTTTAGGGCTACTAGGCTGTCTACTTTTACCAAATCTTGAACTAAATTAATCTTAGCCATTGGTGAAAAAACACAAATTTGTATGATACTATTTTCTTTTCTTCTACTGGCTAATCCTTTTAACATTCCCAACATCACACACACATTACCCAACCATTAGATCTCACTCTGAATCAATCTAAGCCATTAATTACAAACACTAATCTATGTGCCACTGTTTTCCACATTTCTACTAGTCAATCCTTTAACATTCCTAACATCATACACATATTACCTAACTGTTTGAATTAAGTTATTTGTATTTTAATTAGAAGAGGCTCGCACAAGAACCAAATTCAGTTATATCTATTAGAAAATAAAGGGGGTAAAACACCAAGGAGAACTCCATTAATGGGATACAAGCCAACTGTAACACCTCTATTTTTACTTATCAAATTATTTTCCTAGTTATTATGTATTTATTTTTAAAAAACTAGATGGGAATTTCAAAAATTTGATCCTCATAGTTATGTTCGTATTAGTGAGTAGTATTTAGTTTAAATTTTTAATAATTTTTAGGAAACGGAGCCCGAAAATTGGTAAAATAACCATTTTGTTCCTAAAAAGTCAGATAACAAAATTAATAAATAAAAAAAGTTAGAAGTGTTTACAAATTATTTTTAAGTTATCAATATACTTAGAATAATCAATAATAATTTTAAAAAATTTCAAAAATTCATCGAAATAATTTTTGTGAAATGACAAAAATACCCTTGGTTAACTGCAGGGACCAACCAAAGACTTTTTGTCTTCAAAATATTTTATGAATAAAAACCCAATATCGAACCCAAAGGAGTAAGTGGCGATTATTAGTTTCTAGAGATTCTATATTGTTTAGGTAAAATTAAATGGGTAATAAATTAATTCAATAATAAAAAGCATGCAACAGAAATCGCAAAACAGGCAATGACAAGTGAAGAAAAATTCAGGAAAAAATAGGCTTAGGGTTGCGGTTTCCCTTATGCTTTTAAATTCCTTCACATCTAATTCTAACTGAACCCAGTAATATTCGTCAACTACTAATGTTTCCCTACGAATTTTATTGCCAATCAATGATCATGAATTGGAACAGTCCTCTCTAAGTTGATTTCCTAATTGATCATATAAGAAATTACAACCCTAGAAAGGTATGAAGAACTAAGGGAATGATTAATTAGTTATTTAATCAAATTGGAAATTGGGAATGGGGGTTGATCATACAACAAAACCCAATTTGATTACCCTATATGTCTACCAATTAATTTCGGTGCAACCGCTGTTCAATTAATTGATTCAAAACATACAAGGGGCGGTCAATCTCAAGTAAGAATTAAGAATAGTAGAGAAATCTAATTGACTGGATAAAATAGGAATTCAGTTAAAATCAAACATTCAGGGGTTCCAAGCACAAAGTATACTACAACCTTAACAAAAATTTAGCTACTCGTGATAAAAGGAGGAACTATAATCCCAAAGAAATACATAGAGAAAAGGGAGGAAGAAATCTTTTACAAGAAAAAGGGTTCCTCCCATTTATGACTCTGAATATCCTATTTGCCTCGAAGAACTCTTCTTTAAAAACTAAAAGAAACAAAAGGAAAAATAGAGAGATAGAGGTAGAGTAGTGATGATCTCCAAAGTTTAGCCTTTTCCTTTCTATTTGTAGTTGGATTTTGAAATTAAGGTCAGGAGTAAAGGACTCGACCTAGTAAAGTATTCACGCAGTCTAGGCCCATTGTGCACAAAAACAAACTAAAATTCAAACATTGGACCCACTTGGCGGGGTTAGGTAGCTACTGGGCGACTATTTTTCAAAAATTGGACACCGTACTGGCGTTGGGCGAGGTGAATTATAGTGCAACTCGTCGGGCAGTCCTTTTAGACCACCAGTGGGTGCGGCCTTGGCCACTCCAAAACGTGCGTGTGAGTCTCTTCCTTGCCCGTTTTTGCGCCTAGTGAACTCCTTTTGCGGTCTTTAACTCATTGTTTCTTCTTTGGGTCCTCTTTGACTAGCATAGCTTCCCTCCGAGCCTGTGGACTGTATTTTCTTTCTCTGCTCATCTAATTATTATTCACAAAATCCAACAAAATCAAGGCAATTGATGCAAATTTTAAATAGAAAGCTTAGAAATATACATCACATGAAATCCTTCATTAATGGTTTATTTTCTCACAAATTTCCTATGTGCTAATACAAAAATCATGTGAACTTGCTCTATAAATCTATATAAAATATAGATTTATCATCCAAAAATGATGAAAATGATAATCTTAGTTAATTTCTATGTAAATTATATAATTTTAGAATTTTCAAAAAAAATTGGGAATCTATTAAATTAAAATAGATTTTTTATGAATTTTCTAGCTCAAAAAATGTATAAAAGTTTGACATGAATTAATAAAAATTAAAATTTATTATTAGGAATTTATTTTTGATGAAAAATAATATATTTGTTTAGTTTTACAATGAAATACATTATTTTGATATCAAAAGCTAATTTTTTTTAAGTTCAAGCGATTTTATCGGTATCCACTATTCAATTACAAATAAAATTTACAGCTAAGGAGCTTAGGGACAGTTCATGCAACACGTCCCCAACCCTAAAAGAGGTGATTCATCACCTATTTGGGTTATATGTCCCTAAAATCCAATTAAAAATAAATGAAAAATCTTATTTATGACATATTGCATGACATCTTCAAGTGGATACCTAACCTCTTCTCTTCCTCTATAAATAGCCATAATTTTGGAGCATATTTCAACACCTCTCCCTCTCTCTAGTTGGCTAAAAATTAGAGAGCTTCTATCTATAGAAAAAAATCTTTTACTTTATTTTTATGCTAAAATTTTACTAGTTTTTCCAACAACTAGTAAAGTTTTCTTCCTATGAGCTTTGCACCAACAATTTCATCCTCTTCATTAATCATATTTGAGGTAATGGGGAGAGTGAGGTTGGTTCTAAATTATTGACACTTTACATGATGGTAGGAAGGATTTTTCTCTAAACCCGTTTAGGCATAAGCTTTATTACTATTATCATTACTTTGTTATAATGTTTAATGTTAAACTTTAATTTTTACTAAATTGTTATTGTGCTTAAATTTAGACTAGTAAATTATAATTGCTAAGTTGTTATTCTACTGAAATTTAGATTATTAAATTATAATTGCTAAGTTGTTACTCTTCTTAAATTTATACTAGTAAATTATAATTATTCAGTTGTTACTCTGCTCAAATTTAAACTATTAAATTATAATTGCTAAGTTGTTACTCTACTCGATTTTAGAAAATCAAAATGTATTTACTAAGCTATTATTCTACCAAAATTATAATTAGTAAATTGCTATTCTGCTAAATAGTTATATTGCCAAAATTTTGATGATTGCTAAAGTATTATCATGAAATTTCTGTAATATAAGACAAAAATATTACTAATGCTCAAATTAAATGAGACTAGGAAAATCTCTGTTTGAGAAGTAGGAATTTGACAGATTAATGAGTAATGTAAAGCAAGTGACATGCAGTGGCATGACACCCTGCTAGCTGCTAGGGAAGCTACATTTTGGTATACTGAGAAATGAAAGGCAGGGACTTACTTGCGGAGGTCTTGGGGGTAGACATCAAGTGGTGAAAATGCCAAAGGCTAGGATAGTGCCCTTGAGTCGGGATATTCGCCTGACTAAGCTCGATAACCAAAACAAATGCTCAGCATTCTAGGATTGGCTTAAAAGTATACCTCTATAAATGGATATCCTGACTGTTATTTTCCTCAATGATGATGAGGATTGTACTATGTGATGATGTTGATGATGTGTATGTACTTTCAATCACTTCCCAGGTTCTGTTAAGAACTATTACCTACTAATGGAGCATATAGATCCATATCGAGACAAGGATAGTATGACATAGAATAAATTTTAGGTTCCTCTTTATTGTCAACTGTGAAATTTCTATATTTTATGATAGATTTTCTATCATACATGTGAGAGTGTTTTTAGAACAAATCACCTCACTCCATTACTTTTCTTTTATGTATGATTGATCGCGGTTAATGAAGATCCGACTGTTGATGAGGACCTATAGGCCTAGTTTGATGGCTTGTTATTTTATGAAATAGGATAGATGGACACTGCTCTTATTAGGATTTTTTAATATACTAGGAATAAGTAGTAACTATTTTGATGTATATTTTGATTTCCTTGTATTTTAGTTATTTTTCTCATTATGAAATCATGATGTATAGTTCTACTGATAAATATATACATCTTTTTTTTTACTACCATTTCCAAATTCTATTAAATTGACAATTTTTTATTATTAAAAGCAGAGAAAAAAATTTACTCGCATTATTAATTAAGTAAATAAGTATGGGTTATGTACAATGTGAATGAGTGTCACACCAATCACACAAGTGAACATGACACCACATCTAACCCAAAACCTAAAGACATTAGGTTTGTGGGTCCTTCTCACTTAAATGTTACTCAACTTACCCATTACTACCCAATTATAGATTCATATTCACATTAGCATTCCAATAATCTTTGCTCAAGTGTGATTCTCTTCCACATGGTTTGTTCCCTCTCAAGCTTAAGCCTTTTTTTCATGTACAAGTATTCGTGGTGGCCCTTAGAGCTTAGTCATTGTCGCCAATACGCTTTAGATACTTGCGCCACCTGTTATAACTCCTAGAGCTTAGCCATTGCCGCCAATACACCTTAGATACCTACATCGCTGTTATAGCCCTAAAGCCTAACCATTGATGCCAATATGCTCCAAATACTTGCACCGTCATTATGGCCCTAAAGCTTAGTCATTGTCGTCACTATGCTTTGATACCACTTGTTAAGAAATTGAGGAGGTAAAACACCAAGGAGAACTCCATCAATGGGCTACGAGACTTAACATCACATCCAACCAAAAACCTTAAGGCATTGGGTTTACAGGTCCTTCTCACTTATATGTTGCTTAACTAGTCAATTTCTACCCAATGTGGGACTTTTTATTCACATTTACATTCCAACAATAAAGTAATCAAATACTTTTATCACCATTGTGGGATGTTGGGCTCAACATTTCAAATGCTAAGAATAAAATACCTAACCTGGTCTTACAAATTAATGCACCAAACAACATTTCCAACTTTAGAGTAAAGGTTCAATGCGCATGACCTAACATTAAATTGGACGTTCCCCACAACCATCAGTGCAATATGCAACTTTTAATTTGGGTCTTGCGTTGAATTTTTCACCTAGCACAAGACACTAAACTCTCAAAAAAAAATTTAGATTCCTCTAGTAAAGTGTGTGACGTTGCCTTTAACTTTTGCAATACTTTAACCAAATGCAAGTGTTTTGCTATTATTTCGTACAAAATCAAGAGAAATACATAGAAAAATAATATTTACAAAATAAAGGGGTCTAAAACAAGAATTAGGTTGATTTTTATAAAAATACTAAGGTTTCTTTCTTTTATGTCGTTTCTCAACCAAATTTTTTTATTAAACATGTATAAAAAATCATTAAATATGAATTTGCCAAAAGTTCATTGATTTAAGTGTGGTTGAATTTAGATCAAATCAACAATAATTAAAAATATATTTTTTAATATTATATATCATAGTAAATAATAAATTAATACAAATTTATAAGAAAATTTAGGTAAATTTTTAAATTCATATGAAATAAATAATTGATGTCAATGTACGTAATAATTATATAATTTGCGTTATGTTTCAATTTTCTAAAAATTAATTATTGATAGAAATAAATAATTGAGAGTGTAATTAGAAAGTGTAGAGTTCTGAATTATAACAAAAATCACACAAGCACATGCACACACACGCACGCACATATAAGCAGCCGCACACACAATCATATTATAAAATTTAATATTTCTACTTCAAATTTTATGTAACAAAACATATCTCATATTGTGTGCTACTTTGTGTTTCTCATATGAGAGTCTAGGATTGATTCACTTTGTGTTTCTTACGTGAGAGTGAGAGCTCACTTTGGGTGCCAATAGAAAAGTAGCGTGCAAATTGGTGTCTTCTACCAATAATTAAGATTTATTCATTTACCGATCGGGTATCAAGTAAAAATAAATGGGAAAAATCATATAGCCCAATAAAGAAATTATTTTATTATCAAAAAACGTATTCTTGTAGCACCAAAAACCACAAAGAAGAAAAACTAGAATTTTGTGAGAGTGGGATAAAATAGAATCCAAGAAAATGTATGTTGCATGGGAAACTGAATGAGAATGAAAGGAAGATATTCAATTTCAATTTTTGAAATGCATGGGTACCACCCCAGAGAGATTGATGCATTTTAGAATAGAAGAAAAGAACATGAGCGAAGAGGGGGACATGGCTGTGGAGAGAGCAAGACCATCAAGGCATTTGCCTTAAACCTCATTGGGAATGCAAGTGTCAATGTACATAATAATTATATGATTTGCGTTATGTTTCAATTTTCTAATAATTTATTATTGATAGAAATAAATTATTGATAGTGCAATCAGAAGGTGTAGAGTTCTTAATTACAACAAAAACCACGAATACACATGCACGCGGCCGCACACACTTTCATATTATAAATTTAATATTTACACTTCAAATTTTATGTAACAAAGCATATCTCATATTGTGTGCTACTTTGTGTTTCTTATGTGAGAGTGAGAGCTCACTTTGGGTGCCAATAGAAAAGTAGCACACAAATTGGTGTCTTTTACCAATAATTAAGATTTATTCATTTACCGATTGGGTATCAAGTAAAAATAAACGGGTAAAATCACATAACCCAATAAAGAAATTATTTTACTATAAAAAAATGTATTCTTGTAGCACTAAAAACCACAAAGAAGAAAAACCAGAGTTTTGTGAAAGTACAATAAAAATAGAATCCAAGTAAATGTATGCTGCATGGGAAACTGAATCAGAACAAAAAGAAGATCTTCAAATTTGATTTTTGAAATGCATGGGTACCACTGCTGAGAAATTGATGCATTTCAGAAGAAAAGAAAATAACATGAGCGGAGAGAGGGGCATGGCCGTGGAGAAAGCAAGACCATCAAGGCACTTGCCTTAAACTTCATTGGGAATGCAAGTGTCAATGTACGTAATAATTATATAATTTCCGTTATGTTTCAATTTTATAATAATTAATTGTTGATAGAAATAAATAATTGAGTGTGCAATCAGAAGGTGTAAAGTTCTAAATTACAACAAAAACCACACAAGCACATGCATGCGGCTGCATACACACTCATATTATAAAATTTAATATTTCCATTTCAAATTTTATGCAACAAAGCATATCTTATATTGTGTGCTACTTTGTGTTTCTTATGTGAGAGTGAGAGCTCACTTTGGGTGCCAATAGAAAAGTAGCACGCAAATTGGTGTCTTCTACTTATAATTAAGATTTATTCATTTACCGATCGGTTATTAGGTTAAAAAAAAATTGAGAAGCAAAAGAATTTTATTAATGAAAGAGAGATCTTTGCTGGAAGCATAAGGAGTGCCCAAAAGAAAGACCCAACCCAATCCAGTACTAACACCTAACCACACCAAAACACCAAAAACACATCCCTACCTACTATTAACCTCTCACATGCATTGCATTCTAGTCATGCTTGGATCATGAGGCCTTTGCAAGCTTTTTTTATGAGAGGCTACTATATACTTCTTGCATAATCACCCCAGGTTTGCATAGTTTGTAATTGCCTATGATGCCAAGAATTAGCTTGTAACCTGCTTCCGACTCACACCAAAACTAGCCTCAAAACAGCTACCACCACCCCAACCAATTGTGTCTTGTCCCCGCCTTACCTCTCCATTCTCTACTAATCATCCCCGACACATTTATGGAAGACACGTAAATTTGCTAGCAGCACGAGCCTTTGACTCCACTATTGCTGTAACATCTTGGAAGACAAGAGACTTTATTGCTGCGTTACAATACCCAAGTATCAGGTAAAAATAAATGGGTAAAATCATATAACCCAATAAAGAAATTATTTTATTATAAAAAATGTATTCTTGTAGCACCAAAAACCACAAAGAAGAAAAACCAGAGTTTTGTGAGAGTACGATAAAATAGAATCCAAGTAAATGTATGCTGCATAGGAAACTGAATTAGAACCAAAAGAAGATATTCAAATTTGATTTTTGAAATGCATGGGTACCATTGCAGAGAAATTGATGCATTTCAGAAGAAAAGAAAAGAACATGAGCGGAGAGGGGGACATGGCCGTGGAGATAGCAAGACCATCAAGGCATTTTCCTTAAACCTCATTGGGAATGCAAGTGTCAATGTACATAATAATTATATAGTTTGCGTTATGTTTCAAATTTTTAATAATTAATTATTAATATAAATGAATAATTGAGAGTGCAATAAAAAGGTGTAGAGTTCTAAATTACAACAAAAACCACGCAAGCACATACACATACACGCACGTACATGCACATGGTTACACATATACTCATTATAAAATTTAATATTTCTACTTCAATTTTTATGTAACAAAGCATATCTCATATTGTGTGCTACTTTGTGTTTCTTATGTGAGAGTCTAGGATTGACTCACTTTGTGTTTCTTATGTGAGAGTGATAGCTCACTTTGGGTGCCAATAGAAAAGGAGCACACAAATTGGTGTCTTCTACCAATATTTATTGTATATAATATTTATTTTGATTCTCTAATATTTTGTGTCTTAATTGTTTATAAATTATGTCATAATTATCCATAAATTAATTTGTATGCAAATGAACATGAGGTTGATACATAAGCAAGAAAAAAAAAAGGCTCTGGTGTTGCTAAATGGGATGAGATTTCGTATAAAATTGTTCCAAAAGTTGACACGTGGAGCTTTTCTTTTATAGATTATTTTCAAATGTATATAATAGAATAGATAATAGACAATGGATTATGACTATTATTATTATTATAGATTAAAGATTTAATTAGAAAAATTATAAATAATCATATAAGAATTCAAATTGGATTTCATTTAGGACAATAATTTAATTGTAGTTTAATGGACTAAAATTTATTTGTTGAAATAACTTCTTATCACATTTATTTTAGTCCTTGAAACTGCAATTAAATTATTTCCCTAAATAAAATATGTTTTTAACATGAATTATTACCCTAAATGAATAATTTACGAAAATTAACTGTCATGAAATTTATTTTTAGAAATAATTTAATTTAAATGCTAAGTATAAATGCAGAGTGAGATTTTATATATTCTTCATGACAATTTATATTAAAACAACGTTAATTAATATAATATAATTTAAAAACATATCAATAATTATAATAAAATTGAAATTAGATTGTATTTATGATAATAATTTAATTGCAGTTTTATGGGCCTTTATATATTTACGAAAATTTGAATCATTATAAATAATAAGATTTCTTTCTTAAATTATAACATTTACACTACATACAAATAATGGGAATTCAAAAATAAAACTAATTAATATAAAAAATACCAGTTATACAATTATGATTTTTTTTAAAAAAATAATGTCTTAAAGTAATTTATAATAATTATACTTACAAATTAATTTAAAAATTGTACTTAAAAATTATACTCAAATATCTTCCCAAATTATACTTAAAATATATAATAATAATTATTTTGGTTCTTGAAACTTATATTAAATTATTGTCATAAATAATAATGTATGTAAAAATTATTGATTAAGTATATAATTTAAAAAAAAAATAGTCGTTAGTTTATCTTTTATTTCATAAATAATTAAGGAAACTATATATGTTATTCTCGTTAGTTATTAATAAATAATTAAGTCAAATGACTAATAGGATTTTTAATTATAATTAAGATAGTTATTTAAAATGTAGCTATTTAATAAAATTTTCAAATTAAAAATTCAAATATAGCTATTTAAAACTCAATAGTGTAATAATTATAATGATTATAATTATGGTCAGTAACCAAAACCAAATATTTACGAAACACTATATAACGACATTTGTTATTCAAATTTCTTTGTGAATGGCATGTGTCATCCAAACCTTGAAAGTTACTTTTGATTTGCCACGAGTAATCCGACCCTATGAATAGATTCTCAAATTTATTTATAATGATTTTATATTATTTTAGACAATTCTTTTATAATACACAGTACAATCATAAAAATTTAAAAATTGAAAAATAATAAATATAAAACTAAATAAATCAATTACATGTAGGGGACGTTTGGTATAAGTGAAGATTTTAGTTTCTTAAGGATTTGAAGGTGAGAATATTTGTTTTTCATGTTTGGTTTATTTTTTAAAAAATAACATTCCCAAAAAACATTGTTTTTAGGAATCTTTTTTATTTATGTTTTTCACGAAATTATTCTTACGAAGGAAGGTGAGAATCTAACTTTCTCGACTTAGGAGAAAAGTTTTACTATGATAAAAATATCACATTACCTTTATTAACTTATATAATGTGATAAATATTTAAAGTTTTTGGGAAAGTTCTATTAAAACTAAACTTATAAATCTTTTATTTCCAAATAACAAATATAAATATTCTCAAGAATATTTATGACTAGCCAAACAGATATTAGTCATTTTTAAGAATTATGATTTTCGGAATTTATGATTCCTAGGAGTTAAATGAGCGAGCAAAATTATATTTTAACTTTATAGTTAAAACTCATAAACATAATTCACCACGTTTATAAAAGTCTTAATAACGAAAAAAATAATATAGCATAAATTGAAAGAAATCAAATCAAAATAAAAAATATGCTGACGTGTGTGAATTGTAAAAAGCAATTAAAATAATTTTAGAAAAATGAAAAAATAATAAATAATAATTAAACATTGGAAATTATAGTTAGAAATTTATAGTACAAACAATATAATAAGATTAAAACATAAGATAAATCTTAAAAAATAAAAATACATACAAAGTTTAAAAGCATTAAAAGAATATTATAATAGTGTGAAATATAAAAACCAATAAAGGGTGTCACATGTCATAAATTTATACTTTATATTTCGATATGAGAAAACAGGCTATACACTGATAGTGTAAAATAGTTTTACACTGTCATTCATTTACAAATCACCATTTATTGGAAATTTGTTGACTTTTATAATAAATACTTTAAAAGTCATACAAACGGTGAATTCCAATTGGTTGACAGTGTAAAACTTTATCCACTGACAGTGCATGACTATTAAACTCTTTTGATATATGTCATACTAACTTAATATAGAATTAAATATGTTTCTCATTCCTATAATATATATGTTACTATGTTAAAAAAATCTAAAAAATAAACCAAAAATAAAACTAAAAAAATATTTTTTTAAAAAAGCAGTTGATTTTATGAGAAATTATTTAAAATAGTTTTGATTTTAATAAGATTTTATATTTTTTTTCAACTTTTGATTATTTTAGAAAGCCAAAACAAGCGCATGAAAAACTAAGGGCCCATTTGGGGTGGTTTTTGGTTGTGAATTTTGAAAATTTCAAAAACTACAACTAGTTTTTAGTTTTTAAAAATTAGTGTTAGTTTTTTTTTTCTAATTTTTGGTTTCAAAATAAACTCACTTTGAAATTTCTTATTCTGTTAAAATTACTTTAAGAATATATTTGTGTAGTGACGACAGTGGTGGTGGTGACGACAATGATGGTGGCAGCGGTGGTAATGCTGACGGTAACGGTTGTGGCGGTGCTGACGGTGACGGTTGTGGTGGTGCTGACGGCAGTGGTTGTGGCGGTACTAGTGGTGATCGTGGTGGCGCCAGTGGTGGTGGTGACAGTGCCTATGGTGGTGGCAAGCAGCACTAGTAGTCGTGGTCATGGTCATGGTAGTGGCGGTGACGATGGTAGTAGCGATGAAGCTTGTGGTGGTGGAGGCGATGCCGATGGTCGTGGTAGCAATGATGGTGGTGGCGGTGCTGGTGGTCGTGGTGGTGGTAGCGGTGGTCGTGGTGGTGACGGCAGCTGCGGAGATGGCAGCAATAGTAGTGGTGGTGACAATGGCGATGGTTGTGGTGGTGGTGGTGGCGAAAAAGGCTATTGTCAAATATAATGATATGTATTTTTAAAAAAAACCAAAAACCAAATTCACAAATATTTTTTTCTTGGTTTGAAAATGAGTGTAAAAGTGTTTTGAAATTGAGTTAAAAATCATTTCAACTCCATTTTAACCAAACGTGTTTTGTTTTGAAAATTGTATTTGAAAACCAAAAACTCACAACTACCCTAAACGGGCCCTAAACAAATTGATTATTTTTTAAAAGTGACTTTTTACGAAAAACCTGTAATAAATGACCCCTAGTTTATTCTTAAAATTTAAAAACTATAAATTTGTATAAAAATATTTTTTAATTTATTTTTAAGTATCATTTTAAAACCTTTTTACGCTTAATTTTTAAAATTAATTCTTTTATTATTAACTCTTTCAAAATTAATTTATCTAAATTATATATAAATTACCTACGTCAGTTTTATTTCAAAGATTTTATTTACATTAGCAGTTTTAAGTTTGAATATAAGGGTAAAATTTATTTCACATTATGGGAGGAGAAAGTTGGATAGTTATGTCAATGGTACAATTCTTGAAGTTAATTTAGACAGGTAAAACTTGAAAACCAATAACGAGGATAGATAAATGGTATAAAAAATGGTGTAAAAATATAACAACTCAAAATATATTGCACATGTGTTGGGGTATTGCAGCGTTGGTTGATTCTCTTTGCCGTGCGACACGAGTACACACATTAGTTTTTAAAAAAATAAGAAAGAGAGAATGTGTAGTGGATAGTTGAAAGAGTAATTAAATGGTAAAATAATGAATAATTTAGGTAGTAATTAAAGGGTATAGTGATCAAATAAAAAGTGGAGACCAAAAGAGAGTATCATCTTTATTATAGTTATAGATTATAGATACTTATGAAAATATGGTGATGCACAAATATTATGGAAAAAGGTCGTGAGTAGGAATGGTAAAAATATCCGTACCTATGGATACGTAAAACTTGCTATGGATATTAAATTAATAATTAAATGGATGCCCATTTATTAATGGGGCAGGAATGAGTAGTAAATTATCTATTCTTGCACTTTTAAATTATTTAAATACCCTTAATTATATATAAAGTAAATTATTTTAATTTTTTTTAGTATAAATATATATTTAAAAAATTATTTATTTTTAGTATAAATATATGTTACAAAGGTATTTTTTTAGTATAAATATATGTTTTAAAAATATTATTTTTAGTTTTATTTTATTTTTTACTTTTTGTTTAAATTTTACATTTTAATAAATATCTACAAATACCTGTAAATATCCGAGAATATATATAAAATTCGTGGATATCCGCTTAACAAATACTCGTATAAATACATGTAGGTATAAAAGGACTATTACCTATATTAGTCCCGCCCCATTGATATCCCTAGTTGTGAGTTTGTTGTTGTTGTTGTTTTTTGTGTGTGTGTATATATAATGGTTGCGATGAGGTTTGAACCTAAGATTTTATGCTAACTATCCCAAATCCCCCATTATTAGACCGACCCTAGTGGGTTATGAGTTTGTTGTTAAACAAACTAAGAAAGCAAGTAATTAAATATATATTTATTTTGAAATTTGAATTAAGATATTTGTAGTAATGTGGGTATGCATTTTTTTATGTTAATGGGTATGCATGTTTTGTTTCTTCGCCAGTACGATATCAAATGTGCTATGGCTTATAAGTATTATTTTTTTTACTGTGAAAAAAAAAATAATTTTTTATGTTATTTTCTTTTCAATTAAATAAAAAAATAATTAAAAAAATATTTATTGTGTATTATTTTTCTGTCCATTTAAATGTAAGCTTAGACTTTGTTTGAATAAACTTTTCTACAAGCACTTATAAGAGAAAAAATAAAAAAGTAAATGAATTGAGTTTTTCTTATAAACAAAAATCAACTTACAAAACTTTATTTTTGGAGAAGTTAAATTAGAAACCTTCTATAAAATTAAGTGCAGAAGTTTATTTTATCTTATGTAAGAAGCTCAAATCTTTTACCTATTTTTTTTCCTTGTATATTTGCTATCCTCCTTTGATAGATACAAATATATTATACTTTACTCTATTTTTAGAATTTTCATTAAAATGATTTTATGACTAAAATATCATTCTATAAGTGAAATTAATTTTTTTAAAAATAATTTTAATTGCCAGTGATGCAAAACACAATATTAATTTAAATTTAAATTAAACAAATTAGTGTTATTTTTATGGGATACTACATCTGTAGGTCTCTAAACTTTTGAGTTTTTTAAATAGGTTCCTAAACTATAAAAATTTGTAATTAAGTCTTTATTCTTTTCCAATTTTTGTAATCAAGTCCCTAGTTTAATAGTTCATTTACAAACCATTAAATTACGCCCAAAGACCTAATTATAAAAATTGGACAAGATTAGGAACCTAGTTAAAAAAAACTCAAAAATTATTTAATATGAAATTTTGTGTGTTAAAACTTTTTTATTTTGAAATGTAGGAAATAATATTTTCTAAAATAATTACATCTAGAAAAATTAAAAAAATGGAAAGTTATAACCTCTTCTAAAACCTAGAATTGTCAAAATTGGCTTGGTAGGCGAGGCTAGGCTAAGTTAGGTTCTTTATTTTGAGGTCCGAAAAGAACATAGTCAATTTTGACCTAGCTCAATGGGCCAAACGGTTGGGCCGGGCTATAAAAATATTGATCGAAAAGTTACCAAGCCTATTTGACCTATTATTTTTTTAAAAAAATTCTTATAAAAATAAATAAATTTATGCAAAAAATAAATAAAATGGGTTAATTTGGCCTATCAGGCCAGATAGGCAAAAAAATCTATGGCCTATATGAAAATAAGCTCGGCTTGGCTTGCTTTTCAAACTTTGGCCGAGCAACCCATTTTGACAACTTTACTAAAAACACAGTTATGTCCTTGAATGTTAGTTAATCTTTCTTATATAATTTTCTATATATATGTGTTATTGTATAAAATGACTTAGTGGTTCTTTTAAACTTTAGGATACAGAGGAACTCTGCAAGCATATTTATAGGGTATATAAATTACAAGACATGTATCTCATTATTATGTTTTATTTAGGGATAATATATCTATAGGTTCCTACTTTTTTGAGTTTTTTTTAAATAAGTCCTTAAATTATAAAATTATCAGGAAAAAATAAAAAATATTCTGTTAAAGTTAATGGTTTGTACACCCTAAAAACTTTATTAAAAAAAATTAGAGACTTAATTATAAATTTTTATAATTTAGGAACTTATTTAAAAAATCTCAAAAAGTTTAGAGATTGAATTATCCCATATTTTTATTGTCAAAACAATTTTCCTTAGATGTGACGTGGGAAAATAAAAAAGAGTCTAAACGCACAGCAGCATTGGCACGCGTTGTTTGTGCCGAGGCCCAAAACCCTAATCCCTGACCGAATAGCAAGCGAGACGCGGGTATATAACCATAGCAGCCGTAAGCTCTCAAACCCACTCTGCTGTTCCCAAAACCCTAATTTCTTGAAACGTAGGGTTTTGCAGAGCCTCCTTCGCTTGTAGTTTCTTCTTCTATACCGGTGACTCCTCTCACGTTTCTTCCATTTCTTTAATCTGAGATGGGCAAGTCAAGCAAGAAATCAGCTCTCAAAGTATGTGTTTCGCTCACTTGTTTCAATCCTTCTGTGAACTTCTTTTCTCATTGAATGTTTTTCATCTCTTAACTTTGTCTTTGGTACTGTGACCAACTTTTCATACTTTTTGCCTTTTGTTTTCGTGGTGTTGAAGGTTGACGCTGCTCCAGCTGTGGTTCCGCCATCGAAGTCTGCCAAAAAGGGTATCGTAAATTTCTTCTATTTCGCAGCCTCGCTGTTATGTTTCGATTTTTTTAAGAAAATTATTTATACGTTATATTACGAATCAGGTTTTTTGGTTTTTCGGTTCCAAGGAAGGTTAAGGGCATGTTTGGTTTTTAGTTCGGAGGCCCCGATATTAGCTCAAAAAGTAAAACAGAACAAGCCTCTTGTTTGGTTTTCAGTTGGGTCTAATTATAAACTGAGTTTTACTTCAATTTTGACTTGTAACTCAGTTTGAAATGGACGAAAAGAGAGGATTGCTTTGCAAACTCAGTTTGCAAAATGAAGTTCATTCAAACTTAAGTTTGCAAACTTTAATCCAAACATGCACCGATTCTTTTATCCTCTGTAACTGTGCAGTGATTTTTTTTTTTTTAATTTAGTGTTCATTTTATTTTTATTTTTATTTTTATAGTTCGGGTAAAACCTTCAAGTATTGATGTTGTAGAGTGGTTAACATGCGGCACAAAATTTAGCTTGTTAAATTGAGTTTTTGGTCTTGTTTAGAATTTTTGTTCTTTGTTAGTGATTGTTTCCTTGGACTATTTTGTTCTTTATGCAGGCGGCAAGAGGCAAACTGAAGATGAAATTGAGAAGCAAGTGAGTGCAAAAAAGCAGAAGATAGAGGAGGTTGCTCAGAAGCAAAAGAAGGACGCAAAGGTGCAAAAGAAGAAGGAAAGTAGTTCAGATGATTCTTCTTCAGAATCTGAAGATGAGGTATTGCACGTCTACTTATGTTTAATGCATATAGAAGCCTAAATTACACGTGAGCTTAGTGATCTTTTTTTTTTGTTCTTGTTATTGCCTCTCATTGTACTTTCTGTCTTGAGCTCAGAAACCTGCAGCCAAACCTGCTGTTCTTTCAAAAAAGATAACTGCTAAAAATGGTGCTCTAAGTACCCCAGCAAAGAAGGGCAAGCCAGCCTCCAGTTCTTCTGAATCATCTGAAGATGACTCCTCTGATGAGGAAGAAGTGATTGCAAAGAGGCCGCAGAAAGTAGTGGTTGCTGAGAAACAGAAGGAAGCAAAGGTGAAAAATAATAAGAAGGAAAGTAGCTCAGATGGTTCTTCTTCAGAATCTGAAGATGAGGTATTGCCCGTGACTGTTTATGGTTGAATTCATAAAGAAGGCTTAAATTTCATGTCAGCACATCGATCAATTTTTTGTTATTATTATTATCTCTCCTCATACTTTTCTTTATGGGACTCAGAAACCCGCAGCAAAAGCTGCTGTACCTTCAAAAAAGACACCTGCTAAAAATGGCAATTTAAGTACCCCAGCAAAGAAAGGCAAGCCTGCTGCCAGTTCAAGCTCTTCTGAATCATCCGATGATGACTCTGATGAGAATGAGGTGAGCAAAACCCCTTTCATAACGAGATGGAAATAGTGAAAACTTCCTAATTATTAGGGGATACTTTATTGTTTGCTGAAATACTCACAATGCCTTGTTTTTTTATTTTTGCTTTTGTTTTCAGGCTCTAAAATCCAAGGTGGTCCCTGCTGCAGGCAAGAATGGACCTGCTTCTACAAAAATAACTCAGCCAAGTGGAAGTTCTGATAGCTCTGAGTCTGATTCTGATAGCAGCTCTGATGAGAAAAAGGTAAGTTTTTATTTTCTCTGTGACTCCATCTTGCCGTATATCCTCTCTGATAGCAGAGTGCCCAGAATGTTCTATTCTTTGATTTTTGTCTTGGTTTAATTCACCGTGTAATGTTGTCTGTCGCTGAACTTTTTGGGTATCAGAATAAGAAAAAACCTGCAACTACAAAGCTGCCTGCATTGTCGATTGCTCCAGCTAAGAAAGTGGAAAGCTCAGATGATGAATCAAGTGAAAGCTCTGATGAAGAAAATGTAAGTTGTGGGTTATTGGTTCTAAGGGATAATGATAATTGTTTGTGTTTTTCTGAATAGTTTTTGGAATGGGTTGTTCTATTCTTATATTTGGATCTATATAGGATGCAAAGCCTGCTGTAACTGCTGTGTCAAAGCCTTCTGCTGTTGCAAAAAAGAAGGTTGACAGCTCTGATTCTGATGATAGCAGCTCTGAGGAAGACAATGTAATTTTTCTAGTTTATTTTTCTTTTAATGTTTTTTGTTTTTTGGTTAAGTTCATATCCATCTGGGAAACATACACAGATTTAAAAAGTCATTTGCACTCTCATCTTGCTAATGACTATTGAGATTGTTGCTTTTTATCTTCAATTGATATTTACATGAGAAAGAGTTTTAGACTTAAAGAAGTTGAGTTTTGGTGTTTGTGCAGAAAAATGATGTCAAAACTGTTTCCAATGCCAAGTCAGAGCCTGTGTCCAAGCAGCCTGTAAAGAAGTCAAGTAGTAGTGATTCTGATGAAGAGGTTAGTTATTTCATTCTTACCTCCTATAGTTTTTATTCTATTAATTTTTATTTTGATTCAACTTGGTATGACATTTTTGGTGAAATTGATTGGTTAACTTCTACAGGAGTCTTCTGATAGTGACTCTGAGGATGAAATGGTATGTTTGGACGATCTTGTTGGAATACTGCTATATCTTATGCATACTTGCTTTCCGTGTAGCGTTTCTTTGTCAAGTGATCGATGATCTCATTTTGGATTCATAATTCTGTTGCAGAAAACTGCACAAGTTTCTTCTGTTAACAAGAAACTAGCACCTGTTGTGAAGACAGCTAAAAAGGTGTCTTCCTCAGAGAGTGATTCTTCAGATGATGAGGTAATTCATAGCGTATGCACTAGTGTAGTTATTATTTTTGTCTTTTGTGACTCTTAGCTTACATTCTACAGAAATTGTATATTGAAATGTAACTTGACTATTGGTCAGTTAAGTAATACTTGTTTTGTTAACATTGATGATCAACAAAGATTATGCCATGTGTTAATAACAGGGGAAGATGGATATTGATGAGGATGATAGTTCTGATGAAAGTGAAGAGCCACAAAAGAAAAAGGTAAAAAGTCATGGTATCTCAACCGATTAGTAGAACAAGTTTTACGTGGTTTGTTTATTTCATTTTTGTCATTTGTTATATTTCAATGTTGTTTTTCATTCTTTTTTAATATTTTAAGGCTAGAGGCCTCAAATACTTGAAAACCTATTTTAAATACTTTTGAGAATGATAATTATGATGTTTTTCTACTATGGAAAAATTGGTAAGCAGCACAGTTAGAAATCCAACTAAAATGAGTAATTTTGTATAGTGAGAAAGTGAGGATTTTTCCACTGTTGATTTGAAGTGACTTTATAAGATATTTTAATTCAAATTAATGGTGGATAGGTCCTCACTTTTTCACTTTACAAGTCTCCTCACTTTTTAGAGTAGCCAGATCCGAAGATGGAAGTCTTAAATGTTGAGAAAGTTACTGTTCATGTGGTGACTTTTAATTTTTACCTTCCTTTTCTCACCGCAGACTGTGAAAGATTCAAAAGAAAGCAGTGATAGTGATAGTTCTGAGGATAGCGAGGAGGAAATTGAGGAGAAACCTTCCAAAACTCCTCAGAAAAGAGTAAGCACATCACTATATTTACCTATGACTGTTTGAAAGTTCATTTTGTTTAGTCTTGTGATTTCCTGGGATAATGTAATTCACTCTTGTGAAACAGGTTAGGGATGTGGAGATGGTTGATGCTACCTCATCTGGAAAGAAAGCTGTATTTGACTGATATCCTCTCTGTTTCCTTTCTACTTTGAATATCAGTGGTATGATGTTATATTTTGAATTTTTGCAGCCTAAAACCCCAGCTACACCGAAAGAAGAAAGTGGTGCTTCAAAGACACTATTTGTTGGGAACTTGTCGTACAGTGTTGAACGAGCTGATGTGTATGTGTTTTGTTTTTGCCCAATTCTCATTCTTGTGCATTTCAGTTATTTAAATAATAACTACGTTTATTTAAATTGTGCAGGGAAAATTTTTTCAAAGATTGTGGAGAAGTTGTTGATGTTCGTCTTGCTATGGATGATGATGGGAGGTTTAAAGGATTTGGACATGTTGAGTTTGCAACAGCGGAGGCTGCCCAAAATGTGAGTTTTTGATACCATATCTAATCTACTCATTCCATGTATTTTTATTGCAGGAATTTATTGATTCTGTTTTTTGTGTGAACAAAATAGTTGTTTTTACTAGTTCATAGGTTGGAACTTTTAGTGTTAGTCAGGTCATTAATCAGAATGCTGTTCTCTATATCTGCATAATTAGGGCTCAGCAATGTAGGGCCTATTTTTTTTGGTGTTAGCTTTAGTTCTGTTATGCTTGTTCAGCCCTTGTGTTGTCTATGTTATGTTCCTTTGATTTGTGTATATACATATCAAGTTTATTTGAGCTGAGAATCCATTCCTTATTGTAATCATAGGCCCTTGAGTTGAATGGACAAGAATTATTTAATCGTGCACTCCGGCTTGATGTAGCTCTGGAAAGGAGTGCATATACCCCCAATAGCAGGTAATTCTTGTCTCAAAGATTTTATATTATTTTGTTCTATGCCTCACCTCTACTTAATCCTTTTTTCTTGTTTCCTTGTTAATAATTGTAGCAACTGGAACAACTCATCCCAGAAAAGTGGAAGAGGCCAGTCAACGGTATTTGTGAGGGGATTTGATAAATCCCTTGGGGAAGATGAGGTAATTTTATCTCTAGCCCCCATTGACTGTTAGCTTGAGTTTCAGCATAAAGATTGCGTGCCTCTTTTTATTTTTTAATGTTTCATATTTTTATGCCTTTATTTGTGTTAGCAGTAAATAAGGCTACCTCTGTTCTTTCAGATAAGAGCTAGTTTGCAAGAACATTTTGGTTCCTGTGGGGACATTACAAGGGTATCTGTTCCGAAAGATTATGAGTCTGGTGCTGTAAAGGGGTATGTTTTTGGTTGCTTGTGAAATTCCATTGTTACAATATAATGTGATTTTGTAAACTCAACTTCTGCCTGCCATGTACCTGCGATATTTGTCATATTCATCTCCATTGGATTGTTCTAATTGGTTTTCAGGATTGCATTTATATCCTCATGCTACCTTGCAATTTGAAAATGTCAATCTGACTTTTGTAATATTTACAGGTTTGCTTACTTGGACTTCAGTGATGCTGATAGCTTGAACAAAGCTCTAGAACTCCATGAAACTGAACTTGGAGGTTATACCTTGTCAGTGGATGAAGCCAAACCTAAAGGTGATAATCAAGGTTCTGGTGGTAGAGGTGCAGGTGGAAGGAGTGGTGGCGGCGGTCGATTTGGTGGAAGGGGTGGTGGCGGTCGATTTGGTGGAAGGGGTGGTGGTGGTGGTCAATTTGGTGGAAGAGGTGGTGGTGGTCAGTTTGGTGGAAGAGGTGGTGGTGGTGGTGGTGGTCGATTTGGTGGAAGAGGTGGTCGAGGAAGAGGTGGCGGAGGGGGTCGTGGAACTCCATATAAACCCAGCCTTGCTGCGGAAGGCACAGGTATAATTCGTCTTTTATCCTTCCCATTTCTCATTTAAATACTGTTTCCCCCCCAGTGGCATTAAAATGTTACTGCTGGATAGATTGATTATACCGTTTCTGAGGTTCTGGAAGTCTTCAGTCAAAAACATTACTTGTTTGATGTTAGATAATTTTTTTTCCATGGCAAATTGGTTTAATAATGTTTTATAGTCTTACGCCATGAAGTTCTCTTTTTTAATTTTTTTTGAAGAGCTCTTATTTAATCAATATTTTTTTTTTGGATAACAAAATATTGTTTCATATGTGAAAAATTTTAGTTTTATGAAAAATAGTACTTCTCCTGGGCAGGATATTTTGGTAAGCTTCTATAGGGATTTTGTACTACGCGACTATTACTGTTATGTATTCCTTAGCAACACTTGCTGTCTCTATGTAATGTGTGTATATATGATATAATTTGAATGTTTCATTATTTATTATAAAAATCAACTAATATGTTTTTTATCCAAAATCATTTGCATTCGTCAGAATATTGCTTCATGATGTTTCAAGTTTTTAACGTCCTATTTCCATGTTCATATCATTGTTTTATTCATTCTGGTGTACACAGGCGATACCGGTAATTTGATTCTTAAATTTTTGTTTCGATTCTGAATGAATATATTGTTTACTTTCAACTTTATTTTCTTCTTTTAAAACATTATAGAAAAGATGTAATTTGTTCATGTGATTAGGATAAATAATATATTTACATTATAAAAAATTGTCATCTTTTCCTAGAAATCGTGTCATTGCAATTACATAGTCTAGCGTAATCATGATTCGCATGGCCGTTTTACGAGTTTTCTTTTTTGATTATTTGATCTTGTGATTATTCAGGTAAAAAGACCAAATTTGCTGATGACGACTAGGGTGGCAGTCTTGCTGATACTGAAAATTTAATATTTTCTTTTAAACTTTCGAGTAGTTTTGTCTCCTCAGTTTTGGTAATTGTTAGTATGAATTCGTGGAATTCGGTTGTATTTGAAAATTTGTGATTGATATTTTGTCTTATCCTATGGATTATATTGTGGCTCTCCAAAAATGTGGTTCATTACTTTGTTAATTCCAATATAAATACATAGTAGAGTTTAATACCGAGTGTGTGGCAAGAATGATTTTAAAGATTATTATTGTAGAAGTTAATAAACTTGTCATATATATTGTTATACAAATTCCAACAATTTATAATTGGATGTCTTGAACTTATTTATCCAGTCAGTCGTTATAATATTTGAGAATATAGGTTATGAAATGAGAGGGCAAAGTTGTTTTATATTTTCATATTCAGACCAGCATGTAGGTAAGTTTAAACTTCATACAACTCATTGACCATTTGTCTGCCATGGATTAAAGGTGTGTTTGGACATTCGTTTGTAAATGGAAAATTTCACTTTTCAAAGTATAAAAACAAAAAGCAAGAATTGTCTTTTTTCTGTTAAACAGATGCTTGTAGATTTGTAACTGTAAACCAAACATACACTAAGTGCTGTGAAATAAATATTGTGAAACAATTTCATTCAACTTAAGGTTAAAGTAATTTTAATACAACGTCGGTGGGAATATTTTTATATTAATGAATTACTATTTATTTTAAATGACTTTTAAAGAAATTATTATAGTTATATCACAGTTAAAAAAAAATTATACTTTCACTAATTTTACGGAGAAATTTCTATACTAAAATAATTAATTTTAATACACAGCATTATAGTATATTTAATAATTGATGTCGTCATCGTGCTCTTAAAAATATATAATATTCTGTTTATTTTATTTATATATTATTCACGTGTTCATATTTTAATTATTTAAAAATATCATCAAATATTTTATTTATACTGCCTCTCTTTCTTTTTAAAAAAATAATAAAACAAGAGGGAGGGTATAGTGAATAATTTTAAAAGTAGTTAAAGAATAAAATAGTGGATAATTTAGAAAATAATTAAAGGGTATATTACTCTAAAAAAAAGTAAAGAGTAGTTATATATATTTTATTAGAATATAATTTATAATTTTTAACTATATATAAAGGAAATACTACTTATTTTGGTTTTCATATATATTTTTAGACTCATTTAACTCTTAACTACATAGCAAAACTACCTCACCACTTTAATTATATATTATATAATTGATTTTATTTTTTTATATTTTTTCTTTTTTCTTTTTCAACTTCTCATAACCGATTACTATAACTTCTCATAACTAATATCACATAGGCGTGAAGTGCTTATTTTGCACTAGTGATAATAATGTAATTTTTTTTATTCTATTATTTAATTATATATTATCCTGTATAATGAGATTGTTGATTTTATAATAATTATTTTAAAAATTATATTTAAAATAATTTTTAATTAATTTTTAGTATTTATATTATTAATATATAAAAGTTATATATGTATATATATATGTATATATAGGTCAAGATCCATTGACACTAGGTGTCAAAGTTAGTTAAATTATACATTCAATAATTTTTTGTAGAATACAAATTTAATCAATCTAACCTGTTGATTTTGATGGTCTTATCAATTAAATTAAGTATGCAAAATTTTACACAATTCTAAAATTATTCAGTAGTTCATCGCATTACTTTATTTATCGTATAATAAAAAATTAAAATATATGTAAATATTTAATGTTAAATGACATATATAGAAAATTTCAAATTGTGTGAAATTTGATATCCATGATCATGAAGATAATATCACATAATTCAACGGTTAGATCGGTTAAATTTGTATTTTATAAAAAGTTATTAAATGTGTAATTTGACTAACTTTGACACCTGGTATCAATGGATCCTGACCCTATATATATATAAACTTATATCTTAATTATATAAAAATATTAAACTTTTATGTTGGGTCTAATATCTTTGTGACTTATTTTAAAGTTTACATTTTAAAATAATTTTTTAAAAAATAAAAGTTAATTGATTAAATAAATGTTTTTGTTTTATTGTCCCATAACAACTGGTTTGCTTTAATTGTTCAGGATGAGAGGAAAAGGGAGAATGGGATATACAACTTCTTTTAAAGTTATTTTTTCCCCTTTTATTTTTTTATTATAAAAATTAAACTTCTTAATTTTGTAAGAGCTTTTTTTTTTCTCTCTCACTCTAAATGTTGACTCAGTTTCTCTTTTAAGAAAATAAAAACTATTAAGCTAAGCACTAAACACCTTGAAATTTTTTTGATATCAATTTGGTTATTGAAAATAAATTTCTCAAATGACATCATAATAGTAATTTCACAAAATTATTAAATTTTAAATAAGGATTTTTTTTTATCTTCTAATGTCAAGTGAATTTTTGAAGCACTAAATTAATAATTTAGACAAAAACATCTAAAGGATTAAAGTATAAATTATAATATTTATATGAATGCATTTTTTTTATACTATGGTATAAAACGCTCGATTAGCAAAATAAATTATATTTTCATACTTTTATGAAAGAACTTATTTTTAATATATACCGCAAGTTCACATTAGCATTTAGTAAAAAAAATGTTGACATGAATTGATTTTTAAGAGTTTGAAAGTAAATATTTTTTATTTTATTATCTTTTATTAATAAATTTTGAACTTTAAAAAAAAATAATTGGAGAAAATATTTTTCTAACAAAATTTTCTATTCATTAATCACAAATATCAAAATAAACATTATTCTTATGAAATTAAAGTTTCTAACAATATTTTTTAACTTAGAACCCATACAAATGTTTTTATTTTTTTGGTTTCATAAAAGTTTATATTAGAGGAAGGCACATCCCCTTGCAAGACTAGGGGAACCTGTACAAATGTTTAATCCTTATAGAATACGTCAATAGAGAAACATTTAATATTTTAAAAATAAAACATTATAATTATAATGCTTATAAATAATCATTAGATTTTATTGAATTTAAGTATATATTCATTTATAAAGTTTAAATAATAGTTGATAAAATTTCTTAAAATTATGTAATTAATTCACTAATATATTGAACTCAATTCAAATAAATTAATAAAATTTATTTTAATATTCTATTTGATTTATTTACATTTTTAAACAATATAATGTTAACAATCATTTTTAAATTTTAATAATTAGGTAATTTTGAATATGTTTCAATATAATTATATGTTTTGAATATGTCTCAATATTTTTAAATGACATTATGTTAACAATCTTTTTGGAATTTGTTTTAATCTTAGTTAGCTTTAAACAATATTTGTTCAACATAAATATGAGGATTTGGAAGGGTTTATGGGTGTTGATCAAAGGCACGTGAGTAGTTTGGTGATAAGGGATCTTTATGATTATCTAATGGGCGGTGAGATAGTCACCTATAAGCACTTTGAAACTCAAGTAAGCTTTAATTAAAAAGTGCAAAGACTCAAAGAAGAGGATGTACTTAAAGGGGAAAGACTCCTAACTTTATATAGTGGTTTGAGAATGAAGTAGGTGGTATTAGGTAAAGTTGGGTGAGAGTTGATCATTTATCTCAATCAGGTATAAGTGTGGTCGAGGTGTGTGGCTAAGATGTTGAGGCTAGGATGCTGAGGTGCAAGTTCATAGCAACATTATTGACCTAATTTATCATTATAAAAAATATTTTTTTTACAAAAATGGATATAAAAATGATAATATAGAGATATTTGACTTTGACATGGTGCAATGAAATCATCATTTATTATTATTTGTTGTGAGAGAGGTATGAAATAAACATTGAATGAATCATAAAAGAAAAGTGAAAGATGGGTTGAAGAGACATAAAAAGTGGATTTTTCAAAGAAGAAAACAATAAAATAGCCGAGAAAAATGAGGTGGATGGGTGCTAAGTTGGGGAGTACGAGGAAGGAAAAGGGTGGTAACATGGGGAATTAGGATAGTAATAAATAATAATCACATGACTGTGACTGTAAGACATTGATAATTGTGACTTGCTTACAATTAACCGTTTTAGTATTTAATAAAATTTACTCAATAACAACGATTAAAGTTATTCACTTTTAAAATAGCAACAATTTAAATCTAATTAATATAAATATATGATATAAATAAATTCTTAAACAGTTTTTTTTTTGTTTTTTGGTTTACCATAGTATTTGTATGAAGTATCCACTAATCTCCATCGAAGACCGTGAACGCACATAAAACCAGGATTCAAATCCTAGACAACTTGGTTAAAAGACATAAGCCGCTACCACTGATGCCAACCAATATTGGTAAACAAAGGAAAGTTTTAATAATTTAGATGTGGCATATCAAGAAAGTACCTAACAAAACCAGGTTGTTGGAGACACGGTCCATGAATAAACGGGCCTAAATTGGGCCTAAGATGCATTCTGAGACATGAAACCTACGACGCACGAGGGGCAAGGGGGAACAGTGGAACACCGCCCACGTTGTTGTGAAGTTTAAGCTTTGCACTCATAACGCATTAACACACCTTCTGTTCTTTTTCGAAGTTGTGTCTCATCTCTTCTCCACGCTCTTCTCGCACATTTTTTCGCTCCTCCCTCTTTTACCGTCTCTTCACTTTCTGTCTTATGGCCCAACTCTGACCTCGCTTTCCACACCAACACCAACACCAACACAACACAACGCATCTAATAAGGTCTGCTTCTTCTCCTTCCCTCCATAGCTAATGGATTCATATATCTTCCACCTTCTGATTGAACAATTCATTCTGTGACATGGGGAAATTTCGAATCATTTATCGTTTTATTCCATCTAGGTGTTTTTTAGTTCTTCTTATTTCCTATGAATTATTTATTTATTTTGGTAGTATTTTGAGATGTTTATTCGTTGGCGGTGCAGCGGGGAGCTTCGCGTGGATCTTGTGCCTTGTCTTTTGAATTGAAACATTAATTGATTTGTTTTTGATGTGTTTTATGGTTGCAGAATTATTTCATACTGTATTCAAATCCTTTAAAATGAACTCTACATAACTATTGGCACTTCTAGAGGGCATTTTTATGAGCTCTCTCTCTCGCTCTCTCTCTGCATCCCTCTTTGTTCTCTGAAAACAGGGGGATGCTGGTGTTGTTTCTATTTCCACCGAAGCATACTGTGGACACAAGATAGTTGGCTTTTGTACATGATGTTGTTGCTTATTGCTTGTTTTGATTTTCAAATTGTCGGTGTTTACTTTGCATAATTGTGCTTCTTGTTCTGTCAGCATGTATATATGTACTGTATTAGTCTCTTTCTCTTGCAATTTAAAGCATTCCCTATTTGATGATAATGTCGGATTATTAAGAGTTGGATTTTATCTTGTTGTCATTGTCTTGTTGACTTGGAATTTGGCAGTTCTAATTTTGAAGAGAGAGTGGATTGGCCTTAAAATCATGATATATTATTTCTATTTATATTAACCTTAATGAAAATAAGTAATTAGAAATTTTTTGTTTCCCTCTCTATTTAGTCTTATGTGGAAAAAGTAGAATATTAAGTGGCTAAACTATAAATTTAGTTGAGTATTTTCCTGGTTTTTATTTTACTTATTGAACATGTATGATCTCTGCAGTAAGTCAGAGTCTTTTACAAGAACATAACTTTCCAATGAATTATTTGTATACGAGTCAAAATATTTTTCAATAATGCTATTTCTCAATTAATTAGAGATGTAATATAATCAACTGAATATTCATTGCTTTTGGTTCCATTCTTTATGTTCAAATGTTCAACATTTTTTTTTGTCGTACAGAAATCTCTTTAATGCTATGCGTGTGAATTACTTACCCAGACTTTTAATTACAGTTTGATCATTAAAACTATTGAATAATGAACCTTGGGTTATGACAATGAATTATCTAATGGATGGGAATTCTTCTGCAGCACAGTACGAGTTGAAGAAAGACAGTAATTTCAATGTACTTGAGGAGAATACAGTGCAGAGATCGGACATGGGCTTTGGTGTTGCAGCCATCAAAATACTTCTTTAGGCCAAGATTCTCTGATCATCCATACTTTCAATCTTTGTCCCCTAAGACCACTGTGAAAGAATATTCTTCACATGGCAGGATCATCAGAAAACCTCTTTTACGTTCAGATTCATGTCGGCATATTTCATCTAGAAATAGTTTTGCTGGTCTGGACAAAAGGCCTAGCTTATGTATTAACAGTACTCAGTTACGTTCCTATAGTTCTGAAAGTGATGGAAGAAATGCAAGTGAGGATAAACATGTACATGTTAATGATGGAGCTACCTTTGATAAAGGACAGAATCAACAAGAGAAGTTTGGGAAAGGTGTCAAGCACTGCAATGCACATGCACGACTTGAAGAGCAGGAACAAGAGGAATGGCTTAATAATGAGAAGCTTGCTATAGAAATTAAAAAGAGAGAATCACCATTTTTGACAAGAAGGGATAAGTTTAAAAATGAGTTTATGAGAAGAATTATTCCTTGGGAGAAAATAAACATTTCCTGGGACAGATTTCCTTATCACATTCAGTAAGTACTTATTGTTCCTGTTTGTTGTTCTTCTTTCAATTTAGCGTCTTCTCTTATCTGACTTGTGGAATTAAATTGTATGTTTCCATCTGTAGTGAGAATACCAAAAATCTTCTGGTGGAATGTGCTGCTTCCCATTTGAGACATAATAAGTTTGCTTCATCTTTTGGCACTCGCCTTACATCTTCAAGTGGGAGAATATTGCTTCAGAGCATTCCTGGTCTGTCATTTATTCCATAATTTTTGTCCTTGTTATTCTGTTTAATTTAGGTTTAATATATCAGTTGGTCCCTAAACTTTTGGAGAATTTTTAATTAAGTTCCTGAACTAAAAAAATTTGTAATTAGGTCCTTGATCTTTTATAATTTTTGTAATTGAGTCTTTGAAGGTAGTAAAACCGCCACAAATTGTAAATTTTCTAAACTAACTCTAGGGACTCAATTACAAAAATTGTAGAAGATCAAAGACTTAATTATAATTTTTTTTAGTTTAGGGACCTAATTAAAAATTTTCCAAAAGTTTAGGAACCAAGTGATGTATTAAACTTTTAATTTATAATGTTTATTTTGGATGCCATTTCACTATAATTTATGCCTCAGAAGTTTATTAGTTTTTGTCTTTAGTCTGAATGTTGATATTGTCTTTTATATTCAGGCACTGAGCTGTATCGTGAGAGATTGGTTAGAGCTCTTGCACAAGATTTACAAGTTCCTCTGTTAGTGCTTGATAACAGCATTCTTGCTCCTTATGTAAGTTCTGGAATAATTTAGACGTTATAAGTTATTATAATAGCAGTGGTGTTAGAAAGTAAACATTTATATTATTTGAATTGTTATGCAGGATGTTGATGATGATTTATCATCAGATTATGAGTCTGAAGACGATAATGCAGAGTCTGGAGAGGAGGGTTCTCTGGAATCAGAGAATGAGGATGATAATGATGCCAGCAATGAAGAAGAGTGGGCTAGCAGTACCGAGGCAAAGTCAGATGCAAGTGATAATGAAGATGCAGTAGCATCTGCTGAAGCACACCTTAAGAAGGTTAAAGCGGCTGTTCTTCGGAAACTTGTCCCTTACAATGTTGAAGAATTTGAAAAGGTCTATATACAGTTAACTGTTTAGTAATAGGTTTTTATTTATTTATTTTTTTATGTCTTGGCTATGATAAAATGAAGTATTTGGTAATTGTGGAAGCTTTTAATTAGTGCACATTATGTAACTTAAGATAATGAATATTTAAAAAGTGGTGTTCTAATGCTAGTGTTAATGCAAATCTATTTGTTCATTATTTTGAAAATTCACCCAATGTTTAGTTTCACCCCATCTACACAATGATTCTAGTTTTGTATTATTCTATTACTAGAAAAAATTATTTATGTTTTTCTTTCTATATAAGCAATCTCCTATTTATACTGATAAATAATAGGAAATCATTGTAGCATTGTGCATAACAAGTGATGAAACATAGATTTCTAATTTTGATGACTAGGTTGAAAACGAGTATATCATAATTTTTAAGGAAGGGCAAGTTTATATGTGCTATTGTTGCATTATACTTAAGTAGGAATATAAGGCTTGAAGTTGATTTTTGGCAATTTAGTGAGGACAATCTTGTCTAAAGTAATGTTAAATGTTATGATAGATTTTTATATCTCACCCCTACCCCAAACTTTTGACAGATAGTGTCTGAAGAATCTGAGAGTTCTGAGTCATCCAAGTCTAATGATGTCAAATCTTCTGATAAATCTGGATGCCAGCTAAGAAAAGGTAACATGTTGAGCTAGCTGGAACTTTGGTCATACATATGAACTTGCCAAATGTGATTTTGTTATACTTTATCTACTTGCAAGCAAAACTACAATGTCAATTGTCCTCAGCCTATCAAGGATTATATATTTACTAGTTAACCAAATATTATGAAATTTAGAGCTCATGCACGGTGAACTGTTCCTTGCCTTTTTCCTTCATGATGTCCTGCAAATGGAAAAATCACTTATACTGTTGGAATTATGGGTTTTACAATAGAGGGAAAAGAGACTTTGAATAATGTCTACTTGTGTATTGTGATATATTACAATTAAACGTAATGGGATCATAAAACCTAAACCATTCACCCATATTTATATTAATAATCCTAACTAAGGAATCAAATCACAAAATATTAGAAAACATGAAAACTAAGAAAATATGGAAACTAACCCTAAGAGATGATATCTAAGATACTCTAAAGAATTCTAAGATGTAGTATTGATATTATGAGATATTCCAACACATACTACTCTGAACCTTCAAACCTCCTTTTCTCATGCTCCAAGGTTCAATCCACTAATCAATTTCCCAATTCTGAAAATGAATTTAACATCAATCTATGGTTGATCATTTCATAAAAGCATTAAGAATAGAAACAAACACTTAATTGAAAGACAGAAATTTGAGTTATGATGTAATAGAATTCAAATTACAAGAAATTAAGATTAGGATTCATCGTCCCATAACCTAGAGAGCTATTTACACATGATGGAAGAAAAGATTAATAGAAGAAAGAGAAGATATATGAAAGAATTCCATTAGGATTTGATGAATCCGCAAGTTGATTCCCCGAGATTGAATCTCCACCAGCCCTAATGTCGGAAGGTGCTAAAGAAAGGGAAATTAAATGATTACCTTTTTGGGATACCAAAATTTGACACAATCGTGTAATACAAGCAACTTTTGAAATGAGTCTTCAAATTGATGTCCTAATCCTGAATCCTTGAAATTGTTTGGTCTTTTAATATGGTGGGAGATTTGGCATCCTTGTGAGTTGTGACAACCTTGATTTTTTTTTCCCCCCATGATCCGCTTGCTATTTTGGATGATATCTTATCCTTCCCTTTGTTGTAGTTTCTCACTTGTTAGATGAGAAGATAAACTGAGTCTCAGGTTCTGCATGGTGTTGGGAACCTTTTATTTGGGTTTCCATAATTAGATGGAAGGGAAAGGGAAGGTTATCGGGAAGAGAGGGAGATGAAGAATACATAATGTCGGAATTTGATTCTGATTTGATTTGGGGAGGAAGAACCTCCCATGATTAAAAATTGTCACCCTGTATTTGTTACTCTTGTTATCTGGCTCTTCCTGTTTGAAGAAGCTATGATTTGATCACCAGAAGTGATACTGCTGGTATTTCTATCAAAAACAACACTACTTGCATATATTCTTCCTCTAGACAACTTGCCGTCTAGGACCTGAAGCAGCAATGTGGGAAGCTGGTCGCGCAATTGAATTATTTTATAGTGACTTGCCTGAATATTGTTTTCCTAAATCCCGTTAGCAAATATTTGATCACCTTTGGCTTTGAATAGATTTACTATGCATATGTTGCAGCCCAGTTTTTTGTGCTGGAAGATAATGGTATTTCTGTGGTTGCATTTGGGATGAATGAATTTAAGATCTTGCAAACTTTTAATGATTCATGTTCTGAGCTATTGCTTTCATTTTCTCATTTGTATTAGCATTCATGTAAATATCTACATTACTGTTTTGTTACATTTTTCTTAGGTGACCGTGTGAAGTACATTGGGCCATCTGTTCAAGTTACAGATGAGGATAGGTAATAAAATGATTCTTCCTTTTCTCCCTTCTCCCTAATATAGATGTGCTTACTCTGTGGTCCATTATCTCCCCCAAAATTGCATTTTTTTGTGTTGAAACATTCATTTAATTTGCATATCAGAAACATGTCCCACAAAGAGGATATATAGTAAACAGTAAACATGTTCACTATTTGCATATCAGAAGATGAAGTTCTTTTGAAACAGAGCAGAGCCAGAGCACCATACAAAAGGCATATGCACAACTCGGTCCATAAAATAAAATATGTAATGGTAAACAAGCAAAGAGGCCCCTTGTTAATGCAGGCATTTATACACCAGAGAACTGCATAAATGATGCACTGCCAGTGTCATAGGTGATGCTCTCAAGGATTCCTGATGACCTCTTGGGATTTGATTTGAGGGACTCAAGCTGAGAAATGAACGTGGTTCTTAATTCCATAGCTCCAAAAAAAAAAAAAAAGAACACAAGAAAGGATCTTCATTCATTAAAAAAGGTTAAATATTGGGCAAATAATGACAGTTATTTTGTGCAAGATGTGGAGGTGATTATTGTATTGTTTGTGCTTCTCATGCTTGTGGCTATGGTGTGGCAGCATACGTGGTTGTAAATAATGGTACTATTGTTGATTATAGAGGAAATGGTGATACTGTTGGATAGGGGTAAACTTGACTTAATTAAATCCCAAATCTTGTGATATGGGGTTTTTTTTCTTGAGATTGGAATTCTTAAATCTGAAGAATATAATGGGAAAGTGTAAACAACTTCCCATGAATTTTCATATACTGATTTCTTTCCAATATAAGGTTTTTAGGAACATTGATGGAACACAGGAATTTGAGATTTAGGCACACTAAAAGTGTGTTTGTTTCATGGATTAAAAACTCATTCCTGAGAATGTGAACTTGGAGATGTAATATTCCCATGTTTGTTATGAGGTTTGAAAAATTATTCTTGGGTATTCTTCATTCCCAAGAAAGTAGTAATAGCATGATTTACTTCATTTCCATTCCCATGATGATGGGTGGGAAAGTTGTATTCCCATGAGAATATGGGAAGTTATTTCCTAACCCACTTATAACTTTCATTTCGACTCTATTTTTTTTTTCAATTATTTTAAATTTTAAAAGCATTCCTAGGAATGTTAAAATCTAGCCAAACATATTTTTAAATGTTCCTGGTTGTAATATTCCGGGAATGTGATTCCAGGAATAAAATCTAGTCAAGTATAATGTGATTCTAGGGAATATAATATCATTCTGTGAAACAAACGCCCCCTAATTGAATAGAAAATTACAACAGAAGCTGTCCCAGAGTTTTAACAACTCCTGCAAAGAATAACTCCGTCCAATGAACTTCCAAATGCACTTTTTCTGCCACTGCTTTCCTACAGGGCATATTCAATACGAAATTTACATAATTGCTCCTAAATTTACATAACTGCTCCTATAAAACCTAATAACTGCCTACCATTAGACCATGCATGAAAATAACTGCTCCTAAAATACATAACTGATAAAACATGTACACACATGCTATTACACGTATATTTAATAATGTGTAACTGCTCCTAATTTCTGGCAGTAACAGTCATAACTGCCCAACTCTCAGTTCCCATCAAACGTGTGTGGTAATTCTATATTATGAACCTGTGATTCACTGAAGTCCTTCAGAGAGCCGAAAATAGAAGTTCTTCATATGATAATCTGATTTCTGACTATATTTCTCTATATCATAAGAGAGAAGTATATGCAGTTGTTTTCCAGTGGATGTCTTTGTCCTTGTCCGTTTATCTTGTTGTGGAATTATATATGCCAATATTTGGTGAGTGTTTCTATTTTTATGTCACTTTTTTCCTTTAAATAATGTTTCACTTTTTTATGATAACAAGTTCTAAGACTATCCACTTAAGTGTGTTTGATGCAAGTGTTCAGTTAGTGGGTGCGAGTCATGTAATTTTGAACTTATGTACATTGGGAGTTTGCATAATATGTAGTTAGGGCCCTGCAATTTTTATGAATGTCTTAGGAAGTAGTGCTCAAGTAATTATGAAGCCCATGTTCTGTCCAAAAACAATATTTTGAAACCTTTGTGCTGAAACTTGAAATGTAATATAGTTTGGAAGAAAGGCACTATAAGACAACAATTAGCAGGTTGTCCAATATTTTGAGAAGTGTGGTTCTAAGAGGGTTGCCTCGGCTGTTTCTTGTAAAACCATTGTATCATCCCCGTTGGACTTTGAGCTAGCACTCACCTGACATTGGCATATATAATTTTATCACAGGATCATACTGGGGAAGATACCGACATCTGATGGTCCAACTAATGCTTATACTATTATACATGGCAGGTGGGTTGGTAAGTCATCCCTGTGTGTAGAAGTCAAACTGTTAAATGCCTCTCACCTTTTGGCATTTTCTTGAAACCTTTTTTTTTCTTTCTTTTTAAATATGCAAATATAGATGATAACACAGAATATAAAGTGGCTTGCATTTAATTTGAGCTTTGACTGGAGACACAACCTGACCTGGAAAAGCATGCAACGTGACCCTACAAGGAATACTACAGCCCTATAATCAGTATTTAGGTTGTAGAATGTAAAGTGTTGTAAATCCTAGTCACAGTGATTGGATGTACTGGGATTAGGTTTGAGTTTTGCACAATTACTCCTAGTGATTTTCATTGATCATATAGAACTTCCTCTCTGTTCTGCTCATGGACGTAAGCCTAATAGTTTTCTTTAGGTTGAACCATGATAAATTTTGTATCTATTTCTCTTCTTCCTATTCTCTATATGTGTCCCTGGTTACAGTTTAACATGTGGCAGACAGTAGCTGGTCATGTGAATGCAATGTAAACATCAATGTTGATATCCACTTTAGCTTTCTGCTTTTTATTTTTTGGGTGTGTGAAAGGTTTCTGCCTTTTATTTCTATTTGATGATTACCTAATAATTATTTTCTTGGGTTGTCTTTTTGATATTCCTTTGAATTGGGAGATATCTATTTGGTATCATTCTGTTTCCTTTCTTATGTTATTAATGTGAGTTCCTTAGTGAAGTGAAGCATGGAATCAGAGTAATGATGGGCTTATGGACTAGGAATAGTTGAATGTATTTGTATTAATTGGGATTTTATTCTTAATTGGTTAGCACTGTATTTGTCCTTTCACAACACCATTTTTGAGGTTTCAGGAGAAGGAAGGAGGCTAAGGTATTGTGGGTTGTGCTCTCTTTGTGAGGGTATGTAGTGCATTAGGTTTGAGTTAGATGCAAGTTCAGGCAGTGTTTTTCCCCATAAATCTTCTTTGGGATAGGATAGTTTTCCTGGCTTCTTCTTGGGTTTATCTGATTTTGTTCATGGCTTTTTAAGGAGTTTCTTTGTCAGATATGCAGAGGGATTGAGTGCTCTTTTAGGTTGACTTGTTTATTTCTATTTTTGCACGTTTCTTCTACTGAGGAGGATTCCTGATTGGCTGATCCTTCTACATTGTATTCTTTTATAAACATTTTTGCAACCTGTAATCACTAAACAGAAGTCTTGAATTTTTCAATAATTTTTACATTGTGTAATAGCATCTTTGGGATAGATTGATTATTCATTTCATATTTTTGTATTAGGGAAAAGGCATAATCAATGGCTTACTTGCTTTTTGATGCGTATCTTTGGCCATGTAATAACTGGATAAAGTGAACCTGATTTTTGTGAATTTACGTTCTTTTCATTAAGTTCAGAGAGATAGGCATGCTGTGTTGCATGTTTCTTGATCTTTCTATTCTATTTCTCCCCCCCCCCCCCCCCTTTTTTTTTTAGTCTTGACGTCTTTAATTCTTGAGGATTTCTTATCCTCTTATATTTGTTTCTTTCTCTTCTATCTTAATAAATTATTTGGTTATAAAATGAAATTTTGAAAGTTCAGATAATGAAATGTGTTGCCTTAAAGATTTAGCGTTGCTTTCTTTGTGCATGTTGCAAAATTGCAATATTCATAAATTTTGATCTCGTATGTTGTGTGGCTGGGTCATCTAATACATTTTTTGGGGGGGCTAAATTATATATTTGGTCCCTCATTTTAAATAAGTTGTTATTTGGTCTGCAAAAAGAATTTCCATTCCCTTGTAGTCCTTTTGTTAGGCCTCTTTTTCTTTTGTCCATTAAGTGCCGATGTGGCTCTTAAAGATAAGGGACCAAATGAGAAACTCATGATATTTAGAGGAACCAAATGAAAAGCTTGTGATATTCTGAGAAGCCAAAAAGTAAACAAAAAACAATACTTGACAGACAAAACTAACAGATGACTAACAAAGGGACTACATGGAGAATGAAAAAAATTTATTAGGACTAAATTACAACTTCTTTAAAAATGAGGGATCAAATGGAAAAATCATGATATTTTGAGGTATCAAATATATAATTTAACCTACTTTCTGCATGTATTTTGTATTGTACTTTTCTGGTCATTGATTTTTGTTTCTGATACTGAGATGTACTGTTAATTGTTAGACTTAGGATGTCTAACATTCATTTTTGTGCTATCTCTTGATGTGCTTAAAATTATGGCTTGATTTTCCTTCAGTATTCTTTTTCAAAATATTTTGTATTGACATACACAACATATTGGGTGCAAGTGAGAATTATATGTTTCAAAGATGCTCATAGCTTGCAGGTCATTCTTTTTTGCAATTTTAACCAAATTTGGATATATTGCAGGCCTTTAACTAATGGTCAGCGAGGAGAGGTATATGAGGTTAATGGAGATCGAGTTGCTGTCATCTTGGATATTAATGAAGACAGGGTCAATGAGGGTGGGGTGCAGAACCTTAATGACGATAGTACAAAACCTCCAATTTATTGGATACATGGTAAATTTGTCTTATTCAAAATATAGAAAAATATCAATCTTCTAAACTCTTAAAACTAGCTCCCTTAGGCCCCGTTTGGGGTGGTTCTTAGTTTTAAGTTTTAAAATTTTTGAAAAATCAAAACAAGTTTCAGTTTTTAGTTTTAAATTTTCAGTTTCAGTTTTAAAGAGTTATTGTCAATCTTATAATTTTTCTTTAAAAAGTTATTGACAACAACAATTCTTTCACAAATTATGTATTTTTTTAAGTTCTTATTAAACAAAAATTACATAAGCAATAGTGATAAAAAAATAAAATTAATTTTAAAAATAATAATATTAACAACAACAATAATAATATCTGTTTTCATAATAATAATTTTAGTAATAATAATAATTTTAATCATAATAATAATAGTTTTAATGATAATAATTTTAATCATAACAATAGTAATCTAAATAATAATAAGAAGAACAATTATAATAATAATAGTAATTTTAATAATAATAATAATTTAATAGTAATAATAATAATTTTTATAATAATAGTAAACGTGGTCTTGACATTGCTAGTGACGTAGTTTTACAACTCAAAACAAGAAACTAATTTTCATGGTTTTGATATAAGGCTTAAATTTGTTTTGAAAATGTATTAAAAACTAGTATTTTAACTTGTGCATTGCACAAAATAAATATTTATTTTATATAACTTAAATTTATAAAATAATTATTATAATACAATGTTAATTTTTAATTATTGATAATTTTTTTTAAAAAATATTGAAATTCAATTTAGAACTAAAAATATTGAAAATGATAGATTGAAAGAGATAAAAGGTTAAAAAATCTCTAAAAACGCTCTTATTGAAGAATGATAGTTAAAAACGTTTTCGTTGAAGAATAACAGCTAAAACGCTTTCGTTGAAGAATAACAGTTAAAAATGCTCTCATTCAAGATAGTTATTCTAATTTATATATAGAGAGGATAGTTTCGAAACAATTTTAGCCTTTAAAAATTGCATTTTGAAACCAAAAACCAAAAACTTGCAACCAACTCAGACAGGCCCTTATATTTTCTATGTTTAGTTGATTGTTAGGAGATACTTTTTATATTTCCAAATTTTAGCAAAACTATCAATTTTCCTCTGCATTTTTAAAAGGTTCTCCCTTATATCTTCAACTGAATTTCCCTTATATCGTGGATCTCCTTATTTCCTCACAAGTCTTGCATATCTGCCCTACTTGTTTCTCCAATCTCTCCACTTGAGTCCATCCTCATTGATGACATCTGGCATGTTGGACCAATTGTTGGACTCAAGAAATGAACACACACTGAGTTCTGAATAAAAATAGAAATAATATAGTTTTTAGGCCAGATACGAGTACAAACACAGGGTTTCCCCCTAACAAGGTGTTTCCTCCTTTGAAATATAAAGAATAACAATCTGACACATTAATTCCTTTTTACAAGTCTGTATTCTGTCACACAACTTATATATCATTATAACTGTCACATCATAACCTATAACTGCCTAATAACTTCCTAATACATAATAATAACTACTTAAATCAGATTTTGATCTATCTTTTTGTAATAAGATATTGGCTACAATTGAAAATGTCTTATTGATAGAACTTTCATTTATCCAAGTTCTAGGCATAGGTGGAAAAAGGGATGAGTTGATTTCTCTAGTCAAGCCATATGGTTACCTTGATCTTTGTCAAATATATATGGCTCACAGTTTGATGATTAAGATTTTATAAACTTATTATCAGAGGTTGATGTAGTAGTTTATGTCCTAGGACTTAAAGAAAGTTTTTAGAATAATACTTGTGAGCTATAGCAACTTTGATACAAGTATGCAAACTTGAGCCCCACCTTGGATATAAAACTATTTTAGTTTTGTCTATAAGCAACTAAGACTTTTTAATTTGCAAACAGTCAAGGACATTGAGAATGATCTTGATGCTCAATCACAGGATTG